>CAUJRU010000708.1:134086-364762 GCA_963277665.1 Viscum album | reverse complement strand
TAAACTTAAATAAAACTAAATGAAAAATAAAGTTTCTTTACCTTGTAAACTTATTTCATTGAGATTATCCATATTAAAAGGTTTTTTGGCCTTTTGGTAAGACCAAGAGCTTCTAGGGCCTGGAGACTAACTAGGGAAGGTTACTTGGGTAGAACATTGAGGAGCTTCAAGGCTTTAATGAGTGAAGATAGGAGGTGGTGAGGGGGAGGGGGCATGTTATATTGGTAGATAGGAGGGGTTTCATAAATTTTTAATCATTAGTTTATTAATTTCCCAAAAAATGAGAAATAGATTTTATTATATGTCAAAAAATAGTAATAAATTAATTTGAGTTAAAACCTATTGTCATATATAATACTTACATCACTTATGTCTCAATAAATCATGTATTTATCATTTATCGTAAATTATCGTATATTACAATTCACATAAAATTCACGTTTTTTAGAAAAACCCCTAAATTTCACCCTATTTATTTTCCTATGTTTAGTATACAAAAATAATGTCCATTATTAAAAAAAATTATTTTCTAAATAAGATTTCTTTAATATTAAGATAAAATAATTATTATTTCCAAAAATACATTCTTAAAACATTTATTTACGTATTCCAAAACATAGGTATATCGTACATCCACATGAATATTAATTATATAATATCATAGGCAAGGTTAGTATTCATTAGGGTATATGACTATTCCTATTGGTATGTTTAAATTCATAATGGTAGAATACTATTCAGTGAAAATTTTAATTTTTCTTATCAGAATCCAAATAACATACTGATCACAACCTTATATGTCAGATCTTTTATATTCACATCATAAAAGAAAAAAGCTTATGTTTAAAGGAAGCATGGAACATTGTAGTTCATTATGATGTGAATTAATTTGATTATGACATGTTTAATGGAAATTAATTTCCATTCAAAAAAATATTGGGTCGTTACATTCTCCCATCCTTAAAGAAAATTTGTCCTTGAAATTACTTATAAAGATTTGGGTATGTCTTCATATTATTCTCATGAGACTCCCATATTTCTTCCTCCATCTTATGGTTACTCCAAATAACCCTTAGTAAAAGTGATGTTAGATTTTTTAATACTTGTTCTCTAGTATCAAAAATCATGGGAGGCTCTTTATAATAAGGTAGATGGGGCATACGTTCAATTTCATCAATGCTTAGTACATGTTTCGGGACTGAAATTTATTTCCATAACACTGATATGTGGAACACATTGTGAACATTGGAGAGACGTGGCGGCATTTCCAAATATTACGCTACAGTTCCTATTCAATCCAAAATTTCAAAAGGTCCAGTGAACCTAGGACTTAATTTTCACTTCATACATAATCATATAATACCCTACCATAGAAATACCATTATGAAAACATGATCTACTTCTGGAAATTCAAAATAATTTCTTCAGTTATAATCATATATCATTAGTATACCTAGAGCTATTTTGATTTATATTTGGATAATATTCACCATTTATATTGTTTCCTCAACAAGTTCAGGGCCTATGAGCATTCTTCCACTAACATAATCCTAGCAAGTGGTTGTACGACATATCCTTCAGTATAACACTTCATATGGTTTTATTTTAATACTTGAAGGGAAGCTATCATTATAGGAAAATATTAAGAGAGTTAAATATTTATCCCACAAAACATGAATGTCATGTGAATAGGACCTCATCGTGTCTTCCAAATTTTTAATAGTCTATTTTTTTGTTCTATCATTTTGATGGTGGTAGGCAGTGCTCAAATAACGATTTGAATGTAGGGCCTTCTAAATAATTTTCCAGAATTGTGAAACAAAACAGTGTTCACAATCAGAAAAAATTAATAATGGTATACCATGAAGTCTTATAACTACATTAATATATAGTCTCTCTAAATGTTAAGTGGTAAATATTCTCATAAAATTTTAAAATTTTATTATTTTGTAAGACGATCAATAATAAACCATATCACATCATTCTTTATTAGTGTATTTGGTATCCCCATGAAAAATTCCATCGTAATATCATCCAATTTCAATATATGAATAAGAAGGGGTTTCATGACTCCTATTGGATTTTTTCTTCGAGCCTGCACCTATTGATAGACCAAACATCTCAACAAATAATACACAAATTCCCTCTTTATGGTTTCCCACAAAAATGTTCCTTTATATCTCTATAAATATTTTTAATGCCATGTTGTATAGAAAAATCAGATCAATAAGCATCATCCAATAGTTCCATCTTTAGCTCAAGAATAGCGGGAACACAAATCCTCTTTCGAAACTTCAAAATACCACCCTCAAATATGAAGTTAATTAACATTCCATCATTTATGGATTTCATTTTAATTTTAAACTCCTCATCATAAGAGTGAGAAATTTTTATAGTTTTTCAACAAAGAAGGTTTGGAAAGCATTTGTAAATGTAGTGATGTGTTACCTTCCTTGAAAATTCCCATATCCATCTTTAATAGATCCATGAACATAGGATCCATTTGGACTCTCATCTTGTTCTAAATTCTATGGTATTTTTTACTCAATGTTTCTGACAACTTATTTTCATTCCCCATGTGGTAGTGTATTATAAAATCATAATCTCTATATAGTTCAATCCATCTTCATTGTCTCTTGTTCAGTTCTTTCTGTGAGAAGATATATTTCAAACACTTATGATCTGTATATATCTCAGATTTTTTGCGATAGAGGTATTGTATCATAATATTATGTGAAAAGATTATCGCTAAAAACTAAAGATCATGAGTTGGATAGTTTTTTTCATGAATTTTTAGCTAGCTAGATTAATTGGGAATCACTCCATCATTATGTATGAGGACACAACAAAGTATTTTCTTTTCTGCATCTCTAAAGATCACAAAATCATCATTCCCTTATTGAAGACTCGAGATTGGAGAATTAACTAATCATAACATCAAATATTTAAAACATTATTCAAATTCCTTTTTCCGTACAATATTAACCCCTTTTCATGTAAGCTTGGTCATTGGGTTGGCTAAGCAGGTAATGTTCTGAACAAAACTATGATAATAACATGCTAAATCGATACAACTATGTACCACAGATATGTTCGTTGGAGAAGTCCATTCTTGCATATCCATTGTCTTTGTAGGATATACAGATATTCCATCCTTACAGAATATGTGGCCTATAAAAGAAATTGATTGGAGCCAAAAAACCCACTTGCTAAATATTCCATATAATCCATTTCGTCTAAGAGTCTTTAGAATAGTGCACAAGTGATTTTCATGATATTCATTACTTTTAGAGTATACCAGGATATCATCAATAAAAACCTCTAAAAATTCATCAAGATATTCCATGAAAACACTATTCATTAGATACATGAAAACAAATGGTTCATTAGTCAGTCCAAAAGACATTAATGTAAAAACGTAATGCCTATACTTGGATGGGAATGATGTTTTTGGAATATCTTCTTTTGTCAGAAGCAACTAATGATATACAGATCAAAGAACAATCTTCGAAAAATATTGGTCTCCCTGAATTTGATCAATCAAATTATCAATGCGTGTTAGGGGATACATGTTATTTACTTTTATAGAATTTACCTCTATGTAGTCAATTCATAACCTCATAGACTCATCTTTCTAATTTCCAAAAAAGGGGCTCCCCATGTAGAAACACTATGGATAATAAATCCTTTATCACTAAATTCCTCTATTTTTTTCTTTAGTTAAACTAAATCCACTATGGCCATTCTATATGGGTTCTTTGATATGGGCCTTGAACCAGGAATTAAGTCAATGGAAAACTCAATTTCCCGCTCATGATGACATCCTGGTAAATCCTCTGGAAAGACATCAATATATTCATTCACAATAGGTACATAATCTATTTGAACATTCATTTCCCCACTTATGGTTACTTAATTAACATCCCCTCAAATAATTGAATTCAGTAGATCTTCTTGGGTTAGTTCTTGATGAGAATCTGATTGTGAGGTTTCTTCTCAAAAGATAAGGGATTCTACGACATTCTGATAAATTGTAACTTCATTCTTCTTGTAATAAATATTCATATCATAATTTGATAAACAATTTGTACTGGGAATTATATTATATTCAATCATTGTTATGATGATTTAGTTATCAACTAAAGAACATTTGTGTGACATGAGGGGGATAATCGACACGACTTTGTTGCAATGATAAATCAACTTAGAGTGTTGAATGATAACTAATTTATTAAATAAAATTTGACATGTCTAGTTTTCTTGGACAACTATGAAGATATAAATGAATGAGACAATCCAGAATCAAATAATTTATTGGCTAGTATTGATGAAATGATTAATGTACAATCCCCCACGACGTTTAGAACTTCAATATCAGCGGTTGGGATCACATAAGCATGTCCCTTCTCCCTTGGACTTTTCTGTTTCATGTTTCCTTGACACCTTGGAAAAATCATAATCATTGTGTCCCATCTACAGACAATTATAACATTCAACATTAATAGATTCATTGTTCCCCTTAAAATCACCAGGATGATGGACCTTGTGTCCACATTTTTAGTATACTCCTTTTCCTTTTATGTAGGCACCAGGTTGTTTATTTTCACAATTTTCATAGTGTGTAAATTCATCTCCTCCCTTATTCATTATTTCCTTATTTCCTTATCCAATGGTTTCAGAATCCATACTCTGTTTCGTTTCAATAAATTCATAAGGCATATAAAATTCGTTTTTAAATTTATAGTAAATGACACTATATCTACATATGACTAGAAACACTAGGAGACCAGTGCCCATGGGAGGAATGGATTTAGTGTAACACCCGAGACTTTTATGAAAAATATTTTGTTTTTATGTTATATAAATCATAAAAGGAATCTTTCACTACACACAACACTATCTTGGCTTGCATTACACGCAACTGCGGCCTTCTTCAATATCTTGTGTCGTACGCAATACCGAGTTTCACTAAACAATGATATGCTATTAAAATATTATTAAAACTAGACATTATGAATAGTGATAACCACTTTTTGAAATTTTGTAAATTTCATTTATCAAAATGGACTAAATTTTTGTATTTGGAATATTGAAATTAACTTAGGGTGAAATTTTGGTACTTTTCGGATAACATTCATATTCTGATGAATAGTGAAAATTACTAAATTTTAATTAAAAAAAAACTTTTTTAATAGGAATAATTAATATTGATAAATTGTTAATTTTAGTGGTTTTAAAGTATATTTAGAATATATTTTTACAATTTAATACAATGTTGTTCATTGGATTTAATTTCACATTTAAACCAGACATAAACAAGTGTCAATCTTTTGATAGTAATTATCTTTTAAAAACACGCTATTTGTTTTGACAGCGGGAATTAATTTTCAAATTCGTTAACGTAACTGATATGTTTTGAATTTGGTAAAATAAACATCATTTTTTAATTCATAATATCAAATATAGCTTAGGCCTAATTTTTGATATTTTTTCTGGAAACATTCATTTTTTTATGAATAGTGAAACCACTAAGTGGTAGTTAAAAAACTGAATTTTTCATAAAACATAATTTTACCACTTCTGTGAGTAGAATTTCGAAAATACAAAAGACACGGTTAATATCAAGGACTAAAATGTGGTTCAATGAGATGAAAATAATTTTTGGTGAATAGTAACTTTTTACTTTTTTTACCATGGTTAAAAGTAAATAGGGTAGTTAAGGGTAAAAATGATATTATTATTACCCTAACACATGTACTAATTCTCTTGGATAAGTTTAATTCGACCAAAAAAAACCTTTGGATTAATATATGACCATTTAGGCTCACTTGGATTAGATTAGGACATTTATTATCAATTTATTTAAAGAAGGGTTAAAATAGTTAAAATCAATGTTTAATAACTAAATCATTTTTAATATAGGGTTATACATAAGATAAATTCGACTATAAATATTAATTAGAAAGATAAAAAGATTTCCTATATAATGATATTTTATTTGTAATTTATATACTTTAAATAAGTTAATTTATTTATGACACAAAGATGATGCAGTAATTATCTTATTAATGAAATATTGACATAATTGATGTTATAAATACACAAATAAATGTAATTTGAGACTTTTTATAAATTACACTAATTTTATAGGTTAATATCACATGTTAGTATTGATTTTAGTAACTTTATTATAATTAATAATTCTGTTATGAGTTTCATAAAAATCAATTACTAAATAGTGTCAAAATTTACATAAAATTGTTTTTAAAACAAATATTATATTATTAATTGTTATTTTATTTCTAAAAATCTAAGGATGGGAAAAATGACATAGATAAGGTTATATATATTAATAATAAACAACTTGGGGTTATTTTGGCTAGTTATAGTAAGTTTATTAACGTTATAGTGTAAGAACACAAAAAGACATGGTAAAAGTAAAATTATCTAACATAATGTTAAATCTAAATGATAAGGTTAAAATAGGAACCTAAAACTTTCTAAATTCTATTTTATGATAGTATTTCGACCCATCCCCACCTTATCTTAGAAATAAATCAATTTGGAGCTAATTAAAACCGAATTTGGCTTTATAATAAAATAATATTTTTAGTTTTTCCAAAGGAGCCCCTCTCCTCCCTTATAAAAGGGCACCTCCTCCCCCTCTTCCTCACACCACTTTGAGCCTTCAAGCTCAGCCAACCCCTGCCAATTTATTCTCTCCACTTCCCTAGAGACATCTTAGAGGTCCGGGTCTTCTACAAAGACCAATTTTATTGTCCTAAAAGGAGGTCTCAAAGAAGCGCTTCAAAGAAGAGGTAATGTCTGTTACCGATTCATTTATCTTTATTTCTTTTTCCATAGTTGTATCATTATTAATTAATAACATCAGTATCACTCATATACTGATATGTTATTATATGTATGAAACGACCCAATTTCACAATCTTTCCATCCTACGGAAAATGAAATCACCACGCGTGCGTACATACGGAATACCGTCTCCACGCCGTGGTGTAATCTATTTTCCACCACCACCTTACTTGGATGGGTATAATGGTGTAAATAATAAATATATATGATTATTGTAATGTTATATTGATTCTAAAATTGTATATATACACTCCATTACAGTTTCACGATCATGGGAATGATATCATCGCTCGTGCGTACGTTCGGAATACCGTATCCACGATGTGATGCGACTCGTTCTACATGATATTAATTGCATAATGATTATATAAATGATTTGAAAGAATGAATATATTACACTAATACAAATCTGTAAAAGAGGTATCTATAACCTAAAAATAAGAATAATAATTTATTTGACAAAACACGCATAAGAACAAAAACTAATAAACACCTGAATAACAAGTAATAATGAAATATTACTAATAAGAATATAAGAATAAGACCATATATGATATCTTAAAAATAAGTATGATTCTGGAATAAGTCAATAACATTATTTAAATCATTATACATGAGTTTCGGACACTTACGAAGCAAATTGGACCTAAGGTAAGGGAAAATATAACAATCTCATTTTATCTGAGATTTTTTATACTTTGGTATTTACTGGGGTGTATCTTATCATCCACATCCATGTTTCCTCAATATGTAATATTATTTACATCCACCTATAATTGTTTAAATCCATTTTTACCCTTTGGTGAGTTTATAGTAAAAGATATGAAAGGAATATTTTTTCGTTTTTCGTACGAGGTACTTTTTGACTTTTCTGACAAAAGTACGATAAGAATGTTTTTTTAACTTATACGGAATGAATGGATTTTTAAAACATTATTTCCAAGAAGCTTCCTTAACAAGTATTCAGGTTTATTTTTAATCAACTTCTTTTAGTTTAAAATTGTATGACATGTTAAGAAAGGAAAATGTTTTTGAAGTAGAAAGGATATTTTCCTCAATAATGGAGTTCAAGTGTTTTATCAAAATTATTTTCCATATAAGATAATATAGGGTTCTGTTTCTATCCCTATTATTACATTGATTTGATTATGTTGTGATGGAATTATTTTTATGAATTCCTTTATCTTATATGAATTGATTTATGATGTCATGTTGTTTAAGAATCCCATTTTTATTACATGGGTTATGCAATGATGTATGATTTATGATTTTGTGGCACACATATTGATGGTATCATTATCAGATGGGTGGGGCCTATATCTCCCTCCAATGCATTGGGTAAAGATTTTATATCTCCTGAGATAGACATGACTGGAACGGTAGGTTAAACCGGTTCAGTGAAACAGGACTGCATCGAGGAATGAACTCGGTTCAGAAATGGACTTTGTCCACTAAGATAGTCTTGGCAATGAGTCTTGACTAATAAGAAATGATTCTCTATGATTATGTGTGTATGCAACAAAGTTTCATGTTTTAAGTTATGATTATTGGGATTACATTTCACTACTATGATTTATCCCATGTTATGAAATTATGATCTCTTTTGCAGGTTAAGATTTCCAAAATATATGTTCTTATGAATATGATGTGATTGATATTTCTTTTGTTTACCCTTACTGAGCATTTGAGCTCACCATTTTGTATGTTTTTTCCCCAGCTCAAGAAAAAGGATATTATGTAAGATATGCCAAAAGGGACTATAGATATGATGAAATAAATGGGAGATAGTGTAGACGCTTTATGAACCACTTGTTTATGTTTCCCATTTTCTAAAGACACTATACCTATACTGTCCTTTAATGGTTTTGTTATATGTTGTAATAAGTATGATTCAATTTTGAAGTAATAACAATGTATGTAAAGTATGGGTCATTATATTTAGTCTATCAAATAATCTATCAATAGTACACCTCATATTTTTTATGTAGTCTACATCATGCCTTACTGACCATATGAAGTTATCCTTATACTTTGTAACATTATCATATTCCTTTTTCATTAAATTTAGAGACATCCTTTTTTTATTCTCTCATTGTTCATGAGGAATGTATTTCTCTAAGAGTACTTCCATAATGTAACTCTGTTCCATCTCTTAAATATTTTCATCCTCCATTGTGTTTTGGATTAATGACCACCACGGATCATCATCCACTAGTTGATGATAAATTTCCATGATGACCTTCTCTCTTTCGTAACATCCCAATGTGAGAAATTTATTCTCTAGGTAACTTATCCACTCTTCAGAAACAAATGGGTTTGTTGTCCCACTTGAATGATGGAGTTTTTTTCTCATAAAGTGATCTAACAAAGATCCTCCATGTGGAGGATCCATATGATCTATACAGGTAAGGTTATTGTTCATAACTTACGTAAGTTGTCCGAGTATAGTTATATGATGTTCTACACCAATCACAACACCAGAGTCAATATCATTATCTTGCATCAGTGACAAATCCATACATGGGATACGTGTGTTTAATTAGTTTCCATATCATCCACTCGGTAAAATTTCTAGATAATTTCATACACTATATTAGGTTATGAATCTTAATCTATAATCTTAGCTAAACAAAATACTTGGAATTAATTTATATCATATGCATGGCTAATCCGAAAATCACAAAAATTTATTCATTGAGGAGAAATTTACATATAAATCAAACATAATGGCATGTAATGTAAATGGGAATTATCATAATCATATCCCCAAGTGGTTTAATACCATGAGTGTAGAAAGTAATGTGCTCATGTACCAGGATACCTCGGGTCAAACCCGAAACTCCTGGTCGGAGTTTTACCTCCTTCTAACATCTGTACCAGAGCCACCTCTACCTATAATTATCCAGAGAGGAATGCATTTTCTATAAAGAACCATATAATATATTCATTACCAAAAAACTAGGATGTTATTATATTGTTACTGTCAAATTCATTCGTAAGGATTTTTTTCCTAAACATTGTTATCTAAATCTAGTTTCAATGTTTTCAACTAAACAACCTATGATACCAATAGAAAGGACCCGGCCCTATTTTTCCAAATTCAGTGGATTATATGATTTAATTGGAATATAAAAAAGTAATTTTCATCCCAATGGAGCAAGTATTTTATTATTATTAGATACAAGAAACATAAAAAAGTTCAACCTTACAACATGAAAATAAATACAACATAGAAACTCCATGAAAAAGTCCATAACTCCTAGGATAATTCAGTATGTCATTATTAATAAAATTATTCATGTCAAGAAAAAATGAAACATAATAAAGGGGTGAGAAAAAAAACTCTGTATGTTTATTAAATAAAGTGAAAAATTTATAAACATTAGGCAGGTTGAATAACTAAATACAAGTTAATTTACCAAAAACATGAACACGTTATAGAAGGAATAAGAGCTGCGTAAGTAATTCCATAATAAAACATAATCATGGGTATTATAATTATAGAATAACCCCATGAGTCATCAATAATAATTTCATAAAAATTGAATTCATTATCTGGGACATCATCACCATACCGTCAAGGCCTACTTCTAATACTATAAATAATCATTTTTCCACGGCCTTGTTCCAAGACCGTAGTTTGTCTCATGAGACCAACTGATGTAACAATGGTTTATAGAGGGCCCCACCCAACACTTTTTATGTCCAAGGCATTCCTTATATGATTGGTGATAAATATATATAATATATACATTCATATTCAAACTAATATATGAAATGTAAATAACTTTCCCAGAACATTATGCATAAATACTAACCATTCAGAGTAAATTGGTGAATGGTTTTAAGATGGCACATCCACAACCAAAAATAATCATAAAACATTAAATTAATTATGGTAATTGATACCATGAAATATTATTCCCAATAATACATAATAATCATCAAGAGCGTTGAAATAGAATAATATACCCTTATAAAATCTTTGAGTAATTATTAAGATAAATACTCCTTTACTTTGAAAAGATGAGTTCTTGAGAAAAATTAATTTTATAAAACATATGTGGAGTAAGGTAGTATTTCCACAATAAAATGATTGATTTTATGAATATAATGGTTTCCAAAATCAGATTATATAGTTCCCGTGAAAATTGGTAAGAATTCGAGAAATTCTAATGAATTGGGCTTGTATTTCAGAAATAATTATGAATGTTACTTTTAAAACATGTAACTATCCATAAAATAAGATATTATTCTGGTTGTTAATAATATGTATAAAACTATAATAAAATTTATGATGAGTACATAATAATTTTATAGAGTCAATTAGAAAATAAAAGTAACCTGAATGAAAATGGACGTTTGGGTGGAAAACCCATTCCTTAATTCCAAATGTGTTCTGCTCCTGAACATAAGGTCATTGAATATGAAATTTGACATATTAAAAACATATTTAGGAACCTATAGGTAATTTATTTATTTTATCTCTAGTATTTCTATTTCATATATTTCCTTATTGATATGTTATTATAATTATTTATGTTGTAACAGATTGTTCGTTTTGACGATTTTTGTAATCGGTTCCCTTGATTTTAAGTTATGGAGTTCCTGTGGAATGAATGAAAATATACAGAATTTAAATTAATTATTGTTTATGAACATTAAATATGTCTTTATGTTAATTTTTACGATTTGTTAACATGTAAATAGAATTAATCATTATTTGAATTATTAATGACATTGACATAGATTATTTAAGTTGTATTTTGATTATTATGAACTATTTTGGTCATATGATTTAATAATACATACATATAGTAGTTCCTGAATATTAATTTTGTTATAATAAATATAATATATTCTCGATCAAACTTAAAAATGGTTTCATGACTAGAAATGAAGGATAAATTGAATAATGAAACTTCGTCGCCCTTGAAGGCTATAAATTAGAAACTCAAGGACGATGATTTCGTTAATAAAATAAGATAGAGAAAGAAAGAAAGAGAGTGGATAATGATGATGGTTCTTCCATTCACATTATATAATTATAGTTTATTGATTATACTAGAACTATCATGGTCATTTTTATATAGTAGGTGAGAAGAGGATAACTAAAAAAGTAAAATTGAAATGAAACTAAATGAAAAAGAAAGGTGATTTACCTCTTGAAACAACCTCCTTGAGATCCTCCTTTTCGGAAGGTGTTTTGATCTATTGGAATTAAAAACAACATCTTAGACGTGCAGAGTGACTCGGGAAGTGTAATTTGGCATAAAAGTGAGGAGCTTCTAGTCTTACAGGAGTGAAGTGAAGAGGGGGTTAGGGGGGGTTTATAGTAGAGGAGAGATGGTTTTCATAATTTTTTAATCATTACATTATTAATTTCCACAAACAACAGAAATAGTGATGATTCCATGACCAATAATAGAAAAAATAATCATGTATTTTTTATCCTAGTTGTTTTTTATCATTCTTGCATCACAAATGACTCAATAAATCATGTATTTAGCAGTTATGATAAATTATCATATTTTACTATTCACCCAAAATTGAAGTATTTTAGATAAACCCCAAATATTAAACCTAATAATTTTCCAATGCGTAGAATCAAAAAATGAAATAAAATTTTAAAATATAATTTTATAAATATTATCAATTTAATATTTAATTAAATTCATAATGTATTCTAAAAAACATTTTTAGAACATTTAATTACTTATTACAAAACATTAGTATATCATATTTCCACATGAATATTATTTAGATACTATCATAGTTAAGGATAATATTCATTGTTGTATTTCACTACTCCAAAGGGTATGTTACTAAACATAATGGTAGGTTACTACTAACCAAAAATTAAATTTTTTTATCGGACTACAACTAACATACTGATTGCAACCGTGTATGTTAGATTTTCGAAATTCACATCACTAATGTTACAAACATTTGTTTAATGGTCACGTAGCACATAGTAGTTAAGTATTTTGTTATTTCATGTGATTATGAATTATTTATAAGAAAGGAATTTCCATTGAATAAAATATTTTATCGTTACACATTCTATTTATTGAATAGTTTATTTCATAATATTTGTATTGAAACCCACTTCATTTCACGAGCTATGCTTTGATGAAATTATTATGATGAATGTCTCTTTTTAATAGGTTATGATGCAGTGAAATGTTTATGATACCCATTTCATTTCATGGGTTGTGATATGTTGTTTCTGAAACTCATCTTTCTTTATAGGTTATGATAAAATGAAATTTTTATTATCTTTTAGCCCATGTATGTATGATTTCATTATGATATGTATTGGACCTATATCTCTCTCCAATGCATTGGTTATAGATATATATATTATGAGATAATGATGGGATTCAAGTCGACGGGTTTGATTCACTATAGGGATATGGGGAATCTGGATACTTTACAAGGAATGGACTACGACTGGGGATGGTTGTGTGTCTCCCATAGTAGGTGCATTCCCCCTGGAGATGATAATATATACAAATATTATCAAATATTTTAATATTGGGAAACCTGATGTATTATGGAAAGATGAGAATCTCGTTTCCATACATGGAAAGGACTATTATTGGATTGTAGTGTGTTCCACTCAATAGGTTTAGTCACCATGAAGATCCCTAATAAGATCAAGAAATGAGTCGTGACTTATAGGGAATTATATTATATATTTATTTTTATTCCACATTTCAGTGTTTTTATCCCATGTTATGATTTCAGGTTTTATTCCCTTGATTTCATTTTGATATATTTCTTATGAAATGTTATCATTCATGACATGAATCATTTTTATAATATTTGATATGCATGTTATGAACTTCTTATGATATTTTCTTGTTTTCATTCCCTTATTTTCATGATTATACTTAAATATATACCTTATTTTCCATTATCGAGAATCAAAGCTCACCCCTTCTAATGTTTCCATCCTTGGGGTATGAATATGACTTTTTTCTATATTTGTCTAATAGGGGTTCTACTCTTTGAAATACTTGTTGTAAATATTATATCTCACTCATGTACTAGTGTTTAGGATTCCATGATTCCAAATTCACTAAACTAATATTATATTGGGGAACCTTTTTTGTGTGATGTTTTATGTATTACATAAATTTATTGAAAATTCAATGTATGTAAATCGTAGGTTGTTTAAATTTTTTTCATTGAATTTAATCAATTTTATTTTTAAAAAATTTGTTATATATTGTATTTTGATTTAGGGGTTTTTTATTTAAGGGGTGTCAGTGAAATCTTATAAGCCTCCCAAATGACATTTTCCAAGGTTTTGAAATTGCGGTAACTCTCAGTGTGGTAACAAATATTATGAATATTGCATTTATGTAAATAAATTAATTTCAAATATTTTAAATTTATTAATTAAGAATTTTATTTTAAGTAAATATTTCATTATCATGGAGAGTATTAGTATGAGATTAAATGATGCTTATCTATTGATGATATGGGCATACTAAATCGATTATCAAGCTAGTTGGTCTCCTTAATACATTAACATAAATTTTTTTAAACATTGTTTCCTTATTTTATATCATTAAAAATTTGAGAAAAATTTTCAAATATATACACCATGAAATTGTGAAACTTTTAGACCTTGTGATCTCTAAAATGATAAATTTAAAATATTAAATATATTTTTATCTCCCACACATATTCTTTCAGAAACATTAAATATTCCTTGTATAAATTATCTATTCTAATTTTAGACCATGATTCAATCCATAACATGTGATTTACCTTCGGAATATACTAATGATTTTTTGAATTATTAAATAATATATAGAAGCTGTGGGAGGGTTTTTATGTGGATTAAATAATTAATAAATTTAATAAATTTAATATACATAACCTAATTTACTCTATAAATATTTTGTTATGGAAATTCTCCAGGGTTACCCACATAAAAATAATATGTTTTAGAGGACAATAGGATCTTTTTTCCTTGAATATTGATTATCAAATGATGAATAATGACTAGATTATTGTGGATCAAGAGAAATCGAATTCATTGGATCTCCCCCATCACTGAAGAACATGGTTGTCACCTATGATCAATCAATAATTGAGGTACCACGAATAAATTAATGATTCAGCCATTCATTAAATGTCTATGAGTGAATATTTGATTATATTATTTTGATTTTGTGTATTATCTTCATTACCGTGAGACCATTTATTCAATCGAATCATTTTATAATATTAATTATTTATATTCCATGCACTATAAATTGATTTCTTAAATTTCCATCATTGGAATATAATACATCAAAAATGATGTTTATTGCAAATTTTTAGTGCTTTAACCCATCGTTTTTCGTGTTATTCATTTTGGAAATACGGGTATGTAGGATTACATTTTTGAGGTGGGATAGATAATAATAAAACCCCTGGATTCATGGTGGTTGTGTGATTGATTATTGGGATTCTAATTTTTGGTTAGATTGATATTAATTATTGGATGCGGGTGATGAATCACATTGATCTGGGATTTAGGATAGAGCGGTAGTGATGAGAGGAGTGGTGCACACAAGATTAAATTTTATAAATGGACGGATTCCATTTTCCATCCAATGTTGGTCATGAGGAAATAGAAAAATGTGTCTACCACCATTTTTTTGTGGGAAATTGGAAGGAATTATGGCTTTGGGTGTGGACCAAGATTCCACATGATTATCTTTTATTTTTATGAAAACTGCAATCACATGAAATGTAGTCTATATGAATACACTACATGTTGTACCATGTATATAGAGGCTATGTATTATGGCCATAGATATGTATAAGACACCGTGTTGGCCCCCCACACACCATGTGACCTGTTTTTGGGAGCCATATGTGTACTCCAGGAGTACACGAGCAGTGACACATCTTCAACCCCATAAGTGACCATGAACATGTTCTTGGACATGGATAGGTACCCTATTTGGGACATGACCATGTACACGACTAGGCATATGGGTATGGTCTAATGGAGAATATAATGACCAGGAAGACATAGTTATGGATTTGGTATCGATCCCATGTTTTGTTGTTCCTTTACGCTTCATGTGTGTTGGCATGGCCACCATGTTTTAATCATAGGATACACGACCTAGTGTTGAGGCAGTGTGACATTCCATGTGGACCCCATAAATGCCATATACATTCCTCTATAACTTATACCTCTCATATATTCTTTGGTTTGACATGAATTTTTTCCATTGAGTGTCATGTACTGAGTGTTTTTTCTTTTAGAACATATTGTTGGCCTATGTACTGGATTTCCCAACATAATGTGAGATTTTGTGATCATGAAACTTCTTTGGGTGATAATCAATGATGGATGTGAAGGGGATGGAATATCTTATAATTAATATAGATATTATATTATAATTTCACACGACTGTGTGAGTCCACTATCCATGGAGATGTTACTCCCCAATCAAAATATGGTGTTCATCTTCAAAAATATTTTTCTTGATAGAGGTGGTTCTACCCTGTCACACCAGGGAGTAGATTATCTATAAATTGACACCATATGACCCTATTGCCCCAAGTTATGGTACAAAAATACTATTTAATTACGTAGATCATGTACATCCCTATCGTACTAAGGTTTTGGTCCTCCATTAATGGGGAAAATACGTCCCTAACACACCATGGTTTGTGTCCTCTATAATAATTATTTATATGGGAATGGTACTCTCCCATCACACCAATGCACGAGTCCCCTATACTCATTATACCTTATATAGATAAGCTACTATCCTATGAAGTTGTCAATCATCAATCTATGGGGACAGTACTACCTTGTCGCACTATGTTTTGGGTTCCCCATATACAGAAAAAATTGATATGGTATTCTCTTACATGGGTTTATGTACTTTATCATCTATGTGGTATCCTCCAATTGCACCAAGGCATATGTCCAATACCTTTTAGGGCTTGTACACCCTTGGTTTTTTGGAGAAGAGGAAAGGTGCCAGACATCATCGTAACTTCTTTGCATAGAGAATCGAGATATTGGGAATCCATGATCGACCTTTTCATCTATACGAGGACTCGACCTCATTAGCTAGGTTGTGAAATAGAGATCAACCCCCCCCCCATATGGGATTCTTATATAGAGACCCAATATTTCTTAATTTTTTTTATCACATTTAAACAAAATAAAAGTTTTACACAACTAGAATATAAAGTATTAGTGTCTTTGAAAAAATAGGACCATTTATAACTTTTACATAATAAAGTATAAACAATAATTTAATACATTATTCTATATATTTTTAGTATACCTAATGTACTCCTTAAAAAAATCACCATGAGATATATATAAAAGAATGGGGTTAGCTAAAATCATTGTTAGAGTATAGATATGAACAAGAATCAATGTAACATGGGGTAAGAATAATAATAATCATCATAACTGAATAATATGATCATAATCATGAGGGGGACCATTAAATAATGTTAAGGAATTTTGAAATCCATAAAAATGAAACATCATGTCTTATTGGTCAACTACCACAAAAAGTTTTGATCAATGATAACATCACATTCATAGATATTTCACATTATATCCTTATATTAATCACAATATTCAATTCATTAGAGTTATATATAATTCTGGGTTCAACTTTCTCTTCAGAACATTTACATTCACCATATAATCATGGTCTCACTCATCACATCAGAACATTTACGTAATCATGCATGCAACATGGAACGTATAAAAATCCTGGAAATAAAATAACCCAGGGAAGGGAATGGGTTTAATTTAATAAATCATACATTTGTAAACAAAATTTATGGTTCTTAAATGATATAGAGAATAACATACATTGTATATGAATCATTAATATTTAGTGAATATGAATAAAATCAAGAGAATTAAAAGTTTCATTTTTATAAAAAAGTGTTCTTTTGTAAAGCATTACCATTGTCAACAAACCATGTAAAAAACATGTATTTTCTAGAAAAAAAATCATAGAATTTATATCTAATATATATATATACTAAAATTGATGTGAAAGATTAAAAACTCAATGATATATAGTTGGGTTCTAGAATCATCTTTCCTTATTTCTAAATGCATTGTTCGAATTAATATCCATGAAAATAAAATTAATATTCTTAAATAAAAAATACATAACCTATAATACATTTATTTAATTTATTATAGTATTATTAAGTTTAATTATTGTTTTTTAAGAGTTATAGAGTTCAATATCCTCATTATTGACTGTCCTTTTTCTTGGTTTTCATGATCAGTTCACTTGTTTATATGTATGGGAGTTCATGTACAATGAAAATGATTAAAAATAATAGAAATTATATGTTATTAATGAAAAAATATAAATTGGTATTATATATCATTTTTTATATGGTATGGGGATGATTTTTTAGAAAAA
This sequence comes from Viscum album, assembly GCA_963277665.1. Lineage (NCBI taxonomy): Eukaryota > Viridiplantae > Streptophyta > Magnoliopsida > Santalales > Viscaceae > Viscum > Viscum album. Next base: position 346,454 of record CAUJRU010000708.1, on the reverse strand, counting down.
ACATTAATGAAAATGAGTTAATTAATTATAGCATTTTTTAGGACGATTATGAGTTTATATCATTTTATTTATCATTATGTTTAAATGTTGGATCCAAAACATTTTATATCCTATATTATGTTTCATAAAATATTATTTAACCATAATAATGGTTTTCTAGGAATATTTAAAAGAAATACTAAAAAATTAAAACATGTCATCCACGAAGGTAGTGAATTGACATCGCACAGACAATGTTATCATTTTTAGAATAAAAGGGAGGGGATAAGAGGTTTGATGGGGGATGTTACATTTACATAAAAAAAATTAGTATATATATGTTAATGGATATATCATGAATGTTTGGACAAAGGAGTTAATAATATCTTTTGAAAATATACGAAATTGAAAATAAATTAAAAGAAAAAGAAACTAGATTTCACTTTTTGAGTTTCTCCTTCATCAGAACCTGCTTAGAGAAAATTGTTTGGAATTTTTCTGAGAAAAAGAGTCCTAGACATGTGGGAGAGTTTTGGGTTTATTATTGGGTCCAATATGGACAACCTTCATGGCATATAAGGTGTGAGGTAAAGAGGGGTGGTATTTATAGGTGTAGAGAAGGGTGTTTTCTCATTATTTAATTCCTTTGTTTATTATTTTTACTCAAGATAATGAATAATTTGATCCTAATTGGTAAATATTGTAATATAATAATGTTTAATTCTATATTTCGGACTTAAATTTTACTTATATCCACAATGGCTCAAAAATTCATGTATTTAGATTTTATGGTAAATTATCATAGGTTACTGTTCACTGAAAAAATATTTATTTTAGAAAAATCCAAAAACAATTATCCATAAATATTATTTGAAGTGTAGAATTGAAAAATGATCTCCATATTATGAAAATAATTATTAAATATGAGGAAACTAATTTTTAAATAAAAAAATCCTTTATTCAAGAAATACAAATTTTTATATTATAAGTGATTTTATGAAATTTTGAAAAATTAATCAAGGACTCACAAAATTATCATATAATAGTAAGGATAAAATTAACTTATGAAAAGATTCTTGGAAATATATTTTATTTTAAATATTTATTTTAAATATGAAATTAAAATATAAATTATGTTTTATACATTTTTATGAAAAGAAATTATGTTTTATACATATACCAACACTTAATTAATAAATTTTAAAAAATTTATTTTTATATTAAATAATATAATTATACCATATTATCATTTATAAGATGCCTAAATATTATTTATACCTTCATTTGTGAGGATTCTATTTTATGGGTTGTGTTACTATTCATAATGTTCATTTCAAATTTGAAAAAAGAAAGTTATTATTCCTTCAGGATAGGTTTTTTTTATTTCAATGAATATCACTTATTTCATTCTTAATATTTTGGAATGTAGTTTTTATTTTTCTCTCTATGTTGTGTATATTTTTTATATCATATAAGATAATTATAAGAAAGGGAATATTTCAATTGATAAAAGAATGGGTCGTTACATTCGTTTCCCCATTACAAATTTATCCCTAATAATTTTATTTTACAAAAATATGTGACTGTACTTATCCACCATACCCTCCTCCAGTTCTATGTTTCATCTTCATACATATGTTTACTAAACAACAATTTGAATATGAGGGATGTATTTTTACGCAATATCATGTCTCTCTAGTCTAGAATTATTACCAACTTCTCTTTATAAGAGAGATCTTCTTCTAGTTGTACCACCCCTAAGTTTAGTACATGTGAGGGATACAATAAGTACAATATGAAGAGAGTTAAATGGAACACTTCATGAATTTGACATATACATGGGGAAAGTGCAAGCTTAGAGACCACATCTCATATGAGATAAATAATCTCAAAGGGGGTAATGCACCTTGGCCTATTCTTCCCTTTCATTCCAAATTTTATGACTCTATTTTATGTTGATATTCAAAGGAATACATTATCACCACTGTTGAACTCCAAGTCCCTTCCACATTTCATATCATAGCTATTTTTCAAACACTGAGTAAACTTGATATGTTGTTGGATGGTTTCATAGTTCTATATACTTTTTTTCACAACATCATGTCCATATAGCTTTCATTCACCATATTAATACCAACAGGTTGGATTTTTACATAATTTTCCTTAAAGAAAATCATATGAATCCATCAGAATACATGAGTGGATGCTATTATTGTTTGAGAACTCATCAAATGGGAGATTATGATCCCATCAACCTTCGATTTCCATTGTGAATAATGTTATCATTTCTTCAAGCATATAAATAGTCCCTTTCTATTGGCAATAAGGTTAGGGGTGATAGGCTATGATGGAACTAAATTCAATACTCAAGTAATATTGATGAATCCTCCAGAATTTAGATGTGATCCTTAGAATGTTTTTCGAGTGAGATGTCATTATGAATAACAAGAATGTGGGAATACATGGTGTCTTTGTCCATCATACACCATATTTCCTTGTATCCATTGGATGTAATCAAGAGAACAATTATAAAGACCATGGAGACATTATCCCATATAAAAATGTTTATTTTTAATGGTTTCGTCATCCCTTTGGAATTATATTTATCTTCCTTAAATTTATGACATATCAATAACCATAATATATATTCCATAACCTCCATATTCATGTTTTCCCAACAAAATTGTACTCAAAGATCATGATACATCTTGCTACTTCTAGAACGGATGAAGAAATTAGATCTATGTGCATTATACAATAAATCATGTTTTATCCCTAGTTATGAAAGAACACAAATCCTTATTCATTATTTTATCACACCATATTAACCAATATATTACTCTTGTATCTTCCATTCCATTAAAAAAATCAATATATTTGGTCATTTTGGATCATTCTATTATGACTCTTAAATATTCTCTTGGACTGATGGTTGGGAAATATTTTGGGAACGTTACGATGTATTCCCTACTATTAGTATTAAAAAATATAGTATTTTAATATCTATGATGATATGGTCTTTCTAAATACTCCTCACGGATAGAGTGCCAGGTTCTTTTCAACCAGGATCTCTAACTACCTTGTTTGTCATTCCACTATGATAGTGAATAGAGAAAACATAGACATTCATTACCTCTAACCATATAATATTACACATGATGATCTCCTTTTTGTGGATATATTATTTTGGCTATTGTGATAGGTATATATGTCATACTTACTACTATATATATTGTTATACCATATTATCAAGTGAAAAATACCAGCTTCTTGCTCCAAATGAAGGGTCAAGTTGTTATGCTCATGGATCATCATCATATGTGAGTATTACACTATCACGTTCCTATTTTTCATGATTAAAAATCACAATAAATACATTGAATTATCATTGTATATAACAAAACCTTCTCCACTTATTGGTAATGTGAGTACAGGTGTTGTAATAACCCTATCCTTTATCTCCATTAAGCTTTCCTCTCATTATTATATCCATAAATAGCTTACACATTTCCTTGTTAATATAGTTATATGGATATTAAATCATGAGAAATTTCTCATAAGACGTCTGTATTACCCAGATAATCAATAAAATCTACGTATTTCTACGACACTAGAGGATATAAGCCATTCAATGACACACCAATATTTTATGTTCTGTTTCATCATAAATTATTTCAATTCATTATATATCATATATTGAATGAAACATTGAGTCTTTTTTAAATAACACTAGGTTTTTTTAGATAGTTACAAACTAGCTAGTAAAAATAATTTTTCCACCTCTGTGATTGGAATTTTGAAAAAACCGATATACACAGTTGCGTTCAGTGAGATATTTTGGGTCAGATATGAAAAACATAATTTTTGTGAATAGTAAAGTTACCCTTATTAATAGTAATGTACCCTTATTAATAGTAACTAGAGCCTTATTAATAGCACTCCACCCGTATGAATAATAATTTGAATTGTATTATACCCTTATGAATAATATCTTGATCCATATAAATAGTAATGAACACTTATGAATTGTAACCTCACCCATGTATGTAAAAAATTAACTTAGGAACCCTATAAATTAAGGTGCATATTTTAAAAATTAATAATTATTTTTTGGTATTTTTATAAGAAATAAAAAATTATTTACATTATTATAATTAATTGGTTAATTTAAATGATAATTGATTATCATAAGATGTATTCATGATTCAATATTTTGTTTTCCTATGATTAAATGATAATTTTATGAGACTGTAGTTAGTTTTTCGAAGTGTTATAAAATCAGTTATAATATTAATATTTTGTATTTTTTGAATAAATTGTGATTTGAAATTAATATTAAATTTCTGGTATTTAGAAAATTATTTTCATAAAATGGATCTCATTTTTTTATTCGACACATTGAAAATGGTGAGGATGAATTTTAGCGTGGTTTTCTAAAATATAATAATTTTTATTGAATAGTAAAATATATAGATTTTTATGAAATACAAAAATTGTTTTGTGGTACTGTCCAATGATATTAATTTAATAAAATTTATTAAAAATATGTAATAAATAAATAATGATATTATAAAATTAATATTGTATAATAATAATTCAGAACATGTATATTATAATTTATTTCATGATAGGAATAAAAAATATTCTCAATGTCAATGTTGTGCCTACATAACATTGGCAATGTTAAATTTGGTTCAGTATACAAAATAAATGAGGGTTAAAAAATATTTTAATGAATTTTTATTCATTATATTTTATAATTGAGGTTTCTATATGTTAAATAATTATTGTATAATTATATAATATTAATCATATCTAAATACATATGTAATGTTTGCATCGGCCAAGGAAAGACAAAGTAACAAATTTTAGAAGTTTCCTAGAAATGTATATGACTGAATATTCATAATGATCAAATTTAGAACATTATTGTGAACCTAATTTATTTATTTATTTTATTCTAATTTAATTTAATTTTTTATATTTGATATAACCAACACTAAATCTTTTGTAACGCCGAAGGAACGCTTGTGAAAGCATAAGAAAAATAAATAAAATTTATTTAGTTAAAATTATAATAATTATTAAATGACCCCCATTTTAGCTAAAAAATTTATAAAACAAAACATCAACTATTATCATGGTTTTATTCCAAAATAGGTATTTTGGATAGACATAATTCACTTTAAATCATTAATAATATTTTATTTCAAAAGGAATTCAATGTGTCAAATTATATATTTTAAAAATAAAAATATTGTTATATTGAACTTTACAATGGAATTATTCAAACAATAATAGTATTTGGAAATATAATAAAATTATATATCACATAGATTTTTATTTTTAATTTTTATACATAAAAAATATCAAAATGGCTTTCACAAGGACGATGTAGTATATATTAAATTAGTGAATAAATAAAATTAATGATATTAAAAATAATAAATTAAATATTATTTTATATTTTTGAGCTAATTAATGATATTCATATATTGATATTATATTTCTACGTTATAATAATCAATTGGATTCAAATTTTAAACCATGATTTCATGTTTTTAAATTCATAGTTACGAAAAGTATTCATCATGAAACAATTGTTTTCCACTAATACAATATGTTATTGAATTATTTAAAATTCACAAAATTGTTGAAAAAATACACGCATTATATTATTCCTTATAAAATATAATCCATTTTATATTTAGGCCTTTTTAGAGTCTTAATAACCATAACAGATTTGTTAATTTTTTTTTAATTTTTGTAATTACTAAGATATCCACTACCTCACATAAAAAAGAAGGATACCTCCTTCACAAATTTCATAATCATACGATATGTTATTCAGCAAACATTTTCCATATTCCATACTCATCATTCTATATGATATTATTGGGCTTCTATTTTCACCAAAAGTCTACTTCCGATAGCCATAAAGAGGTTTCAAGAGAGAAATTTTCAAGGGGTAAGATTCCTTCATCTTCTCTTTCAAAATATTTCTCACTTATACCTTATCCCTACTTCTTATCGAATAATTCATGGGAACTACAATATTATATATATAAATTAATTTTTTTTATATTATATTATTCATAAAATCTCTTATTTTCTTCATTTATTCATATATAACGAAATAGTCATATGTGGTGTTTCAAACCACCACCTTTATGGATGATGAGTATCAATTTCACTTTACCACAATCATGGGTTTTTTTAATTAACATGTAATTTAATTAAATGGAATAAATATACATATGATATCAATTTGGGTTTCTTTTTTTATTTTGACAAGGAATAACATAATAAATTGACCACATAAACAATGAAAAGATCACTCATGAAACTATGGATATGAAAAAATATTGTTAATAAATGAGTTGAAAATATTATAAGAATATTATTTATGGTATTATGAACATTATTTTATTTATATAATAAGTTAATAACAATATTAAATCCATTATATATGAGTTTTTATCAAATATTATTGAATTTGAACCTGAGTTAAGGGGTATCTTAACTCTATTTAAATTTATTTACTTAAACATCAATTTCATTTGTTTTTTTTCAGAGAAATTGTGAGAATGAACTATGATTTTTTAATAATTTATATCCACTTATTTTATGAGGATTTATATTTTTCACAAATAATTATGTCATTTAATTACCCTCAATATAATGATGTGATCTTTGTATGGGGTTTTAATCTAACTTTTAATTTCAGGATATTTTTATTGTTCGGAACTTATTTCTGGTATGTGGTGTATATGTAATGAAATTTGATATATAATATCATGATTCAATTTATATTCATTGTATTATGTTATTCGTTTTGGGATTTTTAATATTTGGTCATACAGTTCGATTAATTATAATTCGGAAAGAGACTTTGTCTCAATTTTTATTTAATTGATATTTACTTGATATTGTGCACTTAATATTTATTATGTGTTGTATCTACTTCTTTTTTTAGATAAATATTAATTTTAAATTATAATTCTATTAAATTTTCTTTTTATTGTATCATGAATATGATTATTTCCTTAATTTTTGTATCATTTCACATACAGTGTTTATTTTGAATGCTACTTTAGACTTGAAAATATTTATGAATCAGTATCCTGTCCTCAATATGGAAATTTAAAATCCAAATTTTTATCGTATTAAATAATTGCGTAAATAATTAATTAGAGAAGAAGCGATTGGTGGGGCCCGCTATATCCTCTCAATGCATTGACGGGTCTCATGAGACAAATCAGTGGCGATAAAGCCTTTCAGTATGTTTCCAAAAAACAATGGATTTATACCAACTAACATACCCCATCTAGATAGTATAATGGTTAATGTGTTGGATACATGACGTCCAAGTAATAAGAATTCTCTTTATTCTGTATTTAGTTATTATATTTACTTGTTATTTTCACTTTGATAAAATATATGGATGTATTTTCAATCTTATTATTTTTATGTGTGTTTTCTAAACATTGACAATTCCATATTGATTATTTATAGATGATTATGAATAAATTTTTATTTATTCATGCATCCACAATATTTAACCCCTACTAATCATTTAAGCTCACTCATATCCGTAGTTTTCCATCCCCAGGTTATGAAGAAGAGAAATTTATTGTGTTTTCAAGGATGACATTTATTATCTTTTGTTATAAATCATATTTTGTTTCTTTTCCAACTATATAATGGGTTACATGAATGTATAAAGTGTCATCAAGAATCCTAAACTGATCGGTCCTTTGGTATTTAATTCAATGTAATCATTAAAATATAATAATGTAATGCACGGTCTCTGGGTTTCTGGAGTCAGTATGTTATAGTTGGTATCATGGGAAGTTTAGTAGAATCATTGGGAACTAGATTTATAAAACATAGTTTATGGAACAGAAACCTAAGAGAAAATATAAGGACAAGAATACAAGAACTGCCCATATTGTTTTTGAGGGCATTATACATGAAAAAATATGTTGAAAGAAATTTTTAATGTAGTGTAGAATATAATTCCCCAATATATTATGGTATGTTTCTTCATAAAAAATTTTAATTCATTAGATAACATATATTCCATGAAACACTAATTATTTGTGAAACAACACATGGTTATAAGAGATAGTTATAATCTATCATGTAAAGATAATTTTTCCACCTATGTGATTTAAATTTCGAAAAACGGATATACATGGTTGTGTTCAGTAAGATATTTAGAGTCTGATATGATAACCAGAATTTTTTGTTAATATCAATGTTACCCTTATGAATAGTAATGTACCCTTATCAATAGTAACGCACTGTTATGTATAGTAACTTGACCCTTTTGAACATTATTGTACCCTTATGAATAATTAATTGAATAGTAATATACCATTATGAATAATAAATTGACCATTATAAATAGTAATATACTATTAAAAATTGTATCCCCACCCATGTAAGTGCATAATATTTTAGGCACATTATAAATGAGAGTGAATATTTTAAAAATTAATAATTAATTGCTGAAATTTTTATGAGAAATAAATAATTAGTTACAATTTAATATTTAGTAAATTAATTTAAAAGACAATTTATTTTCATAAAATGTATTCACAATACAAAATTTTTTTCCTATGCTTATAATATAATTTTATGGGACCCTAGTTAATTTTTTTATGCGTTATAAAATTAATTATAATATTAAAATTTGTATTTTTCAAGTAAATGATGATTTTCATTAAAAAATAAATTTCTCCTATTTAAAAATTTATTTTCTTTAGGTGGGTTTAATTTTTGGATTCTACACATTTAAAAATGTTTGCGATGAAATTTTTTGGTTTTTTCATAAATAGATGAATTTTTAGGGGATAGTAAAAAATACAATTATAAAGAAAACCCATTATTTTTGGGGAAATGTCATGAAATATTTCTGTTTTAAATTTTTTTAATCATATGGAATAAATAAATAATGAAGTTATAAATGTAATATTTTATTGAAATAATTCATTACATATATGTTATAATTTATTTCATTATACTTATGAAAAATATTCACAGTGTGGATGTAGTGTCTACACAGCATTGACAATGTCAAATTTGGTTCCTTAAAAATAATAATTTAGGGATAATTTTTCATGACTTATTTTTAATTATTATCTAATATTTATATTTTTATATTTTAAATTCATATTTTTAAGTTATATAATATCAATCGTATCCAAATGCATGTGAAATGCTTGTGTAAGCCACCAAAAGGCAAACTAACAAATTTAAAAAGTTTTTTTGAGTTGTATATGAGTGAATATACATAATTATCAAATATAGACATTATTGCGATAATAATTAATTTATATTTGTTATAAAAATTTATTTTTAGTATTTATTTGAAATAATTAACATTAATTCTTATGTAATGTCGATGTAGAGATTGTGAAAGCATAATAAAATTAAATATAATATTTTTAATTAAATTAAATGAACCATATTTTAGCAAAAACATTTTATATTGGAAATTTTGAACTTTTATCTTGTTTTTATTCGAATTGGGGACATTTTGGTCCTTCACAAATCAAGGTAATTCCTTTATAATATTTTCTTTCAAAAGGAATTAAAGATCTCACATTATAGTTTTAATATTAATTATATTGTTATATGAGATTTTACAAAATATTTATTCAAAAAATAAATGTCTTTGGAAATCTATTGAAATTATCTTTATCAAATAATTTTTTTTTAATTTTTCGGAAACATATAAATTTCATATTGGCATTCAAAAATCTAATGTACTGTTAATTTTGTTAATGAATAAATAAAATTAATGATATTAAAAAAAATTAAATACAATTTGATATTTTGGAGCTAATTATCGATTTAACTATATTTATATGGGAATTATAAGATATAATAACATATTGTTCTCTAATATTAAACATTGTTTTGAGGGTTTTAAAGACATTTTTATGAATTGTTTTTATCTGTAAAAAATTGTTTTTAAGGAATAAAATATGTTATTAAATTATTTAAAATTCCAAAAAATATTGAAAAAAATTGAGAAATTATGAAATCAATTTCAAAATGTAATTCCCCTTTTATTTTTAATCCTTTGGACGTCTAAAACACCATAATTGAATTGTTTTTATTTTTTAATTTTCAATTCCTATGTTACCCTCACCTAACTTATAAAGAATTATACTTCCTTGAAAAATTTCATAACCGTAATCCTTATTATTCATCCAAAATCTAAAATATACCATACTATTCATTCCTTAACACAATATAGTTATTCTAGTCTCATAAATGTACCACTTTCATTATCCTTAATTATGTTTCATATGAGAAATTTTGAAGATGTAATATTTCTTCTTATTCACTTTCAAATTATTTCTCACTTATACCTTATCCATACCTCTTATCAAAATATTCATGGAATATACATTAACAATTATCTATTGTAATTATGATTAGTTTATGTTATATTCTTCATAAAATCTATTATTTTCTTCTTTTATTCGTAAATAAATAAATGGTCGTTCGTGGTGTGTGAAATCACCGCCTTTGTGGACGATGAGTTTTTTATTCACTTTACCACATTCATGGGAGGTTTTAATTATAATATTATTGAATAAAATAACCTATATCAGTGTGTGTGTGTGTGTTTGTGTGTGTTTTTTTGTTATTAATTCTGGTTTATTATTTAATTTTCATAGGGATGAACAAAATTAGTCGACCTTGGAAACCTTGAAAAGAACGCACCGAGAACTATGGAAATAACATCATATTATTAATAAATGAGTGTTAGATATTATAAGAATATTATTTAACATATTATAAACATTATTTTAGTTCATTAATAAATTAATAACACTCTTCAAATCATTATACATGATGTTTGATCAAATTTGAACGAAGTCGAACATGAGGTAAGGGATATCATAACTCAAATACCATTTATTGAGTGAAACATCTATGTATTTGGTTATTTTTTTCTAATAATATGTGTGAATGAGATATTATTGTTTTATACTATGTATCCACTTATATTCCGTGGATTTATTTTTTCACAAATAATTATGTCATATATTTATCCTCAATATAATGATAATATCTTGGTAAGGGTTTCTCATCTAACTCTTAGTTCCAAGAGATTTCCTTTATTCGCCACCTATTTCTTGTATGTGTTGTATGTGTACTAAAATTTGATATATATTATCATTAATCACTTTATATTCATGTTGTCAAGTGATTATTTTGGTGATTATTAATGTTGGGTCATATGATTCGATTGATTACAATGTGGTTAGAGACTTTGTCTCAATTTCAATTTCATTGAGACTTACATAGTATTTTGCACCTAATCAAATTTATGGGGTGTATTTATTTTCCCTTTGAGATCATTATTCATTTAAATTATAATTATATTAAACATATATTTTCATGTTTCATTGATATTATTATTTCCTTATGATGTATATAATTTCCTACACGATGTTTATTTTGAATGAAACTTTGTCTATATAAATATTGATGAATCCATATCCTCTACTCAATATGTATTTTTAAAAGCCATATTTTTATTGTATTAAACATTTTTTAAAAAAATTATTTATACTAGTAGTGATCTATGGGACCTGCTATATCCCCTCGATGCATTGACCGGTCTAATAAGAAAAATCAATTGGAAATAAACCAATGGAGTTTGATTTGAAAAAATCAGATGGGTTTCATCCCATAGAATTAAACTGTCTCAATAATATAATGGTTCACGTGCCAGATACAAGACTTCAGAATAATATGCATTATATTTATTTAGTATTCAATTATTACATTCAATGATGTTTTTAATATGAAAAAATCTATGGGTGTATTTTCTTTATTATTTTATTATGGGAGTGTGTTTCTCAGACATACATTGTTCCATATTGATTATTTCTAATTGTTAATGATTTTATTTTTATTTATTAAATCTTCCTCAATATTTAACCCTTAATTAGAATTTGATCTCATCCCTTTCATTTATTCCTTCCCTAGGTTATAAATAATAAATCATTTATTGAGTTTTCAAGGATGTAGTTTTGTAGCTCTTGTTATGAAAAATATGTTTCCTCCATTTCCAAGGTATATGAGATCCATTTTTATGTCTAGTTTCATCAAAACTCTTAAACACCTCTGTAGATCTGGAAAAAATTCCTCAGAAACATGACATTATAATAATTTAATGCACCGACTCTAGGTTTTTGGGGTCAGGGCATTACACATTTCCCAATCAGTTTTTTCATTGAAGGGTCCACTGATATTCCATCACTTGTGATCACATGTCCCAAGAATGTGACTTTCTCCTTGTAGAAATCACAATTTCATAAATTTTAATACAATTTCCCCCAACTAAATTTCACCAGCAGTAGCTTTATATGTGATTTACATTCAACCATAATCTTAGAGTAGATGATATTATCATCGATAAACACTACCATAAATTTTTCGTAGTAATGTATAAAGGCTCTATTCATCAAATCGATGATGATTACAAGAGAATTAGTAACTATGAAATGAATCACTAGAAACGACTTGTGATCATACCTTGTTCAGAATGATTTCTTCTAAATATCTTATTTATTCACCTTTTACTGATGATATCCAAAATAATGATCTCTTTTTTATAAGTATGAAGCTTCTAACATCATGAGATTTAGTGAATAATTATTTTCCAAATTAATTTATTCCATTTGATATATTTCATTTCACTAAAAATTAAAAATAGGATAATTTATATTAAATCACTATTTTTGGCTTGATTAACACAAAAAAACATGTAATACATGCACTATATAAAACTTAAATTTTATCTGGGACTACACAAAACACCGATGTTAGCTTGGATTACACTCAACAACGAATTTCCTCATTGGATTCTGTAACATGCGAGATATATTTTTACAAATTACTAATATATTATTTTATATAACCTAGAAATTAAATTTTTTGTTATGAAAATGGTTAAATAACTTATTTAAATATATGTTTTACACAAATATGAAATTAATTAATTCATTATAGAGTAATTAAAACACAAAACTGACTGAACATAAAGGAAAATATTATTATACCAACACAACTGTTTTACAATAATAAATTTAATTAATTATAATTATTGAGAGTAGGTAATATGAGATATATATTATATATTCAATTAATTATCTTGGATATTAATATAATTGATTTGATAGGAATTAGATAAAAATAATCCCAATAGTATGCATAAAATACATTATTTCTTATAAAATATATTTTACATTTTTTAAATGGGAAACCAATTTTATTTATAGTTTTTGGAACTTTTATGGATTATATATGACAAAATATATTTCATATCTGGATGTGAAGTATAAATATTTTTTTAGGGTAGTTTTTTTTATTTTTCGGTATGGTTTTATTTTTTTAATGAATAATTAAAAATACTAAACATTTGTTCAAAACATCTTTTTCATATAACTTATTTATAATGATAATGTAAATTATAATTTTTTTAATGTTTATTTATGTAAAAATGTTATCCATTAATCCAATTTCTATAATTATTGTCAATGTGACTTTGATATTGAATATTAAAACAAAGAAAACATTTCGATGTTTTTACTTTAAAAACTGGAAGTGTGATCCGATCAATGGGATCAAATTAAATTTAATTTCGACCACTGGTATCATTATAATTATAATAAATGTATTATTTATTCGTAGTAATTGTAAATTATAATTTTCAATAATGTTAAAATATTTTTTCCCAAATCAATTAGTGAAATTAATTAAAAATAATTACGTTGATTGAAGTAAAATTAGCATAATAACATAATAAACATTAAACTGAAGGCACAAAATGACATAGAAACCTATAAAACCCCAATTTAAGGCCATATTTATAAAATAAACATTTAATTATTGAGTTTTTTTATATGTTTTTTATTGTTTAAAATGTTGGAAAATTAACTTATTTTCAAAAAATTCCTAGTGTGTCATTTCCCTTCCCTCTTAAATTGCAACCAACTCTCACAACTCATCAAACCTCTCAAAGTGGATAGGATCAGCTAGGATCTTCAGAATTAAATTCCAATAACCCATCCTTCTACATTTAACCAGATAATTGTTCATACATCCTTCCAAGGAATCATTTTGGTGCATACCAAAAGTCGTTACCCGATTAAGATGTTACACCCTCTAACAAGCTCCTTTCATTTGATTCGATTCTCCACTCCATAAAATCATATTATTAAATTATTGAATAGAGACACCATTATCCTCAATATACTAGGATGTTTTTATTATTTGGGGTTTAACTACACTTATATACACTTCCAACTAATGGTTAAGGAACATACTATTTAAATGTACGAACTATCACATAACGAAATGATGATTGATAATTTATTACTTTACCACCTCACATGTGTCACGACCCCCTCCCACCAAAGATGCACATCCTAATATGGAAATGGTGAAAGGGAGATAATTACCCCCGAGTCCCGCCTCCAGTAGGCCCCAGGGTGGCGACTAGCACCAAGGGTATGAGTTTTCACAAATATTGGTGGCACTACCCTTTTGATTATTTAGGATCACGAAATAGGACATGTCAACCACCAAAAAGGATAAAGGACAAGTGTATAGAAATAAACCCAAACAAATCCCACATGTATGTTTAAATAATTTTATAACAAGGTACATGTACAAGAAAGCTCAAAGTACAATACCAATAGCAAACAAGAGAACAGCAACTGCAACAACTCCAACTGTCCGACTAGTAGGGTCTCGTACGACCCTAGTAGTCCTCCTGGAAACCTGAAAATAAACTTAGGTTGAGCATACAAGTATACTCAGTAGGAAAACCTAAAGCTCTCATGCACAAGTGGGGAGACATCCTAATGTCTCGTGAGAACAATAGAAGAAACCTAGAAAAGAATTCTATCCACCCAACCTCACCGGCCACGCTCACCAAAACACAAGCAGAACAGGTAGTATTATATAAGAAACGAGAGTATTGGGTACCCCACACCATTTTCGTTTAGTTAGCTGCTCTTCCTAACGGTGAACATCCTGACGCTGCTACACTCTCCCCGCCCGCACACACCTGGGCCTCACAACCACGTATCCCACCCGCACACACCTGGGCATCACAACTACATATCCTGCCTGCACACACCTGGGCCTCACAACCACGTAACCCACCCGCACACACCTGGGCCTCATCCTGAAAATTCGTGGGAAACAGTAGAACCTTCCCGAAGAGTCTTGGGATAAAGCCACCCCAATCGAAACCTATTCGAAGATTCTTAGGTGTAAGGTCTCCTCAAGCCATCACAGCCTAGGGGAGAAGGAGCAGGAAAGAGCTAGTAACTAAGGGAAAACACCCTCTCTCATGAAATGGAGTGTTCGACACTAAGTGCTCAACATGGGTGGGGTGCGATAAAACACAAAAGAAACAGATATATATATACCAAACACACGTCCCAACCTATGTCTTCTAAACAGAGAAACTGAGCACGTTCCTCAGCACTGCTACTATGAAGCATGCATACAACAAAAAACCCCACCCCCATTTAGGTTTTCATGTTTCAACAGAATTAGTTTATTTTGTTCCTCAACTATTGGGATACTATCCACAACCAACCACATCAATAATTCGTAAACATATCCCTACCATCCACAAATCAAGATAGGAAAACACAAGAAACACAACCAAGCCCTTCTTATCAACCAACCAACCCCATTGATTATTAATCTTGTTCCATTACCATATCCCACCATTTATTAACTCTTTCACTTTTTATTTATTATTCACAACCCAATGTCCGTTCATATTCAAACCATCCCTGCAACCCCGCTGCCAACCACCATAACTACAACCGCACCAAATCCCGTAGATCATTATCCCTTTAATACCACTTATCATAGCCCCGCAGCCCGTTACCAACACAACATTTACACTAACCCACAACCAAGCCAACTGTAGCTCCGCTGCTTAGCCTATCCATAAAAACCCACACGACATCCCCATAACAAGCCATGTATCCAAGACAACACCCACATGTTCATTATTCCGTTTTTTTTAACTGGGGTGATCACACAAGGGTTCTAGATTTTCATTTAATCATCCAACTTTATGTGATTAACCAATTTCCATATTCCACAAAGATTCCATCCATATGAAAATCCAGAAGGAGAGGGAAACATTTAATTGCGTAAGCAAAGGCCCCCAACAACCATGATTTTCAGTAGGTAGAAGCTCATTCAATTCACAACATAATAACACAGGATATAAAGTAACAGCAAGCACAACATCCCAACCCCGTTATAATCCAGTTATATCTTTATTAAACCGGATCAAAAGTGTTTCACGTAAGCAAGAGAACACCCACCCCGCATGATGCACAAACTAGAGAGACGAAGGTAGGATCCCTACTTTAACAGGTTTTGATCACAACGCTCCCCCGGATCAATCATAGAATACGTCCGTCGGGGTCCGTCACTTCCGTCGAGTCCCGAAAAGACCTCCTCAGGTGGTAGTCGGAAAGGAAAGGTTGAAGGAAAGACAAAGGATCCAATCTTGGAAGTTCCGCCTCGTCGTTACGATCCTGTGGCCGTAGACAGATCATAAATCAGAGCTCAGACGAAGAAGTTATGGAATAATGAGCCTTCGAGTCTCTTGAGGGAACTCTGCTCAGAGGAAAGGGGAGGAGAGGAGTGAATTGAAAGGAGGAGGGGACCCCTCCTTTTATAGGTGAGAAAAGGAAATGTACACGGCATGTACTTTATTGTACCCGGCGTGTACTTGGTTATTTTACACGGTCTCCTCACGGCTTCCAACACGGCTCCGCGACCGTTGACTGGTCAACACATGGTTTGATGGTAACGCATATGCGGGGAAAGACTACACAGAGTGTAGTTTAGACACATGACATGTACTCATTCATTGCACACGGAAAGGACACGACTCCAACACGGCACAAGACCGTTGACTAGTAACGCGTACGCGGGGAAGGACTACACGGCGTGTAGAACTGGACACACGGCGTGCACCAATTATTTCACACAACAAGGACGCGACCTTCAACACGGGGTATACCCAGCAAGGTGGTACACGGCGTGTAGTTACACTACATGGCGTGTACTCATTTAATTCAAATGGCGAGGACACAGTCTGCAACATGGGGTATACCTGGAAAGAGGGTACACGACGTGTACTCAAACTACACGGCGTGTAGTTTCAAAATTCTAGAAAGTGTGGGAAAAGTCCATTTTACCCTCCAGAACAATTCTTGTCCTTCTTTTTGACAAAGGAATGGTCCGGAGAGGTCCGGACCATTACATCAAATACCACTTAAAACATTCTCGTCCCCGAGAATTCAAAATTAACCCAGAGGAAACCCTAAAAGATAACTCTTAGGGTTCTCGTTATAACGGGAACCAAACCAACAACCCTAATCATATGTGTTAGGAATTCCTTCTCCTATGTCGACATATTATCCGCTTTAGGCGGCAATGACTCACCTGCATGGGTTCAATCGCACCCTCATTAATGTGTCTCGATTAAGAATTGGGTCTTCCCACTTTCATACATTAGGATTTTTCAACTAGTACTACTCCCAACACCACACAACCAACTCACTACCCGAACACGTGGTTTTTGGGAAATTCCTTCTCCTATGTTGAGATATTATCCGCATTAGGCAGCACTGACTCACCCGCACAGGTTCAATCGCATCCGCATTAATGCGTCTCGATTAAGGGTTAGTTTTTTCCCATTCCCCACCCATCCGTACATGTCACACATTACCAGGGAACAAGGAAACAAAAGGTCTCACAACTGACAAGCCAGGCGTTCCATAAATAAAAGGTACCGATTACAACATCAACACAAAGCTTAGAAGAATGAGGGAAAACACAAGTCAAAACAACTCCGGGTACTGAGCGTTCATATGGGTCTCCCGCTCCCAAGTTCTCTCCTTGAGGCCGCCATGCCTCCACAACAAACGAACCAACGGAATGGTTCGTCCATGGAGCACCTTCTCTTTACGATCCTCGATCCTGACTGGTCCTTCCTCGATGGTCGCTTTGTCTCCCATATCTAGATCTCCCTAGTCGATAACGTGAGATTCGTCTTGTAAGTACCGATGATGTTGGGATACGTGGAAGACGTCATGAACCTTCTCCAACTAAGGTGGCAGGGCCAGCTGATATGCCACCTCTCCAACTCTCTTCAACACCTCAAAAGGTCTGATGATCCTATGTGAGAGATTTCTCCACTTCCCAAACCTCTGCTGCCCCCATCGAGGGGAAACCTTTAAGAACACATGATCTCCCACCTCGAACTCCAAGGGCTACCTCCGACGATCAACATAAGCCTTCTGTCAGTCCTGAGCCACTTTCATCCTCTCACATACAAGCTGGACTTTCCATGGGGTGCTCTGCACTACCTCTGGCCCAAGAGAACCTGTCTCACCAACCTCTGCCCAGCAAATGGGTGAACGACATGTTCTTCCATACAAATCCTCAAACGGTTCCATGCCAATAGTAGAGTGGAAGCCGTTGTTGTAGGAAAACTCTACTAAAGGAAAGTGTCGTACCCATGATCATCCAAAATCCAGAACGCATGCTCACAGCATGTCCTCCAGCGTCTGGATAGTCTGCTCTGTCTGCCCGTCGGTTTGGGGGTGGAAAGCAGTGCTAAGGCATAGCTGAGTGCCAAAATCATGTTGTAACCCACTCCAGACTCGTGAGGTAAACCGAGTATCCCGATTTGAGATGATATTCATTGGAACTCCATGAAAACGTACCACCTCGTCTAAGTACCTCTGTGCTAAGGTACTCACCATGACTGACTCCTTAATTTCTAAGAAATGAGCTGATTTCGTTAGACGATCCACCACTACCCAGATAGCATCATAACCACCCTGAGCTCTGGGTAGTCCTATGACGAATTCCATTGAGATGTCATTCCACTTCTACTCAGGGACATCAAAAGGATGCAACAACCCATTGGGAACACGGTGTTCTACCTTTACTTGCTGACACACTAGGCATTTAGCCACAAACTCTACCATTGGCCGTTTCACCCTGGGCCCCCAAAAATGTTCCCTTAGGCCTCGGTACATTTTCATGCCTCCTTGATGTACTGCCAAGGGTGAGCTATGGATCTCGCGGAGAACTCCCTCATACATTGCCTCCCGAAAAAAAAACCTTCCATAGAAAAGCATCTGATGTTGGTTTTCCTCTGACCATCCCTCTGAAGCGTTCCCCTGATCGACACGATCCCGCATCACTTCCGCCTCGGAGTCCCCACAATGAGACTCTTCCAATTGCTGCAACAAGGAGGAATGCACCTTCACCTGAAACAAACAGCCTCTAACACCTTCTACCCTGGCATCCAAGTGCAAGGCATCCAACTCTCCCATCACCTTCCAAGCATCAGTGGATTCCCGAACTACATCTTAATGTGACTTCCTGATTAGGGCATCAGCCACAACGTTTCCCTTAACTTCAGTGTAAGAGATCTCAAAGTCATATTCGTGGAGAAACTCAACCCATCTATGCTGTCGTAGGTTCAGGTCATGCTGGGAGAAGATATAACATAGGATGTTGTGATCTGAGAAGACCACAAAGACCTCCCCAAAGAGGTAATGTCGCCACAACTTCAGTGTGAACACTACTGCTTCAAGCTCTAGGTCATGGGTGGCATTGTTTTGCTCGTGATTGCGTAACTGCCTAGACCCATAACAGATCACTCCCTTCTTCTGCATCAGCACACACCCTATAACAAGGCCAAAATCATCAAAAATCACCTCATACAACAACCCTTCCTCTGGAAACCTGAGTACGGGAGCACTGACCAACTTCTCCTTCAGGTAGTCAAAAGGTTTCTGGCACTGCTCGCTCCATAGGAAGACCCGGTTTTACCTAGTCAAAGCTGTTAATAGAGAAGCAACTCGAGTGATGTCCGAAAAGAACCTACGATAGTAACCTGCTAACCCTAGTAAACTACAAACTTATGCCACGCTCTTGGGTGCTTCCTAAGAAATAACTGCGTCCACCTTCGACAGGTCCACTGACACTCCATGCTGAGACACCGCATGGCCAAGGAAGTGTACTTCTTGTGTCAAGAACATACACTTCAACAATTTCCCATAAATATGGGGATGTAGAAGGACTCCCAAGACTTCCCTAAGATTCTCAACGTGCTCATCCTCTGATCTTGAGTAGATCAAGATGTCATCGATAAACACAATGATGAACCGGTCCCGAAATTCCCAGCATACAAAGTTCATAAGTCCCATAAACACGGTAGGTGCATTCGTAACTCCAAACGACATCACCACAAACTAGAAGTGCCCATACCTGCACCTGAAAGCCGTCTTTGAGATGTCACTCTCTTTTACCCTCAGTAGATGATATCCAGATTGTAGATCAATCTTGGAAAACCAACCTGCTCCCTTCAGTTGGTCGAAGAGATCATCTATCCTTGGTAAGGGATAGAGTTTCTTGACCGTTACCTGGTTCAACCTTCGATAGTCTATGCATTTCCAGATACCACTATCTTCCTTCTTCACGAACAAAACAGGAGCACCCCATGCCGATACACTGGGTTAAACAAAACCCTTCTCCATCAGATCATCACCCTAAATCTGTAACTCCCGCAACTCCGAAGGTGCCATCTGATAAGGGGCCATCGAAATCAGACGGGCACCAGGCTGTAAGTCTATCCCGAACTCAACGTCATGTCGGGGGGGAAGGGTAGAGTCACAATCTCCTCAGGAAAAACATCGTGGAACTCCCCAACAACCTCCGGGACATCCATCATCTCTGTATCAGCTGGAACGAATGATATCCCACCAAACAAGTAAAGGAGAGGCTCCACACGCCGGATTCCCACCTGATAGCTCCTCTCTCCAACAAAATCTACACGCTTCCTGTCCACGTTGGAGAACATGACTCTTCTCTGGAAGTAGTCGATAACGGCACTAACAGAGAAAAACCAGTTGATACCTAAGATGACATCGTATGGGTGCATCTATAATAGAAGAAGGTTCTGACTAGATTGATGTGGTCCCAACGTCAGCCCACATCCCTGGCAAACACAAGATACGCCGGTCTGGCCTCCAACTAGTGTACTCAGTACCAGTGGTACGGAATGTCTCTCTACATCTAGTCCCAAAGCATGGGCTAGACTAGGTGCAACAAAGGAGTGTGAAGCTCCCGAATCGAACATAGCAGAAACAAGAGTGCTGAAAAAACAAATCGTACCTCGCAACACCTCTGGTCCTGCTGGAGCTGCCAACTCTGCTGTGTGCAACTGTCCATGCCCAGCTCCTCTACTTCTCTGATGTCTTCCACCTCCCCAACCATGCCCTAGTCGTGGTCCCTGAGGAGCACCCTGAGGTCGGCCTCCTCCCGAAATGTTCTCCCTCAGAGTAGCATGGTCCTGCTATTGCTGGAAGGGCCTCGCCGACAACTGGTGCTGGTGAGGTGGGCGCTGAACCTGCCCACCTCCACCGTACTGAGCTCGGGTCGGGCACCGACTCTGTACGTGCTCGAAACCTCCTCCAGAAAAACACCTCGGTCTCGGGCTCGTGAAAAAGGTACGAAGACCCGAAGATATGAACTGGAACTGCTGGGGCCTGCTCCCTACTAGCCTGAACCTAGAAGGTCCTGTCGCAGGAGCCTGCTGCTGACTGCTTTCCCCATAGATTAGCCTAGCTGGTTCCCCTCTCAGGGTGAACCTCCCTGTGAGTGCATCCTCTCTACAACCTCTACCTTCTTCTGTACCGCCAAGTACGTTGGAAGGGTGAATGGGGTGATAGCATACTGGAGCGAAGGACGAAGTGCCTCCTCTAAACGTCTCGCCTGAGACTCCTCATCTAGAAAAAGTTCTAAAGCAAAGCGCATGAGATCCTTGAACTTGATCCCCAGCTCTCGTACTGACATACTCCCCTGTAGAAGGGAGAGTAACTCATGCCGCTTCTCCACCTTGATCATGGACGAAAGGAATTCCTCTTGGAATTCCTTCTCAAGGTTAGCCCAAGGGACCTCTGCCTCTATCCTCTCTCTGAGGTAGAGCATCCACCACTGTCGTGCCGCACCACTCAGATGACTGACTTCTAGGGGATCCCAGTACTCCCTCGGAGCACGGATCAAGGTAAAAGCAATCCCTAGCTCCTCAATCCACCCCTCCGTCTCTGTATCTGAAGTACTACCCTCGTACTTCTTGAGGGTTTGCCGCTGAAATGAACCGAGAGTCTTCTGCCACTGGCTATCTTCCTCTTCGTGGTCAATCCTCAACTGATCGACCACCAGAATCTGCTAGGCCTCGGCCATCTGAGCCACCTGGGGACGTCATCCAGGTGTCATAGCTTTATGGTAAACAAGGATCTCCTACACCCAATTAGTAAGGAAAAGCTCAAGGTTTTATTTTATCATTTTATTTCAATTTCTTTCCCAGAATACCGAAATCACGTATAACACAATCATGATGATGCATGTACCTTCCCTAGGGTCTCTACCCTACAATCAATGTAGTCTCACTTGGTCGTTCCGTAGGATCAGAGTCCTTGCATCGGATCACAGGGGGCCCTAAAATCCTGTGTCCTAGCTGGTCTTCCCTGGGCTATCTCACGCACCAAGATTAACTAACACTGTTGCCCTATCATCCCATGCAATCCTCACTGTGCCTAACTCCAGACTCCATCCTATCTTTCAAGCATCATCTCTGATACCATTATGTCATGACCTCCTCCCACCAAAGATGCCCCTCCTGAGCTAGCAATGGTGAAAGGGAGATAATGACCCCCGAGTCCCGCCTCCAGTAGGCCCCGGGGTGGCGACTAGCACCAAGGGTATGAGTTTTCACAAATATGGGAGGCATTACCCTTTTTATTATTTAGGATCGGGAAATAAGACAAGTCAACCACCAAAAAGGAAAAAGGAAAAGTGTATATAAATAAGCCCAATCCAAACCCACATGCATGTTTAAATAATTTTTTAACAAGGTACAAGTACAAGAAAGCTCAAAGTACAATACCAAAAGCAAACAAGAGAACAACAACTGAAAAAACTCCAACTGTCCAACTAGTAGGGTCCTGCACGGCCCTGGTAGTCCTCCTGGAAACTTGAATGTAAACGTAGGGTGAGAATATAAGTTTACTTAGTAGGGAAACCTAATGCTATCGTGCACAAGTGGGGAGACATTCTAATGTCCTGTGAGAACAACAAAAGAAACCTAGCAAGGAATTTTATCCACCCAACCTCACCAGTCACACTCACTTTCTTTCAAGAACCCCTCCCACCAAAGATGCCCCTCCTATGCTGTCGATGGTGAAATGGAGATAATGACCCACGAGTCCCGCCTCCAGTAGGCCCCGGGGTGGTGACTAGCACCAAGGGTATGAGTTTTCAAAAATATGGGAGGCATTAACCTTTTTATTATTTAGGATTGGGAAATACGACATGTCAACCACCAAAAAGGAAAAAGGACATGTGTATAGAAATAAACCCAAAACCAATCCAAGGTGAATGTTTAAATAATTTTATAACAAGGTACAAGTTCAAGAAATTTCAAAGTACAATACCAAAAGAAAACAACAGAACAACAACTGCAACAACTCCAACTGTCCGACTAGTAGGATCTCGCACATCCCTGGTAGTCCTCCTGGAATCCTGAAAGTAAATGTAGGGTGAGCATACCAGAATACTCAGTAGGGAAACCTAAATCTCTCGTGCACAGGTAGCGAGACATCCTATTGTCCCGTGATAACAACAGAAGAAACCTAGCAAGGAATTCTATCCACCCAACCTCACCAGCCACACTCACCAAAACAGAAGTACAACAGGTAGTAGTATATAAGAAACAAGAGTATTGGGTACAACGCACCATTTCCCTTTAGTTAAATGCTATTCCTAACGGCGAACGTCCTAACGCTGCTACACTCTCCCCGCCCGCACACACCTGGGCCTCATAACCACGTATCCCACCCGCACACACCTGGGTCTCACAACCACGTATCCCGCCTACACACACCCGGGCCTCACAACCATGTATGCCACCCACACACACTTGGGCCTCAGAACCACGTATCCAACCCGCACACACCTAGGCCTCATCACGAAGATTCTTGGGAAACAGTATAACCTTCCAGAAGAGTCTTGGGCTAAAGCCACCCCAATCGAAACCTACCCGATGAGTCTGAGGTGTAAGGTCGCCTCAATCCATCACAGCCTAGGGGAGAAGGAGCATGAAGGAGCTAATAACTAAGGTAAAAACACCCTCTCTCGTGAAATGGGAGTGTTCGGCACTAAGTGCTCAACATGGGTGGGGTGGGATAAAACACAAAAGATACATATATATATAAACCAAACACACATCCCAACCTATGGCTTCTAAACAGAGAAACTGAGCACATGCCTCGACACTGCTACTACGAAGCAGGCATACAACAAAAACCCCCAACCCCATTTAGGTTTTCACATTTCAGCAGAATTAGTTTTTTTAGTTTCTTAACTACTGGGAATCTATCCACCAACAACCACATCAATCGTTCGTAAACATATCTCGTCCATCCACGAATCAAGTTGGGAAAACACAAGAATCACAACCAATCCCTTCTTATCAACCAACCAACCCAATTGATTATTAATCCCATTCCATTACCATGACCCACCATTTACTATCTCTTCCAATTTTTATTTATTATTCACAACCCACTATCCGTTCATATTCAAACCATCCCCGCAGCCCCGCTGCCAACCACCATAACCACAACCGCACTGAATCCCATACATCATTATCCCTTTAATACCACTTATTGCAGCCCCGCTGCCCGTTACCAACACAACATATACACCAACCCACAACCAAGCCAACCATAGCCCCGCTGCTCACCCTATCCATAACAACCCACAAGACACCCCCATCACATCCCATGTATCCAAGATAACACCCACATGTTCTTTATTCCATTTTGTTTAACCGGGGTGATCACACAAGGGTTCCAGATTTTCATTTAATCAGCCAACATTACATGATTAACCAATTTCCATATTCCAAAAAGTTTCCATTCATATGAAAATCTAGAAGGAGAGGGCAAAATTTAATTGCGTAAGCAAAGTCCCCCAACGACCATGATTTTTAGTTGGCAGAAGCTCATTCAATTCACAAAATTATAACACAGGATATAAAGTAACACAAGCAAACTTCTCTACCCCATTATAAGCCAGTTATTATCTTTATTAAACTGGTTCAAAAGTGTTTCACGTAAGCAAGAGAACACCCACCCCACATGATGCACAAACTAGATAGACGAAGTTAAGATCCCTACTTTAACAGGTTCCGATCACAACACTCCCTCGGATCAATCTTAGAAGACTTCTGTCAGCGTCTGTCACTTCCGTCGAGTCCTAGAAATACCTCCTTGGGTGGAAGTCAGAAAGGAAAGGTCTAACGAAAGACAATAGATCCAATATTTAATTTTCTGCCTCATCATTACGATCACGTGGCCACTGACAGATCGTAAATCAGAGCTCAGACGAAGAAATTATGGATGAAAGAGTCTTCGAGTCTCTTGGGAGAACTCTGCTCAGAGGAAAGGGGAGGAGAGGAGTGAATTGAAAGGAGTAGGGGACCCCTCCTTTTATAGGCGAGAAAAGAAAAATTAAACGGTGTGTACTTTATGATACATGGCGTGTACTCGGTTATTTTACATGGTCTCCACCCGGCTTCCAACCCGGCTCCACGGCCGTTGACTAGT
Source organism: Viscum album (assembly GCA_963277665.1). NCBI lineage: Eukaryota > Viridiplantae > Streptophyta > Magnoliopsida > Santalales > Viscaceae > Viscum > Viscum album. Next base: position 320,703 of record CAUJRU010000708.1, on the reverse strand, counting down.
CAACACACGGTTTGATGGTAATGCATATGCGGGGAAAGACTACATGGCGTGTAGTTTAGACACATGGAGTGTACTCATTAATTGCACACGGCAAGGACACGGCTCCAAAACGGCACACGACCATTGACTGGTAACACATATGTGGGGAAGGACTACATGGTGTGTAGAACTGGATGCACGGTGTGCACCAATTATTTCACACAGCAAGGACGCGGCCTTCAACATGGGGTAAACCCAGCAAGGTGGTACACGGTGTGTAGTTACACTACATGGAATATACTCATTTACTTCACATGGAGAGGACATGGTCTGCAACACAAGTTATACCTGGAAAGTGGGTACATGGCGTGTACTCAAACTACACAGTGTGTAGTTTCAAAATTCAGGAAAGTGTGGGAAAAGTCCATTTTACCCTGTAGAACACTTCTTGGCCTTCTTTTTGACAAAGGAATGGGCCGGAGTGGTCTGGGCCATTACAACATGGTGGATAATATGTTTTATAGTCTATTTATATACGATATATATGGTATTTATATTGACATTATGCTTTGGTAATTTTTTTTTAAAACATACCCATATTCTTTCAATCTGGTTTAAATACAATAATTTTAGTTGATGAAGTGTAGAATACCACCCCATCAATGTGATCTGATTCATTCACACACTACTTGGAATGTAATGAGGATTTTTTTAGTAAAGGAATATGATATATATGACATTAAACTTTAATTTTCATGATATTTTATACATATATGCATATACAAGTATTTCATTTACTTTCTATCATTCAATACATTAATAAAATGGATGCAACGTTCATGCGTACATACGTCCCACAATCTCCATTAACGATGAATTGAATTTCATACAACTCTATTATATATATTATTAGAATATATATAGAATGAATATTAATAATATTTATATCATTTTAACATTTATAAAATCAAGATACATGTATAAGGACTAATGATATAAAAAATTAAGACACATTCGAAAAACAAAACGAATATTACCCAAAGTGTAACCTTAACATAGAATTGTTAATAAGCATGAAATATAATGACATAATCAAACAATATCTTCAATGAGATATAATAATAAGGTTCTGTAAAATATATATAATATACATATATTTATTATATTTGAGTTTCTTATGATTATGAAGAGAGTTAAGACACATGGTTAAGGAATTTTCACCTCTGTTTTTATTTCGTTGAGAAACATGCATTATTCACCACAAATTAATTTTGGGATGTGTGTATACATTCCTTGTATGTATTATATTATTTTTATTCTTTTAAATTCCCATTTGATAATCGTTCTATCATGTGGTTTATGTTTAAAAAGCTACCAAATCGGTAAAACATTTTTGTTTCAATTTGCCTTCATTATGAAAAATACAATGTTATGGATTTATGTTTTTTTATGAAGTATGTATATTACCTATGAAAAGTTAAATCATGAATATAATTATTATTTTTGATATTTTATTCTTAATTTTATTTAATTTTTATACAAGGTGAGTATAATTTAATGTTATGACTTTGTAAGAGTTTATTGAAACTATCTCATCATTTATCGAGATTGTTTAAGATTATTCTTCCATTGACGAAGTCTTATTATAAATATTTGAAGAAAAATCATAACAATACTTATCCCTAATTTATTCATGGTATCTTAATTCATTGGTACAACATTTTTAGTCCTTGGTATATATGATGATAGAGAAAGTTTTTTTATGAATTTTGGACTTTACCTCTATCTTCAGTCAAAAACTACTGTTCTATCATAACCAAGATTTCTAAAATATTTAAAAAAATATTTTTAAAAAGTTTATTATGTAACTTTAATACCCTCATTATATTTCTTAAAATTATTTTCAAACAAATTAATTACAAAGTATTTTTAATATGTCTTAATATTTTTTCAAAGTGTTTTTAATGATAAAAAATGTTTCTAAAATGTTTTCATGATTTTTTATATGTTTTCAAGAAAATTGGTTTTAAAAAACTGCTCAATCTTGAATTATATGTTTTCTAGGAAAATAGATTTAAATATGTATTCAATCTCCTTTAATATGTTTTCAGGGAATGTGTTTTCCAAAATTTCATCAACTTTCTTTAACAGTTTTTATGTAAAATTCATCCATTTTTCATTTTTTTAATGTTTATTTTCATGAAAATGGTTTTCATGTGGTTTTATTCATCAAATAGTTTTTTTCCAAAAAAAGTAAATTTTCCTTAAGAAAATTTTATCAAAATATCATTTCACATTATTTTCCATCTATGGTGACATTTTTAATGTCACACATTCCCTTGTAAGAAATCACTTATGGAAAATAGGTCTATACCCACGGTTTTTCAAAAAACTATGGGTATAGGGATAGTACGTAAACATATACCACGGTTCTCCAAAACTATGGGTATAGGCCACCAATACCCACAGTTCTCAAAAACCGTGGTTATAGGGTACTTTATTAAGACCTATACTGACGGTTCTTCAAAACTGTGGGTATTGTGGTTTTTTTGAAGACGTATAACCATAGTTCTGGAGAACCGTGGGTATAGCATAAGGCGGGGAATGAAAATTAGGTGGGACACGAAAAACAATTGGCAGGAATATATTTTTTCACAGTGTATTTTAATATATTTATATAAATATAAATTTATATATATAGAATTTCTTTAGCTCGGTTGGTCAATAATGGAGGCGTGGCAGTTTAACTCTGGTTCGAATGCTGATGTCTGCATTTTTGAATTTAAATACCCGATCTGGATTAAATTAATATATATATATATATATATATATATATATATATATTTGTTTATGAATAAATATATATTTGAAGCAATTCGTAGCCTAATTGGTTACTTGTTGGCGCACCGTAGTGAAGCCCAGCATGAGACGCGGGTTCGAATCCCAGCTCATGTGTTATTCTATTTTGAGTTGATTAAATTAATATATATATATATATATATACGTTGATTTATGGATATATATCAAACAAATGTGCAGCATGGTTGGTCCTTTGGTGGTGCGCAGCTGTGAGGCGCCGCGTGAGTGTGGGTTCGAATCCCAGCTCCTGCAATTTTTTTTGGAATTTAAATACCTCACGGTTTGAAAACCTTGGGCTCTATTGTGTGCCCCGCTGTACAGCGTGGTGTGCACTTTGACCCCCCCCCCCCCATACCCACGGTTCTCCAAAACCGTGGGTATAGGTTCAGACCCTCATACCGACACCATTCCAGCCCATGGTCCCCAAAACCGTGGGTATAGCCTATACCAACAGTTTTGGGGGCTATACCCATGGTTTTTAATAGTGGGTATAGGTCATTTTTTCAGTAGTGAATTATCCAATGGATCCATTAATATTCGTTCATTAATGGATTTTGTTTTGATGGAATGATTATTATGACACCCATTTCTCTTCCATTTGTTATATGATTTTGATTCCCACTACTTTACATGGTTTATGAATACATGAAATTATTAACAAACCAATCTCATTTACAAAGTTTATGATGTGATAAAATAAAAATAATACCCATCTCATTTGATTCATAAAGAATTGTTGTTTATAGAAGCCATCCATTTTTTTGAGTCAAGATATTTTTATTTTTTTATCATCTTATAGAACATATATGAATGATTTTATTATGATATGCCTATCACCTATATCTCCCCACAATTCATTAGGTATTGTTTTTAATATTATGAGATAATGATGAAAATCAAGTTGAGTGGTTGATATACAATGGGAATTTGCGGAAAATGATCCCTTTCAAGAAAAGGAATGTGACTGTGTATGGTGATGTTTCTTTCCCTATAGGTGTAGTTACCATGAATTTGGAATATGGAGAAACCATATCCACAATTTGAAGATGGGGAAATACAATCACATATATGGAATTGACTGTGACTAGGTATAGTGGTGTGTCCCATTCAGTAGGTGTAGTGACCATGAACTGTGAAGATGGGGAAACTTGATATACTATTGGTTGATGGGGAAACCACGTCCCTTATAATGAAGAGACTATGACTGGCATTGGAGGTGTACTCTTTCGGTTATTTTTATTTCCCATTATGTTATTTTATATGTTTTAGAAATGTGTCTTGTCTTATATTGAATGATATCACATGTTTATGTATTCTACAATTCCATGTCCTATTCCTATAATTTGATTTCATAGATTATGTTCCTTATTTCCTTATGATTCATCTATTATGAACAACCAAGATTTAGTCCAATATTCATGTTTATTATATTTGATATAGACGGTATGATCTTCTAATGTTATGATCACATTCTCATACCCCTATGCTCATGTTTATGCTTACATCTCTCTAGTGGTTACCCTTACTAGGCTTGTGAGCTCACCCATATTTACATTTCCTTCCCCATTCTATGAAGATATTTATAAGGTATGAAGTGTCAAAGAAGGTTTATATTCCTGAATAACCTAATAAGAGATAATGAAACATTGTTATGTACTTTTGAATATGTTTACATGTTTCCAAAATCACTAGACTAATACGGTCTTTGGTTATTTTCATATATTTTGATTTAAGTATTCCACAAAAGATATGAACTGTCAATATAATTAGGATTGGGTCGTTATAGTTGTTATTATAAAAATGGTTTTGTTATCCTTTAGATTATTTGATTAGAAGAAATTTGTGAGGACCCTAAAAAAAATATCTTGTGCGAAGCCTAAGGATATACAAAATTATAGGAAAATGTCCTAAAATTTATATAAAGGGTAGAGTAAGTGGTTTACTAGAAATAAAAATATGTATTGATACTACATGTGTATGTTACTTTTAAACAAAGGAACCTAGGGTAAAAATTATAATAGGATATTCCAACCTTGACTCGAGCAAATTTGGTACTTGTCAACAGGTCTTTCTACACACCTGGTCTGACACTACAGGGGGATATGCATTGGAAATTCACAAACTCTTCATGAACAATCATGATAGATTTATAAGTATGTATTCTATAAATAAAATAGGTTTATCCTAGGCTTTCAATGATTATGGAAGGTGTCGTGTTTTAGGAAATGTATATGTAATTATACTTGATTGTGTAGTTTTCTTCTATGATACATGTTTCTCACCATGTTCTTCTTTGTTTTATTCAATGGAAAGAACATGAGTGAACTTGGATAATATTTAATGAATTATATTTGAAAAGTATAAGAATTATGAAAATCTATTTCCCAATTTCAAATATCATAATTAAAATCCGGATGGTCGTATGAGTATTTATTAAATATCTAAAGATAAATAGACTACAAATTACATGAGAAAGGCATGTCATGTTCTTCTGGTATTGTTTTCATTAAACATAAGAAGAATGATTTGATTGTGTTTTAGGAACGTTGATACATGATTCATATTTCGTATCATTGTAAAGTGGTATTAAATAATAATTTGATGAATCTTGAGTAATGGTTTAAGAATAATGTTGGATGAATGAAGTATATATGACATATAATTCAAAAAATTTGTTATACGATTCTAGAAGTATATATGTATTTACATTTTAAGTCTTCATTATGGTTTGAAATGTAAACGTTTAATGGTGATGATGAAATATAAATGTGATATTTTTATTATGGTAAAGTTACCCTTAATGTGATCAAGATTTTGAAAAAAATGTGTTCATCTTGGATAAAGTGATGATTGATTTATATTATTAAATTGTATAGCAATGATTACCGAGGATATGATTATTGATTTGTTGTAATAGTGGTCTATGTCAACATGGATGATGATTAAAACATTTTTTATATTGGGAATATATGTAGTATAATATATAATATGGAACCAATCTTGTTTTAAAAATAATTATTTTTTGTAATTTGGGTTATTACAATGTTTCAAATCAATGTACGATGAGGGTATTCACATGATTGGAATGTGACAAAAACGTGTTACCTTGTGATATATAGGATTTCAATGTTAAGTTGTTTTAGTTTCATTATTTCTAATATATTTCATTTTTATTTTTCAGAAGGGTTATTAATTTATCCATTTAGGGGATGTTTAAATTATTTATCAGATGAAGATTGTGAGATTAATGTATTTTCACACCAAATAAGGATATATGAATAATGGATAACATTCTCTAACAAAGTTGTTTTTATGTTAATAGAAGAGGGATGAGATGAATTATCATGGTTCTTAGGATATGTTACTTATTTTGGAATGAAAAAATCACCTTCCTTTTTAGAGAAAGAGGTGAAATTTGAATTGGTCAACATGTATCAAAAGTGTGAGATTATACTTAAGGAAGGGAATGAAATCTTTTAAGTATAACTTCTCATGATAATTATTCAACCTTATGGATGTGATCTTGAAACCAATAAGGATACAGTAGTAACTTTTTTTGGAAGAATATAATAGTCCCTAGGATCATCCTAGATTTTTAGGAATTCTGAATACTATCTTTCACCTGACTATGTTCTATATCATTATCCACCAAAAATTTATAGTTTTATTTCTATTATGTCCATGTTTTTAGTTGAAACCTATTTTATCTTATGTGTAAACTGAGCTATGTATTAGTCTGGGTAACCATTATGGTTCTAACATTTTTTAAAGGATGTTTTAGTGTTCAATTTTGTGATTTGGGTTTCTATTAAATGGGCATTAAATTATTAAACATAGGATAATAGAGAATAATTTAATAGGTGAAATTGATTTTAAGGGGGTAGAATGTAACACCCCAAGATTTAGGGAAATATTTAATTTAATCTATTTGATATTTTTTCAAATATAAAAAACTAAAAATATTTTCTTTTATAGTGAATCACTATTTTAAGATTGAGTTATAAAAAACCAATTTATTTTTTCACTAAACACAATATATATTTTATATTTCTCTACAAAGAACATTGATGTTAGCCTATATTACGAGTAATAATGGCTTTTCTTGATAGCTTGTGTAACACACATGATCGAGTTTTAATGAATAATTATATATTATTTAATATTAAATAGATTTTAAACTATTAGGTATAAAAAGGGATTACTAACTTATAAAAATATATAGTTTACAGAAATATAAAATGAGTTCATTTTATTCAAATCAATTAGAAATGAAAATGGAAACTGAATAAATATAAAGGAAAATATTATTATACACACAATGTTTTTATACCCTAATAAATTAATCTAATTAAAATTATTGATTGATGTTAATTTTATAAACATATTATTTATTCATTATAATATTTTTTAACATCATCCAATATATTTTTTAGTCATAAGAAAAGAACAATGGCAATTTTAAGAATAAAATATTATATTCCTTTTGATGGAATTTTTGCCACCATTTAATGGTGAAAAAAATATTATATCCATTTTTTGGAATTTAATAAATGATATGTATATAAATTTAAACTTCCTAATTTTTAAGAAAATAAAAAACAGGTTAGGGTAATTTTTTTTATTTTTCAATAAGGTTAATTTTGTGTTGAATAAGTTCAAATATTGAACATTAATTCAAAACTGATTTTTCATATAATTTATTTATATGTCTAAATTACACTTTATGTTAGTTTTAATGATTAATTAGATCAAAGTTGTATCAATTAATGAAATTTATGTCATTTGAATCAATTTCAATTTCATATTTTCTATAAAATAAAACAATCTTAGGGATGTTTTTATATTAAAACCAGGTAGTGACATTCCATCTGAAAGATTAAATTTATATTAAATTATTCCACTTATGTGATAAGAATTTTAAAAAATGGATTTCATATTTGGAATCCATATAATTTATACTGTTCAATATGTTCAATTTTTTTGACCAAAAGTATTTCTGAAAATAATTATAATTATTTACACCGATTAAAGAAAAATTAAACAAAACAAGGGAATAAAACTTCTTCTTAAGGGCCAAAATTACCTATCAACTTTCCAAAAAACCCCTTTATAGGGATATTTCATCCATAAATTTTCAATTCACTGATCTATTTTGGTTATGTGCATCTTTTTTAGGTACAAACGTGTATACACAAAACTTGTTTTAAAAAATTGCAATGTGTGTCCTGCTTCCACCTATCCCTCTTTTTGAAACCTAGAAAAACACAAAATTTCAGAAAATTACTACCCAATACACTTTACAGAAACTCTAACATGCCCCTTTATTCCTCCCTTTCTTTAAAAATATTTCCACTGAATCCCTTTAGTCCATTCCAAAAAGAGTTACCCAATTATGAGGTAACACCCTCCCTCAATATCATTTCTTTTATTTAAATTCTCCACTCCCTAAACTATTATTATTCCATTAATGTAAAAAATTCCCAAAATAATAAATTTTCTATGATGTCTTTAAGATATTTTTTGACCTAAAATTACACACACATCTATCTAATGGGTAATAAACATACAGTTTACTTGTATGACAAACAACTGCCACACAAAATGGTGATTGTTCATTTTCGATTACCACCTCCCATGGTGGATATTATGATGGAAACAATATGTATATATGATATATATTATAAATATAATGACTAAATTCTTATTTATTTTTTATTTTTAACATACCCTTTTGCTTTCCATCCTTTGTAAATAAGATAATTTAATTTGAGGAAGTGTGGAAGACCACCCCGTCAGAGCGATGTGATTCATTCACACACTACATAGAATGTATTAAGGATATGTTTAGTGAAACTATTTTATGTGTATGAAATATTAATTATAATTTAATGATATTATATATATGTAGACATATATTTCATTTAATTAGTTTCTTAAAATACGTCAATATAACATAAGCAATGTTCTTATGTATGTATGGCCTATCATCTCCATAAATACTGAATTCTATTTCATACTTCTATATTATATATATTATTACAATAATAATATAGTTAATATCAATTATATTTATATTTGGTTTTAAATTATGGAAATATAGATATAATTATTGGGACTAGTGGTATACATAATTATGACACATGCAAAAACAAAGCAAATATTACCCAAAGCGTAACCATATCATATAATTGTTAACGAGTGGGTAAAATAAAGTCACAATAGAAATGTATATGGAACTATATATAATAATATGGTTCTTTAATATATGTATCATAAATTTATATTTATTATAAATAATTTGTTATGTGTATGCAGTGATTCAAGATACATGGTAAGGGAATTTTCATCTCACTTTTTATTTCCATGAAAAACATGCTTTATTAACCACCAATTCCTTTTTAGAGAATATATATCACTTGGGTATATACAATGATTATTATAATTAAATTTATGGTTATATAAATACCTATCATGTGATCTTATTTAATGGGGCTTATGTTTCAAATGTTACTAAATTGGTAATGTAATTTTGTCTCAATTTTCTTTCTTTGAGACAAATGCGATGCAATGAAGATATATTTTTCTATGAGGTATATATTCTAAATTTAAAAAGTCAACTCGGGAATATAATTATATTAATGTTGTTTTAATCTTAATTTAATTTATTTTACTTAAATGGGGAGTATTACTCAATGTTACCATGTGGTAAGAGTTTATTTATACAATCTCATAGTTTGTAGGGATTTTTTAAGATTATGATTCAATTATTGAAATATTATTACCCATAAATCAAGATAAATCATGGCCATTAGTATCCTATATATATTCATGATATATTCTTGAATTTGGAAAATTTTTATAGTCATTGGTATATAATATTATATACAAAGTGTTTTTAAGAAGTCTAACATTACCTATCACATCAGATGAAAATATGTGTTCCTTCAAATACATAACTTATAAAATATTTTTTAAAAAATAGTTTAGGTTAATAAATTGTTTTATATGACTTTAATGATAGAATTATATGTTTCAAAATTATTTTCAAATAAATTCATTTCTCAATTTTTTCACAATTTCATAATATGTTTTCAAAGTGACTTAAATGAAAACGTTTTTTAATATATTTTCAGCATTATTTTATATGTTTTCACGGAATATGGTTTTAAAAATGTTTTCAACATCATTTATCAGATTTCAAGGAAATTTTTATCAAAATTTATTCAATATTCTTTTATAAGTTTTCATGGAATAATTTTTTTTTCAAAAACAATTCTTTTATAAGTTAATAAGCAATTTTTTTTCAATATTTACATATATGTTTTATTGTTTATTTTCAAGAAAATCATAATAAAAAATGTTTTAGGTTTTAAAGAGAGTTTTTTCAAAGATGAAATTATATTTTCATCAGGAACTGTTTTCAGAATATATTTTCTGTAACACCCTAAGATTTTGAAAATAAATATAGGATACAATTTTTTAATATAACTATTAATCACAACTTTTCCTCTTCTATGTTTTGAATTTCAATAAATGGTCATCTAGAGTTGTGTTCAGAAAGTCATTTGGAGTCTGATAGAACAAACATGATTTTTGGTGAAAAGTAATATACCCTTATGAATAGTAATATGAATAGTAATATAAACCTTATTAATAGTAAATATTATTATTATTTTATTTTCTTAAGGCAATAAGATAATAAGATCTTAATTAATTTTTCAATGTCATATAAAACTAATTGCACTTCAAGATTATTTTTTTCGAATTAACTATGACCTTATATAAAAATTAAATTAATAATATTTAGAAAATTATTTTGGAAAAATGGATTTCACTTTTGAATTCGAAATGTCGATAAATGGTATGGGTGAATTTTTGGGATTTTTCTAAAGTGCATGATTTTTTCATGAATAGTACAAATACAGTTTTGAGTTTTTGGTACTTTAATGACATCATAGTTATGTGATAATTAAATATATAAGTATGGTAAACTTGTGTATAGAAACGTATTACATGAGGTGTTCCAACTGGCTTAAACCTTGGGAAAGCCCATGGTTTGTCAGAAACCACTAATGGGGTGTCCCTTTGAAATTATTAAAAAATTACCTCTCTCTTTCTATAAATATCCACACATCCATTCATTTTCTTTCATTTCAAATCTCTCATCCTAGAAGATATGGTGGTTTTACCTCTCTATAAGACCTGAAATGGTGTCCTTATGCCCCAAGGTCCCATCCTTCAAGATCTATGAGTTATTCTACAAGGTAAGGGAATCCTTCATTCTCATCTTTAAGTCGACACTTCTTTTATGTTACCTATTTGAAATTCATTTCTCATATGTTGGGGTTTGATTTTATTCATTCTTATTAATTTCCTTTTGATTTCAATATTATTAATTACCTGTTTGTTCTCATTGTTTGAATTTATGAAATTTTAAGTGACGCTGTTATGCTACCAAATTTTCATAATGGATCTCTTAATATTTATTTTATTTTCAAGTTCATCTCTTTTATTTTTCATTCCTCACCTCCTCTATCCAAATGACCATGATAACTACAGTAAATTTTATATACTGGATTTATATCATGTGAATGGAATAACTTTCATAAATATTATTACTCCCCCCACTTTTATTTTTATAAACGAAATCGACGTCCATGAGGTTCTGATTTATAACCTTCGAGGACGATGAAGTTTCGTTCTTCAATTTATTCTTCATTAATTTTCATGAAACCATATTCATTGTTGAACTAGACTATAATATATGTATTATAACATAATTAATATTCATCAACCATAATATGTACATAAAATTATGTTATATGACAAAACTAGTTCATAATAACACAAATACCGCTTAATAATCGAAGTGGTTCGCATCTAATGATTCATCCTCATTCCTTATAACCAAATGATAAAAATGACAATTATAAATTATTTATGTTCATAAATAATATATATTTCGAATCCTAGGGATTTATAGAAATTCCACATGAACATCATTACTTAAAAACAAGTGAAACGAATATGACAATAAAGGAAACGAACACTCCAGAACGACGAAATTCAATACAATAACTTATCAATAAACACATAAATGAAATAACAAAAATTATGGTAAACTAAATAAATCTCTAAAAGGTTCTGAAATAATTTATTAACAAGTATAATTTCATATTCTAGGGGCTTTTTTACATGACTGGAACATGTGTGGAGTTAAGGTAAGGGTTTTTCACCCGAACATCCATTTTCATTCAAGATACTTTCATTGTATAATTCCCTCAATGTAAATATTTTTTATTGTTATATACTCATAATATGTTCTCTGTGAGTATCATATATATGTTTAAAAACCAAAATCATTCCTTATTTTATGGGTAGTTACACATTTTAAAAGGAACTTTCAAAATTGTTTCCAAAATTGAAGACCGATTCAAGGGAAATTCTCCAATTCATATCTATTTACAATGTCACATTATAATCTGTATTGGAAACCATTATCTTTCTAAAAAAACTAATTTTATTATGAAAATTCTATATTACATCCTTTCTAGTTTTATACAAAGATTTTCCAAAATAACACTTCATTTCAAAATAAAAGAGTATTTCTCTCAAAATTGCTTAATGATTTTATAAGAGTATTCTCGTTCAATGCTCTTATTGATTCCATGGTATTATTGGGTTTAATAATTTATGAAGTCATATACCATATTTTATTTAATGGTTTATGACTTAATTTATTGTGGATGTCTTATCCTAAAACCATTCATCATATTATTCCAAATGGTTAGTGTTTATGATCAATAGTTGGTGAAAGTTAGTTACATTACAAATGATAGTTTCAATATGAACATATATATTTTTTATGTTGATCCCTTATCATATGAGGAATGCATTGGACTTATTATTTGATGGGTTGGGATCACTATAGCTCCTTGATACATAGGTAGTTCTCATGATACAAACTATGGTCTTGGCATGGGGCCTTGATAAAATGAATATTTTGTAGTCCTAGAACGAGGCTTAGATGGTACGGTTATGATGTCTGGAATATGCACATCCCTCATTATGATGATATTATTTTATGTTCATGTGGCTATTTAACTAGTAGAATACCCATGATAATTTTTCATTATGAAATTATTTATTCAGCTCATATTTCTTCCATAATGTGATCAAGTTCAATATTAATGGCATGTGTTTTCAATTATTCACCATGTCTAATGTTTATATTAACTTCTACTTTATTTCATAATCTTTCTAGGTGTTTGAGCTCACCCCTTTCATATGTTTCATTTTCAATGGACATAAAACAGTAATTTATGAATGACGTGCAAGCATAATCTTGGAAACGTGATGATTCGAGTGGAATAAAATAGGGTTTTGATCCCCTTCATGTTTTAATAACAAAATTATGTATGTAACTTGTTTCCAATAATACTAAACTACACGGTCTTTTAGGAATTGTTTTCCTTGTATGTATGCCAACAAAATCAAATAAGGCACCGACTCTGGGCAACTGGGGTCGGGTCCTTACAGTTGTTATTAGAGGAAGTTTAGTAGAATACTTGGAAACTTGATTTAGAAAACGGAGAATTATGGAAGAGTCCCTAAGTTAGTCATTGAAGAAAATACATACAGTAACGTACTGGTATTTTGGTAAGGAATAGATTATGTGGATCTTCTAGGAAGTACATCCCTGTCTGGATACGAGCAGGTAGAGTCGGCTCTGGCGTAGATGTATCTAAGAGTAAAACCCGAAAACACCACTTTGAGCTAGAATCGAATAGGAACTGGTGCACGAAAACGGGCCTTGTGGCACTCTTGGTTACGACACTCCTGGGGGATAAGCTTAGGATAAATCACATTTTCATTAAAATCCATTATGAAGAAGTTTAATGTAAATATTCCTAAAAGAAACCATTTTTGTGAATATGGGAATAGACATGCGCAGGATCTCAATTTTTCTGAGTATTTTTAAGTTAAGATTATTCATTATGATTAACAATCTAATCTAGTGTATGCCATTATCTAGATATGGCTCCTGGTGGACAGAATGGAAATCGTACGAATTCAAATGTCCCCTGTAGGTATTTTCCTCCGATGCAAGATAATGATGTTGGCTCTGGTGTTGTGACTGGTGATGAGCAACTCATAACTATACTGGGACAACTAACTCAGGTTATAAATAATAACCTCACCCGTAAGGAGCATCTGGATCCTCGACATTGGGGAGCCATGCTAGATCACTTTATGCGACAACCACCTCCATCATTCAATAAGACTACAATCCTGTTTGTAGCAGAGTAGTGGGTATGTTCCCTTGATATGATATTCCATCCCTTAGGATGTAATGAATGAGAGAAGGTTTTCATGGCATTCTATCGTCTATCAGGAGATGCAGATCAGTGGTGGTCCTTAATCCAAAACACAAAGGAGGAGGAAGATATAGAATATATGAAATGGAGGGATTATAATGAAATTTCTTAGAAAAATATTTCCCTCATGAGTAGTGAGTAGATATGGAGAGAATATTCTTGAATCTGAGGCAGAAGGAAGATGACAATATTACAAGGTACGAAGCTAACATCACTAGATTATCAAGACATGATGTAGACTATATATGAAATCCAAGGAGCAAAATTGATCGATTCTTTGATGGCCTAAAGCCATTCCTCCAGCGGGCACTGGTCTCCCAAATTTTTTTATCATATGAGGATATAGTTTCATGTGACATCCAGATAGAAAAATAATTCTCTATGGCGTATGACTTTAAGAGAAAGAAAAAAAAAGAAGAGGGCTGCTGAAAACCCTAGGAATGGAAATAAGGAAATGGGAAAGAAGGGAAGAGTTGAATTTCCACCATGTGACAATTGTGTTAAGAAACACCCTGGTACATGCTTAAAAGGAAAGCGTGTATGCTAAAAATGTGGTAAAAAAGGCCATCTTTATGGTGATTTCAAAGGGAAGAAGGAAGCCAATGATGTTTATTTCTATAGTTGTCGGGAGATGGGACATTATGCTAATGATTGTCCAAAACGTCATGGAAATATGCAACAGAGAAGGCCAAGGGATCAGGGACAAGATTATGCAATCACAACTGCAGAGGTTTAAGTTACCAATGACAAGGTGGAAGGTAATTTAATTGTTTCCTCAAGATTATCCAATGCATTATTTGATTCTGGATAATCCCATTGTTTCATATCTTCTGATTTTTCTACAAAAATTATATATTTTCAATTTGATTTAACAAGGGAGTTGTCAGTCAAAACCCATAAGGGAAGTACCATTGCTATAATGTTCTTTTAATTAGTTCCCATTAGGGCATACAAATGTTCATTATCTGCTGATTCCATCGTCATACCTATGTTTGAATTTGATATAATCCTCGGTATGGATTAGAATTCGGAACATGATGCAAAAAATTTATTGTAATAAGAAATAGGTTATGATTTTTTATGACGATGATAAAGAACACCTTATCTTTAGAGAAGAATCGTCACCACCTGATTCTTATCTAGATCCACCACCAATAGCTCAACTAAATTCAATTATTGGGGAGGAAGTGAATGAAATAACTATGGGTGAGGAAAGAAATGTTCAAATAGAGGATGTACATATTGTGAGATAATATGTTGATGTGTTTCCAGAATATTTACATGGACATCCTCTAGAATAAGAAATTGAGATTTCTATTGATTTAATTTCAGGTCCATGGCCTATATCGAAGAACCCTTATAGAATGGCCACTATGGAATTAGTGGAACTAAATAAACAACTATAGGAATTCAGTAATAAGGGATTTATTCTCCCTAGTGTTTCTCCATGGGGTGACCCTGCCCTTTTTGTTAAGAAGAAAGATGGATCTATGAGGTTATGTGTGGACTACAGGGAGATCAATGCTATAACAATAAAGAACATGTATCCCTTACCTTGCATTGATGATTTATTTTACCAACTGCATGGAGCTCAATACATTTCAAATATTTACCTTCGATCTGGATATCATCAGTTGAGTGTAATCAAAGAAGACATTCCGAAAACCAAATTTCTGACCTGGTACGAGCATTACGAGTTTACAGTAATGCCTTTTGGATTGACTAATGCACCCTCTGTCTTCATGGATCTAATGAACAAGGTTTTCAAGGAATATCTTGATGATTTTTTAGTGTTATTTATTGATGATGTATTGGTATACTCCAAAATTTGCGAATATCATGAAAATCACTTAAGCATTATCCTGAAGACCTTTAGAGGACATGAATTGGATGGGAAGTTTAGAAAGTTTGAATTCTGGATTCAAGAGATTTCTTTCCTTGGCCATATTGTCTCTATGGATGGAATCATAGTTGATCCTACAAAGACAATGGAAATCCAATATTGGCCCATGCCAACAAACATAACTGCGGTCCATAGTTTTATTGGCTTAATAGGTTATTATCTGCGTTTCGTACAGAATTTTCCCGACTGCTAACCCGTTAAGGAAGATCACATGTAAAAGGGTTAAATTTGTTTGGACAAACGATTGGGAAGAATTTTTCAAAGACTTGAAGAGAAGATTAGTCAATTATCCTATATTGACTCTACCATCAGGGAATGACGGGTTCGTTATTTATAGTGATGCTTCAATGAAATGACTTGGTTGTGTCCTTATGAAAAATTATAGGGTTATTTCTTATGCATCATGAAAGCTAAAAATTCATGATAAGACCTATCCTACTCATGATCTTGAGTTAGCTGTTGTAATCATTACTTTGAAGATATGATGACATTATCTCTATGGTGAAAAATGTGAGCTTTATACAGATCACAAGAGTTTGAAGTATATTTTTTCACAGAAGGAACTCAACATGAGGCAAATTAGATGGATTGAACTACTCAAGTATTATGATTGCACAATACACTACTACCCAGGAAAGGAAAATAAGCTGGAATATTCTTTGAGTAGAAATGATCATGGAGTTTTGAACAAGATGAGAGTTGAAAGGGATCTTATTTTCATAGATCAAGTAAATATGGATATGGGAATAACCATGGAAGGTGAAACATCAATGATTTTTCAAATGGTTTCCAAACCATCTATACTAGAAAGGATAAAAAGTTCCCAGACTAATGATGAGGATTTTCAAAAGAAGATTAATGCTATAAATGATGGGAGATTTAGTGACTTCTTATATGAAGATGGAAATTTGAAATTTGGGAAGAGATTTTGTGTTCCTGATATACCTGAACTAAAATGGTAATTCTTGGATGATTCTCATAGTTCCAATTTCTCTATACACCCTGGTAGCACTATGATGTATAGAGATTTAATGAAACATTTGTTTAGGACAACATAATGAGGGAGGTTGCTTATTTTGTGTCAAGATGTATGGTTTTTCAACAAGTGAATGTTGGAAGGAAACAACCTGGAGGAGTATTGAAACCTCTTCCCATACCTGAGTTGAAATGGGATAATATCATGATGGACTTTTCATGGGACTACCAAAGACTCCTAGAAGGAATAATGCAATATGGGTCATTGTTGATCATCTTACCAAGTCAACACATTTTTTTCATACAAGAGAAGATATACCACTTGAACGTCTAGAAAGAGAATATATTAATGAAGTTGTGAGACTTCATGGAGTACCCTTATCAATTGTTTCTAATCTTCATCCATGTTTTACATCAATATTTTGGAAAAGTCTTCAGAAGGCCCTGGATACTAATTTATGTTTGAGCACTACCTACCTCCCACAAACTGTTTGAAAATCAAAACGGACTATTCAAACATTAGAAGACATGTTGAGGTCTTGTACACTTCATTTTCAAGGCATGTGGGATCATCATTTACCTCTCGTATAATTTTCCTACAATAATAGATTCCATTCAAGTATTAAGATGGCACCCTATAGAGCGTTATATGGGAGGAGATGTCGTACACCAACTTGCTGGGATGATGTTCGTGAACAAAAGTTCGTGGGCCCAGAACTTGTTGAAGAAACAATGGAGAAAGTGAAGATTATCCAAAACCATATAAAAATATCTCAAGGTATGCAAAAGTTCTATGCAGATAACCGAAGAAAGGATTTTGAGTTTCATGATGGTGATCACATTTTCGTAAAGGTATCTCCATGGAAGGGTATTATAAGATTCAGTAAGAAGGGAAAATTACATCCAAAGTACATCGGACCGTTCGAAATTTTGGACCGAATTGGAGCTGTATATTACCTTTTGGCAATGCCTTCATGTCTCTCCATGGTTCACTATTTGTTCTATGTGTCAATGTTAAGAATGTACATGCCGGACCCAACACATGTACTCACGTATGAATAAGTCGAACTTGAGCCTGATCTATCTTACTGTGAAGAACCTATCAAGATTCTTGATACTAGAGAACACATATTGAGAAATCTGATGACTCTTCTAGTGAAGGATCTATATAGGAACCATAAGATGAAGGAAGCAACATGGGAGCCTGAGGGGCTTATGTTAAAGACATACCCGAATCTTTTTAGGTAATATTCTATGAATTTTGAGAACAAAATTTTTTTAAGGAGGGGAGATTGTAACACCCCATGTTTTTGAAAATAAATAAAGAATTCAATTTTATAATCTAACCATTAAACACAACTTTTCCTCTTTTATGTTTTGAATTTCATGAAATGGTCATCTAGAGTTGTGTTGAGTAAGTCATTTGGAGTCTAATAGAACAAACATGATTTTTGGTAAATAGTAACATAGCCTTATGAATAGTAATATGAATATTCATATGACCCTTATGAATAGTAAATAATATTATTATTTTACATTCTTAAAGAAATAAGATAATGGCATCTTAATGAATTTTTCAATGTCACATAAAACTAATTGCACTTCAAAATTCTTATTTATGGAATTAACTATGTCCTTTTTAAAAATTAAATTAATAATATTTAGATAAGTATTTTTTAAAAATGGATTTAACTTTTGAATTCTACACCTCAAAAAATTGTAGTGGTGAATTTTTGGGATTTTTCTAAAATACATGAATTTTTCATGAATAGTAAAAATACAGTTTTGAGTTTTTGGTAGTTTAATGACATCATAATGATGTAATAATTAAATATAAAAGTATGGTAGACTTGTGTATAGT
This sequence comes from Viscum album, assembly GCA_963277665.1. Taxonomy (NCBI): domain Eukaryota; kingdom Viridiplantae; phylum Streptophyta; class Magnoliopsida; order Santalales; family Viscaceae; genus Viscum; species Viscum album. The sequence goes on along the minus strand of CAUJRU010000708.1, from coordinate 301,748 downwards.
AAAATATGACGTGAGGTATCCGATGTGGCATAATCCATTGGCAAATACCATGGTCAAGCCCATGGTTTGGAAAAAACCACTAATGAGGTGTCCCTTGGAAATTATTAAAAAAATTACCTCTCTGTTTCTATAAATACCCTCTCATACATTCATTTTCTTTCATTACAAATCCTTCATCCTCGAATCTCTGGTTGTTTTACCTCTCTAGGAGTCCTCCCAAGGTTTCCCTAAGCCCCAATGTCCCATCATTCAAGATCTAGAAGTTATTCTACAAGGTATGGAAATCCTTCATTCTCATCTTTAAGTCGACACTTCTTTTATGTTAGCAAATTGAAATTCCATTCTCATATGCTGGGGTTTTATTTTATTCATTCTTCTTAATATCCTTCTGATTTCAATATTATTTGATACCATTTTTTTCTCATAATTTTATTTTATGAAATTTTATGTGACATTGTTAGGCTGCCAAATTTTCATAAAGGATCTCTTAACTTTTCTTTTATTTTCAAGTTCATCTATTTTATTTTTCTCTCCTCACCTCCTCTGTCCAAATGACCATGATAACTCCTGCAACATTTATATACTGGATTTATATCATGTGAATTGATGAAAAATCATAAATATTCTTACTCCCTCCTTTTTATTTTTATAAACAAAGTCGACGTCCATGACGATCCGATTTATAACCTTCGAGGATGATGATGTTTCGTTATTCAATTTCTTCTTCATTACTGGTCATGAAACCATATTAATGGTTGAAAAAGAATATAATATATATATTATAACATAATTAATATTCATGAACCAGAATATGTACATGTAATTAAGTTATATGACAAAACTAGTTCATAATAATACAAATATCGCCAAATAATCGAGGTGGTTCTCATCTAATGATTCATCCTCATTACTTATAAATAAATGATAGAAATGACCATTAAAATTTATTTTTGTTCATGAAAAATATATATTTCCAATAATGGGGATTTATAATCATTCCACATGAACTTCATTACTTAAAAACAATTGAACAGAATATGAAAATAAAGGAAACGAACACTCCAGAACGACAAAATTCAATACAATAACTTATCAATAAAGACAAAAATTAACTAACCAGAATTGTGGTAAACTAAACACATGTCTAAAAGGTTCGTAAATATGTTTTTATCAAGTATAATGTCATATTCTAGGTTCTTAAGTACAAGATAAGAATACATTTGGAGTTAAGGTAAGGGTTTTTCACCCGAACATCCATTTCCATTCGGGTTACATGAATTGTCTAATTACCTTAATGAAATTCTTATTTATTGTTATTTACTCATCATATATTCTGTGTGAGTATCATATATATGTTTAAAGACTAGAAAAATTCCTTATTTTATTGATAGTTACACATTTTAAAAGGAACTATCAAAATTGTTTCCAAAATAGAAGCCCGATTCAAGAGAATTTCTCCAATTCATATATATTTATAAGGGCACTCTATAATATGATTTTTGGAAACCATTTTCTTTCTAAAAATACTCATTTTATTATAAAAATACTATCTTACTTAATTTTGGGTTTTATACAAATATTTTACAACAAAACACTTCATTCAAAATAAGAGTATTTTTCTCAAAATTGATTAATGATTATATAAGAGTATTTTCGTTCAATGATCTTATTGATTCCATGGTATTATTGGGATTAATAATTTATGATGTCATATTCCTTATTTTTTTAATTTTTTATGACTAACGTTATTGTGTATGATCTATCCTAAAACCATTAATTGTATTATTCCAAATGGTTAGTGTTTATGTTCAATAATTGGTGAAAGTTAGTTACATTTCTTATGATAGATTCAATATGAAGGTATATTTCATTTATGTTGATCCCCACTCATATGAGGAATGAATTGGACTTATTATGTGATGGGTTGGTCCCTCTATATCCCCTCTATTCATCAGTAGGTCTCATGAGACAATCTATGGTCTTGGCACGAGGCCTTGACAAAATGATTATTTTATGGTCCTAGCACGAGGCTTGGACGATATGGTTTTGATGTCCAGAAAATTCACTTCCCTCATTATGATGATATTATTTAAATCTCAAGTTGATATTTTACTAGTCGAATACCCATGATTATTTTTTATTATGGAATTATTTATTCAGCTCATATTTCAACCATAATGTGTTCAAGTTCATTATTAAAGGCATGTGTTTTCAATTATTCACCATGTATAATGTTTTTATTAACTTCCGTTTTATTTCTTACTCTTGCTGAGCATTTGAGGTCACACCATTCATATGTTTCATTATATCGGGACATGATGTAGGAATTTTTAAATGACGTGCAAGCATAATCATGGAAACATGATGTTTTTATTGGAATAAAATAGTTTTTTAATTCCCTTTATGTTGTAATGATAAACTTATGTATGTAACTTTTTTCCAATAATACCAAACTACTCAGCCTTTTGGGGTCTGTATTCCTTGTATTTATACCAACATAATCAAATAAGCCACCGACTCTGGGCAACTGGGGTTGAGTCCATACATTTTCAAGACATTTATAATCTTTGATGACATTCGTTAATGTTACTCAAGACCATTTAATAAATGATCTAAATGTTCCATTGATATTATTTCATGGATGGGTTATGTCCCATGATATGATTCTTATAATACATTTTACCCCTCCACCAGTGATATGATTTTGTAACCATATTCCTTTAAAGTGTTATTCTTTAATAAAATTATTATGAAACCTATCTCTTTTCCATAGTATATGATATGATTGAAGGATAATGATACCCCTTTCACTTCATGTGTTGTGTTTTTATGATTATAAAACCAATATATTTATTGGGTATTTGTATGATGATTTGTTGTTATCATTTTTAATACATAAGAATGATTTTATTATGATATAGTTGAGACCTATATGCCTCTCAAAAGAATTGGTTAGTGATATATATCTTATGAGGTAATTCTTGGAATCATGTAAATGGTACTAATCCACTATGGGAGGATAGGGAAACTAAATCTCTTCCAATGAATGGACTATGACTGGGGATGGTGGTGTATACTGTCTAGTATGTATAGTCACCATGAAGTTGGAAGATGGGGAAACATGATCCACTATAGGAAGTTTAAGAAACTCAATCCCTTATAAGGAAAGGACTGTGACTGAGGACGGTGGTATGTCTCTCCGAGTTGGGGTACTTACTAAGACTTAGTAAGATGGTGAAACCCTATCAACCATGGTAAAATGGGGAAACCTGATCCCTTAAAAGGAAAGTACTATGAATATTGATTTTGTTGTGCCCCGACTAACATTTTCTGTTCCCATGATGTTCCTTGAGAAGTTCTAAAAATGTGTCTTGACTTATAGGGAATGATATCACATGTCTATTTATGCCACAATTCCTTGTCTTATTACTATGATATGCTCTCATGTATTATGTTGTTTATTTTTTTTCTTGAATACAATATTATGGTAAACCAGGATATATTCCATTATTCATGTTTTTGATATTTGATATGTTGGGTAAGATCATGTAATGTTATTATCACATTCTCATACCCATATTCTCTTGTGTATGCTATTATTTCTCCCTTGTTTTCCCTTAATGAGTGTCTGATATCACCCCTTTTTACGATTCCTTCTTTAGGTTATGATGTTGTGTATTATGTATGATGATTCTAATAAGAATTCTATTCATGAAGTACCTATTGGGAGATAATTTAGGTCACATATGTACCCATGTTTATATTTCCATGACACTAGGAAAATATGGTATTTGGGCGTCAATTTGAATAATGATTTATGTATTATAAAAATTCTTTATAGTGTCTATTTACGTTTATCCTAGGTTTTTTTAGAGACACTCATTGTTGATTGAATCATTCATAGATCATTGTAAGAGGATACTTATATTTATAGTGATATTTTGAGTTATCAATAATATATACACAACCACATTGATTCATACTTTGTATTGACAATGAGCAACAGTACAGAACAAGGTGATGCACTAGGGTGTATGAAACATTTTTTCAAATTCAATTGTAGCTTCTTATTTATATCCTATAGTTTGATAAATGTTATATTATAGGGAAATACTGATATAATATTAACTCTGAGAATGAATTCTATTGAAAAATCTACCTCACAGTCTGAGGGAATTATGTGTGACTATTTAATAAACACATCATTGTATTCCATCATCATCAGAATATACATTAGGTTGATACCTTCATTTGACCCAAATAATTGAGTGAGGTATCATTCATCATAGATAATCAACACCAAAATAATTGGTGGATCTTTATGTGGACATTCATGTTCTTCTTTCTATTTTTAGAGGATTGTGCTACGGTTCAAAAAATGAAAATTTATTTCATTTCCCCAATAGTTGATGTGTTATCTATATAAAGAGAGCCAATATAATCCCATTATACCATAAAATTACACTAAGGTAACAATAGTGAGGATCTTTACAAGAGTCTTGACGCATACACCAATAAGAGAAGAGTCCCACACAAGGGTTATAATGATCGCACCACGAGGTGCTTTTGAAATATCAATTCTTCATGTTTTTGGAGTTTTGATTCAATAGTTCTATATAACCTGCATGGTATAATGGAATTTTTTAAACTAGAATCAAATTATACATTGCATTATTTATTGAATAGTTAGTGTACCTTGAATGATTTCAGTTTATTTCCCTACTTCAGAAATATTGATGGAACATTACATCCATTCCTCCTTTTTCTTTGGTGGATGATGACCCTGATTACCCTCAAGGAATCGAGGTTTATTTAATTGGCTTCCATAGTTCCATTTCATCCTACAGATAATTAATTGAACTGTAGTTTCTTCCCACCATTTTTTTATCATAGACGCCAACTTCATTATGTATCTTTGGCAGTCAAGAGCATAGTGGCCTTATGTCCCCCACTTATAGAATTTCCACTTCACATTGAGGTAGTAACCCTGATGATTCTTACCACATTTTTGACATGTGCATTTTTGGGGTTTAAGTCCACCATTTTCATTAGATCCATCATTTGTAAAATACATCTTCCATTTCAAATCTACATAGCCAAGGGACAATTCTCCAAACACAATATCAACATTCAGATAACATAGAACAACTTCTTCATAACTCCCAATTCCTCTAATTTATAGACACTTTCAATGGTGAGGTTTTAAACACTAAAGAATCTATAATATTTTCTATCATTATAGATAACAAAAATTAAAACATACCATTCAATAATTGTGAAATTTTATTCGTAGGTTGTGATAGATCCTCCTTATTTTTTATTTTTCATTATGAATTCTCCCTCTATATTTGTATGTAGAGTTTGAGGGAAATACATGAAATAATAAATTATCTTAAATTCTTCCCACTCCATCTCTTCAGTTTCTTCATTTGTCTTGGTGTTCTTAGTAAACACTGACCATTTATCGACCTCTATATCTAAATGAAAATCATCCAGAGTCACATTATCTATCTATGAACAATGAATTATAAAAAATGTCTTCTCTATTTTTTTAACCACTATTCTATGACCACTGGATCTGAAGATCCACCCAATGTTGGTGGTTGTGGCAGCATCATTGACTCAACAACCAGTTACTCTGTCTTATGTGGAGGAGTACATTCCAAATTGTTCATCTTAACGTTCATATTTTGACATTGGTGGGTTAGTATCGCTGGGAATATTTTAACACCACATCCCCAGATATTGGGGATTTCATTTAGGCAATTACATTAATTTCCCTCATAGAGGCTTATGGCCCAGTTTCTCCTACATCCCGCCATTTTCTAAATTAGAAATGGTTTGAACAAAACTTATGAAAATAAATAATGATTAAATAATTTATTAATTTTTAAAACTAACTCTAACTAAATATATTATAGGGTCCCTATGTGTATCATTTTTATAAATAGATAATGTTGGACTCTTTCATATACTTAGTGTCATACTAAATGTTTTCATTGATGTTCTATAATCATAATTCCCAAATTTATTAAACTGTTATCTGATACCGACTATAGTGAGCCTGAATTTCTTACATGATTATTACGTCATTTTAACAACAAAAAAGTGTTAAAAATCATAGATTAAAATTTTATTTTAATGTTAAAATAATAACCATATGTTACAATTACATAATAAAACATATAAATTATTTTACTCACATATTCTTTAGAATATTAGTGGTCCATGTATTCTCATTAGAACAAGTAATCAAATAAATATATACATCAAATAATGGTTCGACATAAAGGCCAGATAAGAGGATAGAAAATAGTGTGATCCAATATAACATGGGATGAGAATAATCGTTATCGTAATAAGATTATATGATTACTATAATAATGATGGGAAGTATTAGATAAAGTCATGGAATGTGTCCAGGCTTAAAAATGAAACATCATGTATTGGTGGTCAACTACCATACATATTTTTGAAAACATATAACATCATATTCATGAGTATCTCACTTTATCTCATGTGAGAAATCAAATTCACCGATTCATATGATTACAATGTTATTTTGGTCACACCCATCACATCATAACCTTTTCATGTGGTGTATAATTCTGAGTTCACCTGTCACATCATAACATTTAGAAAATAATTAATGCCTCGTGGAACATATATCATTCAAGGAAACAATATAACCCATGGAAAATAACGGGTTTCATTTTATAAATCATAAATTCGTGAATAAACAATGTGGCTCCCAAATGAAAGAGGTTTAAACGTTCATGGTGAAAGAATTTTTAATCTTCATTGAAGAAAAGACAGCTGTAATAAAAGTAAAAGCTATATTTTCATAAAGAAGTGTTCATTTGGAAAAAATTTTGTTTTCCATAATATCAAGTAGAAAATATTAATATCTCAAAAGGGAAACATTAGAATAGATAAATTAAATAATTATAAATTCTTGATTAGATGTGAATGAGGAAAACCCCCTGGCTATAGAGTTGGGATCGTGAATCACGTAACCCTATGCCCAAATTCGTATTTCACTTCAATATCCACAATAATAAAATAAAAGTCATTAATATAAAAAAACAGTAACCCTTATAAATTTATTTAATTTAAAATAGTTTTTTGAGGTCATTTATGGACTTTTTGATGAGTTATAGAGTTAGTTTTCATCGTTCTAGAGTGTAAATTTTCTTTATTTTCATGATCGGTTCACTGCTAGGTAGGATTGAATGTTCATGTATAGTGATAATGATTCTATAGAATTAACATTATATGTTATCAATGAACATATAGGAAAACAATTGGTCTTATATATCATTTTTTATATGGTATGAAGATGATTTATAGGTAGAATATTATTGAAAATGATTTAATTTAATTTTTTGGATTTTTTGGATCATTATGAGGTTATATAATTTTATTTAACATCATGATTATATATTGGTTCCATAAAATTATATAATGTATAAACTATATAATGCAATATTATTTGATCATAATAATTATTTAATGACCATCCTTGAAGGCAGTTGTGGAAAAACACAAAATATTCTATCCATAATGGTGGTGAATCGACACCCCATGGACAATGTTGTTATTTTAAGAATAAAACAGAGATTATAAGAGGCTTTTGAGAGATGTTGCATAAAAATTGAAAAATTATATTTTATAGAACTTATTGGATTCATCCTTAATGTTTTGATAATGGACTTAAAGACAATATAAGAAAAGAAGAAAAATTTATGAAATTTTTTTTCTAAAAATGAGAAATTTATTTTACCAAAAAATCATTATATATTACACAAAATAGTAATTTTGAAATTATAAATGATTTAATTATATGAAAAATTAGTTGAGGTCTCATAAAATAACATTATAATCATAAGAAAAAAGGTTAATTTCAGAATATATTTTATGAAAAAACATATCCTCTTAAATAATTATATTAGTTATAAAATTAAAAAAAAATATCTATTTTATAAAGACAACTACACATAAATAATAATTTTTACAATATTTATTTACTTACAATATGATATAATATAATCATTTTATCCTTTATAAGATGCCAAAACATCATAAATAACATCCTTGGTGAGGTTACTATTATACTAGCTATATTAATATTACTAATTGTAATGTTACTATTCTATGGAGAATGCTTCTATTTCTTCAGTATAGGATCATCAATTTATATAAATATAACATACTTCCAACTAATTTTATATTAATAATTTTTATAGGGTTTTTTATACTATGTATGTGTTTTATACCATACAAACAAATTATTAGAATTTAATTAATTCCATTGATAATTTTTTGGTCGTTATATATTATATTGATATATGTGTGTATGTGTGTGTGTTATTCGGTTTCATTTCCCTATTTTTTTTTGAGATTACTAATTATATAATTACGTATATTACTCCCTCTTCTATTTTTTTGGTAATCATACTAGGCCTGTATATATTCTCCACTAATGGTATTTCCATCAAATATCATATCTTATACATACAATGGATAGATTAGTGGTGATTACAGAAAAACATTGTGATTTACACATATGTAGACCATGTATGTTGCATGAATCTTAGAGATTAGGAGATGGTCTCTCTTAGTTATTTATTATCCCAGTTTTTTTCATGATGGTACAATATTTCTAGGTGGGGTTATATTTTCTATTAAGTGGTTAGATTGAAATATAACACACTTTTATATTTACGAGTGCTTATAACATGCCTGGTCATTACTATAGATGTTATTTTATTTCATTATTATTCCTATGAAATTATGTGTGGATATGGTTGGGTTCATATATAATTATACATTAGGAAATGTACTTTCATTTATGTTATTCCCTCTTGGTAATTTTCATTATCCTTTATATTATGGAAGACAACCTGGATTTGTGGCAGCCCAATCTTACACTTTTTAGGAGAGCGATAGTGGTTCGGGTTATTATTGTGTTGTATTACAGATTTTTAAACCACGAGACAATTCATGGAGTTTTATCCCCTTATATGGGTTGGCGAATAATTTTTGGAATTGGTGTAAATTTTTCCCAAGTGTGGATATTAGGCTTCGGAACCTAGTATTGGATTAGTGGTTGATGTAACCATTCCACATGACTCTGACAACCAACTTTTCATCTTGACATAATGATAATTTAGTTACAAGAAACAATATTTCATTCATTATAAAGGATTGACTCATTATACAATCCTTCACGAGTCAATTCCCCATATGTACATCTTATCATGTGATCATGGAACATATTGAATACTTTTAGGATGCATCCATAAATACAATGATCTATGTTACTGATTCAAGATCCTAAAGATGATCTGATGAGTGGTGTGGATTTATTTCATTGGCCATCACAAGAGATCATTCCTATTTGAAGGAAGGTATCATCACCCCCTCCATTCAATCAATATTTTATACCAGCATACTATTTTTGACCATGCACATAGACTTAGAAAACTCTTCAATTTATAGCACTAGAGTCCATTGAAGTTCTGTGGTGAGCTAGATCCCACTATAGTGGAGGATTGGTTTGAATCATTTATTTGAGTTTTCAGACTTGTATGAACCCTGACTGATCGTATGGTTACACATTCATTAAGCCTTTTTAATAGAGTAGTTGGGAATTTGGGTCATCCAGCCATGCAAACACTTGATGAGTCTTCACTATAATTGTATGAATTCCATTATCAATTTTGTGAGGGTAATTATCCCTTATACTTGTGCTCATTTTGAATCCTAGATATGTTTGAGATTCAATATTGAGGGGTGAAAATTATTATGTACTCTATGAGGTTCATCTACCACACATTTCAATCCATCTAAATTAGTTTGGAAGGTTACATGTGGGATCAGAGGAAAAGTAAGGGACTTTTCATAGAAATCAGTGACAGTGAGGTTCCCCTATGAATTCCCACATATTCTAAATTGATGGAGAATGTAGTCCTGATGGAGAGATTCAAATGTGAGGGATACCAAGAGGTTAGTGTTTTTAGAAGGAATCCCATGGTTGATTTATCTAAAATTGCTGGATAATTATAGGTGTTGAGGCGCATGAGGTGTACCCATTCTCTAACTCAAGAACATGGTGATGTGGCTTAGGGATAACATGAAGGACATGGGAATCCCATATAGGGGTGTTGGTATCCGTGTGACAAATGAGGTATCATGGAACATTATTTACTGATTCTATGTGATCTAGAGGGTGGGAATATAGTCTATAATCCACCATGTCCGAGGAATCTTCATGATTACGGTTATTCCAAGCAAGGTCACAAAGTCCCCAGGGATGTCAGGATAGAAATAAAGCATGCATGGATCTAGGAGGTGGATCTTCTAGAGGATGGAAACATTATGAGCTTTCTTACACCACTATAACCATGAGGCACATGATTGGACCTAGGATCCAATGGATGGGGAAGTAGGAAGCTCCATACTATAGAGGGTAATGACTCTATATCCCATGAGATGATTATAGGTATGATGATGGTATATTTGATAGTTGTTGGTGCCAAATAACATAAGGGAGAAGGAAAATAAGAAAGTCACTAAAGATTCCTCATGAAGACCTTTTCCAAGCCGCCATGGCCCTATGCCCTCTGCGAAGCAAAGAGGCGGGATTCTCTGCGAGACGATTTTACATTGGTGAGACTACGGCAAAGCAAGGATGAGGGATGCTCCACAAGATCCTTTGACATTCACGAGCCCTCCGTGAGGTGGAATCCTTCTCTGCATCGAGTGAGCTCTACTTCACGGCATATCTTAACTATAAATACTAGCCTCCCCCTATTCCCAAAGGACAGATCATCCGACCTTTCAACATCTCTACTATCAAATCAAGAAGCACTTTCTTGCTCTGTGAAACATGAGTGGCTCAAAGTACTTTTCCACAGTGAAGTGCCTCCCCTTTTCCTTATTTTCACCCCCTCTTTCTAGAGGTATGAATTTTGTGAATCCCATGGGCCTTCACGAAGGAAGGAGATCCTCACGGGGACTTGGGTCATCGTAGAGAGGTTATACTTCACGAAGAACCCCCATGCACAAGTTACTCAAATTCTAAGGCAGAGTCACTGTGCCATTCATAGCACATTGCTTCATAGAACTTTCTTCGTGAGACACCCATGTTTCATAGGGATTTTCTTCACGAATGTCATTCCACATCATAAAGCACCTCTCGTATGTACCTATTCCCTTTTCCTAGGATAGGACACTTCACTCCTCGAAGCCCACACCTTCACAAAGACCATACATTGCATGGAGCATCAGAGCTCTATGGGGACTCTACAAATAAACCCCTTGGCTCCGCAACTCCCTCTCCCATGCTTCCTCCTAGTTTCGCACAAAGTAACTTCAATGTCCCCTGGGTGACATTTCATGTTGTGTTTCATCACCCCATGCTTCTTTTCATAGGCATGCTAACGTCTATTTCAACTTCGCATTGCCATGCTAACGTGAACCCCCAATGAGATCACAACACAACACCCCAACCATGTCATTTCCAGTTCATTCCCTTCACCAAGGTGTAGAGGGTACCGATTATGTATGTCCTAGGGTTGCGGAGTGAACCCACCTCGTCCGAGCAATAGGACGTTAAACTGCCAAGCACTATTGTCCTCAGCAAATGACGTTAAACTATGACTTCCACCCAAGCATCCTATGCGGGGAAAAGGAAACCACCCTGATGTAAGCCCGTAGATTTTCTTGCAAGAGGCACAATCACTTCCCCTCAATTATTCTGTGCCAAATCCTCCTCCCACTGGGCTTTGTCACCACAGGGCCTCCGTCCTGGAGTAAGTACCAATCTCTTATGGCTACTTATCACTCAAAACCCCCTATTTCCTCTTTGGGCAGCTTACTATGTGTAAGCCCCACACCTTTTCCCATAGATCCACCTTTCACGACGTGAGCGTCAAGTCTTTTCTGTCTCTTGTTTCTCCCACCTAGCTTGACACACATTGTCTTAGTGCATGCACGTACCATGGTATTATCCTTGGGCAACCTAGATTGTAAGACCCGAACCACCTTATCTATGAGAACATTGATCCTTGGTAAGGAAAGTTACAAACAAAGCCTCAATGAGGTTCAATCCCACCACCCATTGGTCACTTCACCCCCCTTCACGTCGTTTCACCAACAACTTGGGCCGCCTTAGAGCATAACCCCAAAATTTCCCTAACCTAGACTATGAGTTCTTTGATGCTTTCCAGGGCATTGTACATAGAAAGCCACTAAGGGGTCCAAGCCCAGCACTCATTCGCTCCGACCACCTTTACATCGGTTCATCCCCATCCTGCATGGCGTTAAACTGTGGACCCAATACGCGGTAATCCATTGTTTACCTAGTCACCAGTAATCCATTGCACACAAAACCCATCCTGAACTATGAGGTATTTGATCCTTTCCATGGAAAGGTACTTAGGAAGAATACCTAAGGTTCAATCCCAACATCCATTGGTATCGAACATACTTCACGTTGATTCCCACACCTTGAACTATGACGTATTTGATCCATTCCAAGGCAAGGTACGTAGGAAGCCTCTCTAAGGTTCAGGCCCACCATCCACCGGTCATCCCAACCATCTTCACGTCGGTTCCCACTACCTTAACTATGAAGTTTTTGATCCTTTCCTTGTCATGGTATGTAGGAAGCCTCCATGAGGTTCAATCCCCACCATATATTTGGGCCCTATGTCCCAATACACATCGGATTGACCCCATCCAGCAGTAAGTCGTTGTAACCTCAATCAGCAAAAAGCCATTGTGACCACATTATGTGATAGGTCATTGACATCCCTATCTAAAAGAAAGACATTGTGACCTCAATCATTAGTAATCCATTGAAATCCTCATTTTGCGGTAAGCCGTCATCAGATGAACAATGTGGACACTGATTCCATGCTATGAGGATATGTAGGAAGCCTCTTCGAGGCTAAAGCCGAAAACCATCGTCACCCTCATGACGGTTCCATCCCATTCACCATCCACTTCCTTCAACTGCTCCATTATCCTTCCTGATTCTTATATAGGCCTCCACATCCCAGTGAAATCATTCCATATCATTCCCCATTACCCTAAACAGTAATCAGAGAGTCGACTACACATTGGCCCCAACATCAGTGTTCCATCCAGGGGTTTCAGCCATCTCATCCACTCTAATCAGTGTTCTGATCACTCCAATCCATCTCCGCTAGATGTTAAACTTATGGTATACCCTGTGTTAAACATGGGGAATTGAGAAAAACCTCAAAAACATGGCTATGTAATATAATTCATCACATTAGATGTGGGATTCTATGGGAATCCGTGCCCTCGCGAAGCCCTGTAATAAGGGGAAGAAAACCAGATACGCTAGTGTCCCAGCGTCCAGACATTCCAGTGATGTCCATCATGACTACTCCCCTAACCGAAGGTTGCATCTCTGACCAGACCCCTTAAATGAACTGATAGATGCAGTGTAATTAATTGTTGTCCATGAAGATATGTCACCATGAATTGTTTCACGAACAATTTCTTAAATCTATTAGGGAGACTTGGACTAGGTGATAAGTTACGAGGTGGAATACAAGGAAAGAATAACTGAAATCCCATCATCCTGTTTCGATAATGGATCAAACGTCCGTTAACATTGAGTAGATGCCACCCACCTTTGGAAAGTGGGAATGTGGGGAAAAAGACAATGTCACCATACCTTCAAACAAGACGAACATGTGCCCCCCTGTGAAAGCATCAGAAACAGAAATGGTGAATCTTATGTGATGATATTCTCTTCAATATGTAGATTATTATTGCTTGAGGAATCTATGGATTAGCATGTCACTGGATCTAGTTATCTGGTGTCGGGACCCACCAAGAAAATAGAGGGCCTGGTGTGAAACTCACCAGAATTGGGGTAGTAGAATGTTATACATCCCATTATGCATCGTTGTCATAATTGATCCCTCTTATTGGTCATGGAAGATGGAATGGCGCTGGGACATTGGTCATCGATTCCTTTTTTTCAGCACAAATGAGTTAATCTCCCGGATCCTCATGAATTACGTTGATGCACCCAGAATGTGATCATCACCTGCACACTAACACAGGGGCAGGGGCAGTGCCAACGTGACAGTCTCACGCATTACCTTCTATTCCGCGACGGCCTCTACAACCACAACCATGGGGCGCCAATGACCCATATCCTCATCCGAGGTCATCCAATGATTTGTGATCAATGACCTTAGACTCCATTACAAAGAGGAGGGAATAATCTGGACTCGGGATATGGGGCACCTAGATCTGGTGCCGTCTGTGCCTCATTGTCAATTCCACCCTCGAGGGCAACACAAGGAGTCGCTACTTCCAATGCCGACATATAACCATTTCAGGATCCTCTCCTCAGAACGCTTTGACGACTCCTTGCCTTACGCTAACGAGGTAGGTGACATCTAACCTAGCCCGGTCAGAGTCCCATTCCAGGGGCTCCCAGCGAGGGCTCCCACCTGGCCACATCAGTGTCGCCGCCCGATCTTCCAGGATGAGGAGCAGGTAAGCCACATGCCTACAACACCATCTTCGGTTCATCCAACTCGACGCCAGCATCAGACACAAGATGAAGAGGGTGCCCGCCAAGGAGCATCAATGTCGATGGCTACTGTGGACTAAGAAACCACTGACACAAATCATATGTTCCCTGTATACACTGAGTAGGGGAACTTATATGGATAATAAGGATCGAGGCTCCAACCCCCCCCCCCTAATGGGCTAGTTGGGTAGACTCTTCTGGTCGACAGCACAAGTAGTGGCCCCTGCGAGCTAACCCGCAGTGATTCCACCATGTACGGTGGTCCTCCATGTACCACTACTATGGAGAGTGCGGGCCTTCCACACTTCGAGGCTCGGTATGGAGGTTATCCTCGTTCCACCATCAATAAAAATGAGGGTCTTCCCCAGGGTGGTAACACTAGGTATGAATGTCTTTCTCATTCCCATTACACAAGGTATAGATTCAGTCCTCTTTCCGCCGACCACTGGTGTAGGGACATTGCACATCCAGTCTATCTTCAATGTGGGGATCATCCCTGTGTCCTCCTAATAGCTGGTGAAGGTCCTACTCGCCTTAATAACCAAGGGGGTGAAGGCCAGCCTCGCCTCACTATCACCCAACATGGAGGTCCTACTCGTGTTCAGCTAGACCAGAACAAGGAGCCTCCTCATATCGGGGTCACCATGGGAAACAAGCATGGATGTCTTCTCCATGATCATTCCATTTCTAGCTAAGGTCTTGCCGGCTCCACCGCTATCCATGGAGGTCCACCCCATGTCCCCTTTGACATTTTCCCAAGTGCTCCTCGCACCCTGGATTACTCAGGTGGAAACCCTCTCTACCTTAACACTAGTGCAGCTAAAGGACATAATGTCAAAAATCCGCCCTATCTTGAGGTGCCTCCCTTGGGAAAGAAGGAGGGCCATCGCTTCCCTAATAAGAATTCTGGGAATGTCTGGACAAATATTAAACCAGTCCGCTTCTCAGACTATGAAGTAGAGTATGACTCAGCAAAGGAACCATCCTCTTGCTCATTCGAGTCAATGGTTGGGGCAGGAACAATGTGAATCAGCCTTGTACTCCACGAATGAAAGGTCCATAGGATTCCCTCCTCCCTCTGCAGGTATATCTAGGAGGATGAATATCTGGAATCCCCATAGGTCATGGTTGTGAAATCACTATCGTCGTCACCAGAAGAATTCTCTACCTCGACATGATATCACAGAGAGCTACATTGGGGACCAATGGCAGGCAGGCAGCATCGCGACCTATTGTTAGTGGCCCTATCCCAAGAGCCAGGAACGGTATCCGTCAGCCCGTTTTATTACGCTGTAGTGGCCAGGTCTCTACACTCTTCAGAGGACATCCAGAGATTCGGCGACCAGTCAGCCCACTTGTCGTACTCTCCAACATTCATCATGTCATCCTAGCGGTCTGCCACAATACTGCTGCATGTTGGTCAGCCATCCCTAGCTGACAAATTGGGAAATCAAGGGATAGACCATGAATCTATGCTAAGGAGCTTATGGAACATCCTCGTAGAATACCGCTTCCCTGAGATGTTTTAGTCCATGGCGGTGCCAAATTTTCACATGCTGGAATCCCTCACCACAAAGGAGTTTGGATGTTTCTTCCAAACCCTCACGGCGATGCACTTTCACCTTCATCATCAGCGAGTTGTTTAACCCAGGATCCAAGCACATCATGAAGACATTGGCAAGCAACACTATCTATTCAATCTAGTTGCACTCAATGTGGCCTTGTGGCCCGAGTCACTAGGACACCATAAGTTCATCCAAGAGAAATTCCTTCAGAGTATCAGGATACACCACAGGATCCTCAAAGAGGCATCCCTCCACACACAAATCAGTTGTTGGGGGCAGTATGAGGCCCTCCTCTTCAGTCATGTCCGGTGGCTTCCTAACTAGCTAGGTGATATCGAGTACATTCCCCCAAGAAGTGTCCCTGTCAAGATGGTAGATATAGTGGACATGGAGTATGAGTTAGAGATTCTTGATGGGGACATACCTCCCAAGGGTGTTCCACCACTATTGGACCCATCGAGGAGGGTTACTCGCCAGCAGAGTAACCTACTAGGTCTCCCTGCGCCCACAGAGGCATTAGTACTCAACCAAAATTAATGTAAGGGTAAAAAGCATGTACGAGCTGCCAAGCACTCTAACCCATCTGCCTTAGTGCTGAAGATGAAGGAAGACCCGGAGAAGGACACATTGCACAAGTAACATTCTGAGAAAATGATGTTGGTAGAAAAACACTTGGCTGAATGTGCGCCAGAGCGACGACCAGACTACGTTGATCCTGGGCCAAGGTAACAGGGGCAGGAAAAACTTCCCATCAGCGAGCTGCCTCTAGGCAACCCTGACCGTCTTATCCCCGTGTATAGGGTTGAAAACGGAACATATGACAAGAGTGCATGGTATGTCTTGCCATAACATCCCGAACAGCGCAACAGTCCAAGGGACCCAGCTCGGGATCCCCCAGCTGCCCTGAGGGTTGTGCCGCCAGCTGCTCCACGAGCTGCTGGGCCTACTTACCATGTTGAAAATCCCACCAACACGCTTCTGGTTTTGGATCCCTGTCAAGATAGGGACCAGTGCCCAAATGATCTAATGGCTACACTCATTTCCTGCCTTGAGGCATTGGAAACATGACATGTGAAAATACCGCCTGATGGTTATCCATATCCATCATGGTTGGATGATATTCTGACACCTCCAGGTTTTGGGAATCCCACCTTCTCCACATTTAACGGGACGAGGGACCCACCACAGCACCTATCCCACTTCAACCCAAGATGTGGGCCCATGTTCGGGACTTCAGCGCAGCATGAGGCTGCCAAGCTCCGTAGTTTTGTTCATACATTATAGGGGCATGCATTTTTCTGGTACACCCTGCTTCCTATCAGATCCATAACTCGCTAGGAGGTCATTGCATGAAATTCCTCTTCCAGTTCAGCTCCACCTCATGGAAAACGAGCATCACAGAACTCTTCATGTGCAAACAAAGGCCTGATGATCCTGTCACGGACTTTATCACCCAGTGGAAAGGGCATACATATTCCCTTGACATGCCACTGACTCTAGAGAAATTAATGACGATGTGTGTAGGAAATGACATGATGGAAACAGTTTCATCTTTGATAACCTAAAACTAACCCTGGGGATTTTGAGACATCTCCGATAAGGCCCAGTGCCTAGAAGAAGCCATGCAACTGGCCATCCAGACACATCTGTTGCCTCCAACAATTCCTGCGATAAGGGATGTCAGAGCTGAGCCAGACGCGGTGGCCCAAATAGTGGCCTCCAGATAGCTAAAATTTTTACCGGTGGAGCAACCTCCCCAACCATAGAGAGGCCTTCCACCACCGTCGTAGCCTCCAGTCCAGCAGTGACCACCTCAAAATTGGCAGGCACCCCCACGGATTTTTCCGTTGCCGCTTAGGAGGGACAACCAGTCTCCAACTCCTTAACAGGCTCGTCTAGCTCCTCTTCAATTCCAGGTTCCAAGGCCCCCTTTCAGGACAAGAAAATCCAGACCTACTCATTCACCGAGAATCAAGTCCTCGGCTATTTCTGAAGTTCGTTGGAACTAAGGATTGTGCATTTTCTAGAGTGTTGAAGGCCAAAAAAGGCAAACCTCACTGATCGCCACAACTAATGTACCTATCATCAGATCCTGGGGCACTCCCTCAAGAAATAATATGTGTTCAAATAATGGATTTGATACCAAGTCGATAACAGCATAGTCTCGCTGGGCCTGGCCCCGACTCAAGTGGCATGTGTCATTGTAAGTCCAGATAGCAAAAATGATAGGGAGGGAGAGTGGAAGAATGTTTTTGTCCATGATTACCATAAGTACGATGAATAGATGTCTCACAAACGTTTTCTTGTTCCCATAGTATCATTTGTGCACTTCTAAATCAGTCGGAGCCTTCAATAGTTTTAGCCACTACTTCTGCATCATCATCATAGCCGACCTCTTCTTAGAAGAGCGAGCATCAGCGGTGTAAAGGAAAGCAACACCCCTCCCCCCACCAACACCACCAATTCCATCATCATCCCGCACTCTCAAGGATTTCATGCCTCCGGATATGGGTATTACTTGGAGAATCCACCCAGTAATGGATGAATCTTCAAGTGATAGTCCAGGTTATGGTTTGGTTAATACTGTGGAGTTTTTGAATCCCAATGTCACGACCCGTCCTCGGGACCCGTGTCGTGACTACCCCAAGCCCACATTCCATAGGCCAGGGGATGGAGACTATATCCAATGGTGTAAAACCCGATAGCTGGGAAGGCATTGCCTTTATAAAAGTAAACAAAACAACATAGAGTACAAGAGGAAGTAATAAAATAAGTACAAAAGGAAGTGCTGAAAAGTAAGTGGTCCAGAATACAAACCCATCTGAAAGTATAGATACAATTGAACGAAAGTACAAAAAAAAAAGACAAATGGCTGGAAGAATGGAAGCAGCTCCTGAGTCGTCCTCCTCGGATCCTACCTGAAGGGTAGGTATAGATAGAGCAGCTCCTGGATCGTCCACCACGGATCATACCTGAAGGGTAGGTACAGATAGCCTCCACAATGCTCTCGCCCATCAACATCCTCTGAGTGTTGTCTCGTCATGAAGTCCACCTCCGGATACTGACTCGTCAAGAGGTCCACCTTTGGGTACTGTCCAGTCCTCGAACACTCGGCCTCTTTTAGCGCTGCCCGATGTCTGCAACCAATACAACGAGGTGCGGGCATAGCCAGTACAGGGGTGAGTATATGATACTCAGTAGGGACCCCTAGACCCATAAGGTCTCTCCAAATACAACAAGGATAACCACAAAGTAGGATCTCAACAGATAACCCTTACTTAGGTATAAGCCCATAATTATACCTAAGTTATCAAGTAACCCATCTCAATCATGAGGAAACACAATGGTTACGAAAACAACGGATAACCACTACCTAGGTATATTCCCATACATATACCTAAGTTATCAAGTGATCCTTCTCAATCATGAGGTAAACACAAAGTTCATAGACTCAGCACAAACCTGGATTTTCATTATCGAAGCTGTAACTGCTGAAGAGCATCGTCTCTGGAGGTTACAGTGATCCTGTCACAACTCCAAGGTACTACTCACTAACCTAAGACTGCCAAGGTACTCCTCCTGTCAAGTACCGTGGGTCAGCCACCCAGACACAGTAGTGCTTCCCACCAGGGTATGACACCCAAACACAGTAGTGCACACCACCTAATAGCCTGTAGAGGTACTCTCCGGATGAGTACCGTGGGTCAGCAACCAAACAATGTAGTGATCCATCCTCCAGGGGTCTGCACCCAAACAAAGTAGTGCTCCGTCCACTAGCCTAGTCGACTCACTCCAAGTCGATTCGGTCAAGTAGTTGTCAGGTCTCAGTGGGCTACACGGTCTTCGTATTCTGTATGCTCGTCTCTGGGAGGGTCCGCTCCACGAGCTACTGGTCGATACTCAAGTATCTCAAAGTCCAATGAAGAAGTATCTCAACGGACCGTCTCGTCATAGTGGTCTCAACACAACAGACGGTGTGTCAATCGGGCGCCCGGTCTGTGAGTTATTATCCTTTTCATCCCAGTGGCCCGGTTGGTTTCGTGTGCGAACCAACCCGGCCGTATCTCAACTGTACCCCGAACTCCCATAGGGTATACTCATAGGGACCCATTTTTAACGTGATCACCAATGCCACTGACGGTTCGTCAAATGGACATCCGGTCTGAAAGTTATCAGCTTTTCCGTTCCAAGGGCCCGGTTGGATTTCAGGTGCAATCCAACCCGGCCACTATCCAACTGCATCCAAATCTCAGGAGAAGTATGCCAAAAGTTCCTTCTCATCAATAGTAATCCAACAAAGTCGATGGCATGTCAATCGGACGTTCGAAGATCAAGTTATAAGTGTTTCCGCTTTGAGGTCCCGGTTGGTTTCGAACCAACCCGGCCATACCCAATGTTCTCTGAAACATTGAGTGTAATATAACAAAATGACCGTCTCGATCCATGGATCGCATCGCAACTGAAGTTGCGTTGATCATAGGTCCATATCCCATGATATGGTTATTTGAACAAAACTTTCCGAAAATAGGGGGTTCGGTCCCCTTCCGACCCGGCCCGATACCCCCTGGGTCAGCCCGAACCGGGTGACCCGACCTAGGTCCAGGTCCAGACCACTATGGCACGGCCCGACCCGGCCCAGCCTGGGCATGGCTCGACCCTGCGTCTGGTTGGCCTGCCGCACTGGCGCGGCCCGTATGGCCGGATCAGATGGCCGAGCTGAGCGGAACAGGGGGGAGGCGTGCGCCCCCCTGATTGAAGTCGTGGCCCCCACGTGGGGGCCGCACCCGGCCAGCGACATGGCGCTGGCCGCCGCGTCTCCCTTGGTCCTGCACGGCCACAGGACCGTCACCCGCTGCCGCGGCAAAAGCCACGGCAGACCTTCCTGGCTGTGCGTTGGGCGCCGCCGCCTCCGGCCGCCGGCGCCGTCGTGCCTACGTGGCGCGCTGGCAGGCACTTCCTCGGACCACCGGACGTGCTTCGGTGGTCTGTTTTTCTTTCCGTCTTCGCAAACGGTCCTCCCAGGACCCAACCTTCACTGCGGAGGCTTCAAGTGGACTTTGCGTCCCCATTTGTCATCGCTCGTCATTCTGTGCACAATGATCAACCAACAGAGTCTTCGAAATGCCTCCGTGGCCCCGACTCCGGCCGCGGTTTCGTTCAGCCTCAATGGCGCGGCGCGACGGCGCCGCGCTTCTTCGTCGCGTTCTTTCTTTTTTCTGTGTGGTGCCATTGCACCGTGCCGCCTTTGATCATGCCGCAACGAACAAAACAACAAATGGGGAGGAGAGTCGGTCGTGTTCGTGCAGTCCGACCTCCTCCAATTAAGTTTATAACAAGCAGCCCAAAAGACGAAAAACGACAAAGGATTTTTTATGAACAAAATTAATCAACCCCTACCTTGCAAAGACGTCGCACGTCGTCGATCCACGGTAAGAGACAAGTGTCGTGATGATCGGACGTTGCGGAAGATCGGTGCTGATTCCGTTGACATCGGAGAGAGGGTCGTCGTTGATGGCGATGTTCCCCGCGGTGGTGTCTCCTCTCTTGATGTGGAGGAAGAAGAAAAGAAGGCACGTCGTCGGTGACTTCGCGTTCTCCATCGGAGGCTTTCTTCATCAAGAACGTTCTTCGTCCGAAGGAGGGAGCTCTTCTAAATTCTCCATGAATTCCCCTCACTATCAAATATTCCCAACCCGCAAACATAATCTTTCACGGATCAAGTTAATATTGAGTTGATCCACATTCCTTGTTTTAAAAGGAAACATCCATGGGAAAATAAATCATTCTCAAATTTATTCCCTACCTCGATTCACGAGGGTTGATCGCTTGATGAAGAAAGTGAAAGCTCCGTTGTTCCGTAGAGGTTGCCGCGGGATGACGGAATCACTTCATCAAGCGTCGAGAAAAAGGATGCTGATGTTGGCACCGGCGTTCTCCGCGTTCTTCAACGATGAGGATGGAGTTCTTCCTGGAAGGATGAAACTCTTCTAAAACTAGAACTCACCCAAAAACATAACAGAACAAGCTAATACCCAAATAAAATAAGACACCTCTTATATTATTACTCAAGCCATGCATTTCAAAAATCCAATATTCAAAACCTATCATACTTAATTAATTGATCTTATGTTTTCAAATTAATTAGTGTTTATGTGGCATGAATTAATGTGGGAGGTGAGGAGGGGAGGAGTCACTTAATTAAAAAGGGGGTTTAGAGGAGTTAGGGAATTTGAAAAGGTGGGGGCTCGTGTGGGCCCCACCTCACCCTTAATACTCTAATGGGAATTTAAAAACTGGTGGGTCCCACTCCAACTCCCACAACTAGGATCTAACACTTAGAAAAGAGAAATTAAGTTGAGACACAACTTTATTTCACTTAAACATCTTAGTGAAAAATAAAAATACAACAATTATATTTTTATTCCCCACTTTTTTTTACATCAACACCCGAGAAAACGCACCTTAGAAAAAGGTGTTCCTATGCAATTACCGACGTTGCGGTTTCATCGGTGCCCTCGGATTTCAATTCCGAGCCCCGATTCAAAAGATATAAAAACATGCCCGTTCGTTCACTGAACGTACCCGAGCTAAATTTCGGAAATTGATTCTCGGCACACCGGGCCTCAGAATCAGGTTCCATTAGAAGCTGCATACTTGTAAAATTCCAAAGAAATTATGAAAAATAATTTCCTTGAAATTCCCGGTTCTTTACACCCTATATGACTCCCGACGAAGGGGAGCACCAGGAAAACCTCCCCAACATCCCCAATCGAAGCCAAACGTCGGTGAATCTGCGACCATATGGGTCGTCGAGGCACATTAGTTTTCACCACCATCTAGGTCATGCATGCCTCTGAGACCTGACAGCAGCCCAGTGCAGAGCTCAGCATGCACAACATCTTCATCTGGTGTCATCAGGATAGCCTCCACCGCCGTTTGTGTTGCAGGATCATGAAGATCCACTTAGACCATCCTGCAACCAGCCTATCCATACTATAGGCCGGTCTAAGTCATACATCCTTCATACAGTAGCTAATATTTGGGCATCCACTAGTGAGGAGCAGGATATACCCAACACCGGTCAGCTGCCGGCCCAGCCAGCAGGGCCTGTCATACCTCCCATCACAGAGTAGCCTCCTCCAATAAGAAGTTCACACGTGAGGCTGAAGTATGATATTATAAAGCACATTTCCCGCATCCCAATGAGTCTTTCCATCCTTAAGTCCCTCACATGTCATAAGATATGCGTTAGGTCCTCACTGAGTCTTTATGATGCCCCCACCAGTTCGAGATAGAGGTGGCAGCTGCAGAGGTATTTCTTGCAGAGGATCTCGAGAATGCGGAATTTCATACCATCATCTAGTTCTCCAGAGAAGATGATGTTTTTCTTATACAAGTTATTATTCACCCATTTTATATCACTGTCATGTTCAATGACGTGGAGGTTCACCGCTGCCTTGTTGATACAAGGATATGACATGACAGAGAAGACCTCGATTGACAAGATTGGTTTGAAGACCCTGTTTGGTGGCCTAGTTTCCATCACTGAGTTTATGTTTGTCTCCCAAGACACCACGTACAATGAATTTACGGGAAAACCTTGGCTCCACCTGCACATGGTGGTCCCCTCATCAAATCACCAGTGCCTCTAGTACCCCCTCAATGGTAGAGTGGGCGTGCTCCAAGGTGATGTGTCACCTTTCGCCTTTTGTGAAGCCCGATACCTAGATGATGACTATTAAAAGAGTAAGGATAATAAGATTCAGGCCAATGAGGTTGAACCCTCCGTGGTAGAAAATGACCTCTAGGTAGGTATGGATGACGCATATGCCTTAATGATCCATCGATTGGAGGCCATGACCCCCGATATGGGGCAGCGTTTTGTTGTATCTGGCATAGGGGGGAAGCGTATTATCATGTCCAAGCGATGTCATGAGATCACTTCATATTTTTATAAGAATCATGCCTCTGTGATCCCGGAGCCTCCAACTCCCATGAGATTCCAAAATTTTCGTCCAATGGAAATGTCAATACGTCATATTTTCCTGTTTCACTGGGATGGATTCAACATGATCAAGACGACGCGCCACTACTGCTTTGATGTCTTCAAGTGTGGCCCCTTGGTTTGAAGACGAAATGGGATTGGGTCAACAAACATCATTGATATGGTCTTGATAGCACATGAATCTCCTAATTCAATGGAAACAATCGTTCAGACTGGTACTAGCCTCTCTTCGGGATCTACCGACCTAGAAGAGGCTCCTCCCACTGGGGATCCCTCTTCCACAATTGATGATTAGGACCTAGAGGATTCTCCCCCAACCATTGAAGAGGGTGTGTCTGCCACAGTTGATGAATTGGTACATGGGATCCTTGGAAGCGAGGAAGATATGATGTCCACATTAATTAGTGCTTCCATGCCCCTCTAGGAGAAGTGATGATACATAGAATTCCTAAAACAACATCGTGATGTATTTTCCCGGAGCTATGATGAGGTTCCAAGACAGATGCCCAGGTATCCATCCACAGCCTCGGTCTCCCAAAAATTCATCGCGGATTCAAGCAGCCTCCCAGGAAGATACACCATTCTCATGGTGCCATGGTTGAGGCTGAAGTTGACTAGCTCGTCAGAGCCAACATTGTCAAGAAGGTCCAGTATTCCAAGTGGCCAGCCAGCATTGTGCCAGTCAGGAAGAAGAATGGGAAAATCAGAGTCTGCATCGACATTTGAGATCTCAACTGTCAGTGCATTAATGATGAAATTTCCCTTCTAGTGACAGAATTGTTGATCGACACTATGGTAGGGTCCCAGGACCTCTCCTTCATGGATGGTTACTCTGGATATAATCAGATCCAAATAGCCACCAAGGATGAGGAATTTACAGCCTTCAGGGTGACACAAGGTACATTTTGTTACCATGTCACACAGTTTGACTTAAATAATGCAGGTTCAACCTATCAGTGGGATATGAATCACATATTCAATCCAATCCTTGACACATTGGTGGAATGATATGTGGAAGACTTGGTGGTAAAATACCACCAACGCAAGGACCATCTCAATGAAATTTTGAAAGCGTTCAGATTCCTCTGTTCTCGCCACCTAAAGATGAACCCATTGAAGTGTGCCTTTGGGGTTAGCTCTGGAATGTTCTTTGTATTCGTTGTCAGATACAGGGGCATCAATATCGATCTAGAGAGATCAAGTCCATTATTCAGATGTCTCCCCCATGAAACATTCTCGAACTCTGGGGTATCCAATGTTACATAGCCTACATCGGATGATTCATTGCGAATGGGGCCAACAACTGTAAGACCTTTTCTAGGCTCATTAAGAAAAGATTATACTATGAATGGGACAAAGAGAGACAGACCACATTCATGTAAATAATGGTGTATATTCTTCATCCTCCGATCTTGATGCCACCCATTTCTAGAATGATGCTGGTCCATTATATGACCACACTGGACCAATCTATCGGCGCCCTCCTCTCCCAAAAGTATAATGAGGGAACTAAAAACTTCTTCTACTACATCAGTTTCATGCTCCTCGATACGGAGACCAGATACTCACCCGTAAAAAAAAGCTGCATTGCACTCGTATTTGTCGTACCGAAGTTGCGACATTACCTACTATACCACAAGGTACAAATGTTGTCCCATGTAGACCCGCTGATGTATATCGTAAGTTGTCCCATGCTGACTGGCCGACTAGCATGGTGGGACGTAATCCTCTTACAGTTTCACATGAGGTTTGTGCCTTAGAAGGCAATCATGGTACAAGCATTCGTGTATTTTCTTACTGTACATCCAACCCTCAAGGACAAGTTCTTGGACATGGATTTTCCCGAAGAGGCAATCCTCTCGGTAGATCATGTCATCCCGTGTTAGCAAATTCACATCGATGGCACCTCCTAATGCCCCACCGTCTGGAGGCTCAATGATCCCAGGCTCAACAAGGTAGGCATTGGTATTGTCATTATTACCCTGGCACACGCCACTCTGTCGTACTCATTCCTGTTGTCAGAAGGTTGCACCATCAATGAGGCAGTGTATCAGGCTCTTATCACCGACCTCGACCTATCCCTCGATATTGATGTTCCCCATTTTCATGTCGAATATGATTCTGAACAAGTCCTCAAGAAGATCAACAATGACTATTTCATCAGAAAACCAAATCTCATACCATTGTCAAAGGGCACCCTCTAGAAAATGGCCAAGTTCCCTTTTCGGCAGGAAGATACTCATGTCCCCCAATATTAGAACGGTTGGGATGCTTCCTTGGAAGGCCTAGCTGCATCAATTGATGAGTCTGAATAGGATAATCTGATAATCCACGAGGCACACTGAAGAGTCATTTCTCCCATCATTTTAGATGATGATAAAACCCCACTGGTAAGCTATCTCACCACTGACTCCTCAACTTTAGGACCCCTAGGTTCCTTAGATATAGTGGTTGAAGTGACCCCTGACTGGAGAGCCCCCTTTGTCATGTATCTCCAAAATGGTTACCACCCGGCTGATTGGGCCGAGCATGAGTAGGAGCGAATCTGACATCGTGCACTGCAGTTTACCCTACATAGTGGTCCCTGTCTTTAGAAGATCCTCTAAAAGTGCAGTTTTGATGGTGTTCTACTCTATTTCATACAAGGGATTGAAATTTCTTATTTCATAGGAAAGGTTCATGCTGGTTCCTAAGGCGACCACTAGACTGGCCCGAATCTATCTCACCAGGTTAAGAGACTAGGGTACTTTGGGCCCTCATGATCCATGACTGCATAGATTTTTCCAGTAGTTTTCATGCCAACTTCATGCACTGGCCACCAGAGCCTCTCCACACTACGAAATACTTTGGGCCCTTTGTAGATTGGTAACTTGATGTCATGGGACCATACCCTCCGGTGACAGCTCTCCAGTGTTGGTTCATCCTGACCATTACAGACTTCATTTCCAAGTGGGAAGATAAAGTTCCGATCAATGTGGTCAAGGACTGTTCCATCATTGACTTTTTGAGCTTTAATATCTTCTACTGATTTAGATTCTCTCATTCCATATTCACTGATAACAACACCAACTTCAATGCAGCTGAGTTGAAGATATTGTACGCCAAGTAAATCATCTGTTCTAACCATACCTCCTGCTATCACACTCAAGAAAATAGGTAGATTGAGGCATTCAATAGAACTCTCTCAAACATTCTGCAGAAAATGGTTGGTTAGAACATGAAGTGTTGGCCGAACAATCTACCCCACACCCTTTGGGATTATCGGATGACATCTCATAATTCCACCAAGGTGATGCCATACACCTTGGTGTACAGAGCATAGGCCATCCTACCTATCGAGATCCGGTTACTTTCATTATGCATAGTTTTATATGATCACCAGTCACTAGATAAAGTAGTTGAAATCCATCTTTTCAAATTGGATGTAATTGATGAGAATAGGGTTTGTTCCCTGAACAATCTAGAAAGGCATCTGAATAAGATAGAAAGATCTTTCAATAAAAACATTAACCTCTGCACCTTCTTGCATGGTGTCAAGGTATTGGGCCTCTGGGCACCGATGATACCTGTCAGGAGTCCCCCCAAGTTGGAGCCAAAATGATAAGGACCTTATGTTGTTCACATGGATTATCCTAATGGTGCTCACTCACTGGTGACCTTGGATGGTGAGCATATAACTCCTCCCACCAATGCCATGTTTCTCAAGCAATACTTTTCCTGATCCAATCAATCCCACACGACCTTAAAATATATATGGTCCTGCAAGACCTTAAACTGTCGGGTCCTACATCACCCTAATCTATTGGGTCCCTCATGATCATAAACATTCCATTTTCTTGGCTGTAAGAAATTAAACTTCACATAATTCTTAGCACTAGCTGTGGATTGATTCCCATATGCATGGGATATGTAGGAATGCTCAAGCATTTCTTCTTGAGACCAGCCCCCAAAATATTCTCATTGACTATCCCCGTAGGGTATAGTTCTCTCGGAGGGACCTTTCATTATATGGTATAGGATTACTTATCCCCACTCATGTCACGATTACGACGATCGCACCTTCACTACTAGAAAAGGGGGCATTGAAGCCCCCCAGACTCGGGCAACCGCCATTGGCGGTCGCTATAGCTAACCAATAGCGACCGCCAATGGCGGTCGCTAACTTACAAAAAAAAATGGGGGGCTTCTGCGCCCCCCCCCCCCCTGCGCCCCCTCGACCCCGATCTCCCGATCGCCGCCCTAACCCCCTCCCTCCCTCTCCGCCCTCCATCGCAGCCCTCCCCTCCCCCGCCGCCCGCCCTCCCCCGCCGCCCGCCCTCCCCCGCCGCCCGGTCCCCCGCCGCCCGCCCTCCCCCGCCGCCTGGCCTCCCCCGCCGCCCGGCCACCCGGCCTCCCCCGCTGCCCGGCCTCCCCCGCCGCCCGCCCTCCCCCGCCGCCCGCCCTCCCTCGCCGCCTGCCCCCCGACCTCCGGCCGCCGCCCTCCGCCCTCGGGCCTCCGGCCGCCGCCCTCCGGCCTCTCGGCCCTCCCCCCCCCCCCCCCACCCCGGACGGCACCCGCACCCCAGACAGCCCCCCCCCCCCCCACCCCGCGCACTCCGGACCGCCCCCCGCACCCCGGACGCCTCCCCGCACCCCGGACAGCCCCCCCCCCCCCCCCCCCCCCGCTCACTCCGGACCGCCCCCCGCACCCCGGACGCCTCCCCACACCCCGGACAGCCCCCCCCCCCCCCCCCCCCCCCCCCCCCGCACTCGGACACCCCCCCTCCGAACCCAGACAGCCCCCCCCGCACCCCGGACAGGCCCCCCGCACCCCGGACACCCCCGCACCCCGAACACCCCTGCCCGCACCCCTGACAGGCCCCCGACACCCCGGACACCCCTCCCCGCACCTCGGACAGCCCCCCCCCCCCCCCCCCCCCCGACCCCGGACACCCCCCCCCCCCCCCTCACTGCCCGTCCCCCGTCCCCTCACCGCCTCCTCTCCTCCAGCTCCCCGCCGCCGCCGCCCGTCCCCTCCCTTGCCGCACCGCCTTTGGCTCCGGCTCCCCTTCGCTGCCTCCTCTCCCTTGCAGCACCGCCTTCGGCTCCCCTCCCTTTCAGGTTTTTAGATCAATCAGGTAACATGAGATTTCAGTTACATTATTATTTTATCAATGGTTCATAAACAAATGGTTAATATTTATTTTGAATATAGTTGATTTGAAAAATTTAAATGTAATAAGTATTGTGTAAATATTTGTTATACATATATTATTATG
Source organism: Viscum album (assembly GCA_963277665.1). NCBI lineage: Eukaryota > Viridiplantae > Streptophyta > Magnoliopsida > Santalales > Viscaceae > Viscum > Viscum album. The sequence continues at coordinate 272,333 of CAUJRU010000708.1, read as the reverse complement.
GATAAGAGTTGGATTGATCTTCCAAATCGAACGTCTAGAGAATATTTCAATGGAATTATTCAGTTTATTGACTTCACAAGAGGATTTAAAAGTGACTATATTAGTTGTCCATGTAGAAAATGTGCTAACAGATATCAATTCACACGAGATACTGTGAGGGAGAGCCTTTTCTTTAATAGATTTCTGAACAATTATAAGAGTTGGACTCATCATGGAGAAGAATATGTTCGTTGTGAAAATACAGATGCAGCTCAGATGGATGTTGATGCAAGGATGACTGATCCAATGCATGAAATGCTTACTAAAATGGTACGTGGGTTTGATCCTGAAGGCATTCACATCCAGAATCTTGAGACCGGTGAGATAAATCTTCGCTCTGGTGCAGATCGTGATTCGAGGAGGTTTTATGAAGTACTTGATGATGCGAAAACAGAATTATATACTGGATGTACTTCTTACAATAAACTGTCGTTTATCGTGGAGTTGTTGCATTTGAAGACTTTGAATAATTGGTCAGACACATCATTCGACATGGTTTTGGTTTTATTGAGAAAATTTCTTCCTGTCGACGCTAAGATTCCTGAGTCGTATTACTATGCTCGTAAGTTGACAGAGAACTTAGGTTTTACATATGAGACTATAGATGCATGTGCAAATAACTGTATGTTGTTTAGAAATGAAACTGTTCATTTGGATATTTGTACGGTTTGTGGCGCTTCCAGGTGGAAAGAGAACAGGGGAAATAAGACTCATCAATGTCAGATTGCGATACAGGGGAAACAGATTGTCGTAAAGCAAATGCGTTACTTTCCCCTTAAACCGAGGTTTAAAAGATTTTTTATGTCATCTAAAGTTTCTAATTTAATGAGATGGCATGCAGAAAGAGTTCATGAAAGTGACATGTTAACCCACCCGGCAGACTCTCATGCATGGAAGGATTTTGATAAGAGACATCCCGCCTTTGCTAAAGATGTTCGTAATATCCGATTGGGATTGGCAGCAGATGGTTTCAATCCATTCAAGTCTATGGTTGGTGCAACTCATAGCACATGGCCTGTGGTGTTGGTTCCATATAATCTTCCTCCGTGGCTTTGTATGAAGCAACAATTTATATTACTTTCCACTCTTATTGATGGACCTAAAAGTCCGGGGGATAAGATTGATGTTTACCTTCAGCCATTGATTGATGAGTTGAATGAATTTTGGGGCGATGGTGTGATGACTTATGACTGTGAAACGAATGAAATGTTCAAACTGCATGCTTCTTTATTGTGGACAATCAATGACTTCCCAGCTTATGCAAATTTATCAGGCTGGATTACAAAAGGGGAATTTTCTTGAACTTGTTGTAATAAAAGTAAAAAATCTATATGGCTTAAACATTCCAGAAAATGGACATACATGGGTCACAGGCGTTTTCTCCCTCCCCATCACAGGTTCAGAAAGGACAGAGTGGCATTTGATGGTTCTAGAGAGTTCATCCCAGCACCAAAGATCATGACAGGAGTCGAAATTTTATCGCAGATTGAGGAAGAAAACATCTGCACGGTATATGAAATTCAAGATTTGGTGGCTCCTTCCAGTACGTAATATTCGAGCTGCGGGTAGGCAGCGCAGTCACAATTGGAAAAAGAAAGGTATTTTTTATAGACTCTTGTATTGGAAATCTAACATGTTGAGGCATAATTTGGATGTCATGCACATTGAAAAAAATGTTTGTGATAACATATTGTGGACCATTTTAGGTGTCAGTGGAAAGTCAAAGGACCATGTTAATGCACGCCGTGATTTGGAAGAAATGGGTTTAAGGAAACAGTTGCATTTACAGTTAGCTGAGGGAAACAAGGCATATATGCCTGCTGCACAGTATTCGATGACTACAGAGGAGAAAGAAACATTTCTTTCCATTTTGAAGATGGTCAAGGTGCCTGATGGTTACTCTTCTAATATTTCAAAGTGTGTGAATCTGATGAGCAAGACATTGCAAGGGTTGAAAAGTCATGACAATCACATATTACTTCAGAGGTTTATTCCAATCGCAATTTGTGATTGTTTATCCCCCAATGTTGTTCAGCCCTTGATTGATATGAGTAATGTTTTTAGACAGCTTTGTTTAATAAATCAACGAATGAGTGATTTAAAAAGTTTGTAGGACCGAATTGTACTTACGCTTTGTCACTTTGAGAAACTTTTCCCCCCCTCATTTTTCGATGTTATGGTCCACTTGACAGTGCACCTAACTGATGAAGTAATGGCTGCTGGTCTAGTGCAATTCAGGTGGATGTATCATATTGAACGGTATTTGAGTACATTGAAAAGATTTGTACGCAACAGAGCTCGTCCAGAGGCATCAATAGCCAATGGTTATTTGATGGATGAATGTACTACCTTTTGTGCAGAATATCTTACGGATGTTGAAACAAAATTAGATAAGCCCTCTCAGATTCATGATGGTCCAGTTGGAGAAGGAACCACATTTGATATGGACAACATCGAGTGGATACAAGCACATCGATATATCTTGTTCAATACTCCATCAGTTGCACCATTAATGCAGTAAGTATCTTATCAATGTGCTTGTATAACTTTTACATGGTTTGTTTGCATAAGTTGATCTTTTAAACATCGCGTAATCATTTGCAGGAAACACATTAATGAGATAAAAGAAGAGATGCATCGTGCGACTGAGTTGCAAATTCAACAATCTCATTATGCGGCATTTCATGATTGGTTCAAGGATTATGTATGTATAAATTGATTTTCATTATGAGTGAAGTATTAAACTAATTATTTCTGCATATATCAGTATTGATTTTTATAAATTATGTAGGTTCGTAAGCTGAGGGAGTTAGGGGACCCCATGCTACCTGAAGTATTTATCCAACTGGCTGAGGGTCCATCTATAACGGCTCGTCATTATAAAGCTATTGATGCTAATGGTTTTTGATTTCGCATTAAAGATGTTGACGACAAACGAGAAACACAAAACAGTGGCATCGGTTGTCCCTTTGTCGATTATGGTTATTACTATGGTCAATTGATAGACATCATTGAAGTTGTATACACACACGGTTTGAAGTACATATTGTTAAAGTGTAATTGGGTTGATCCAGTGCGTGGATGTAAAGTCGATCAATATCAGTTTTCATTGGTGAATTTTAACTATATGTTATACAGAAATAATGAACGATTTGAGAATGAACCTTTCATTTTGACATCACAAGCGGAACAAGTATTCTTCGTTACTTTGACTTCGGATCCAAGTTGGCAAGTTGTTGTCAAAATGTCTCGGCGAGGAGTGTTTTTATTTGAAGAAGATGAACCCGAGACTGTTTTGTTTGTTTACCAACAACTTGATCAACATACCGTAGTTCAACGTGAAGAAGATATTTATTGGGTCAGAGCGGCTGTTGAAGGAGAAACGGTCGATTTGCATGCTTAATGAAAGGTATAATTGTTTTCCCGCTATTCAGTAGAATGTACTAGGATATCATAAATTATCTAATCATTTTATAAATCCTTATAAGTTTTAATCCTCACTTTTGTAAGTTAATTCAGTCATAAATATTTAGGTTGATTAACTTTCTGATTTTTTAAAATTCATTCACAACTAATTATTCAATCCATTTTTTTTGATTAACAGTTGTACAAGTTTGATTTATTAAGAACAATCCAATTTATCTTTTAAACACTTTGGACTCATTACTGATATTTTCTATGACTGCAGACATGTCAGGGGAAGAGGCAGAAGATCCACATCATCCATCTGAGGCATCTACGTCTCAGGGTCGAGGTATGTTTGAATGTCATTGTCTATATTTTTTATGTAATTGACATATATATATATATATAACATTTGTCAATTTATATATAAAATTGTTTTCAACAGGATCAGACTCGGCTGCTTCTTCCTCTCGCAGGAGAGGCCCTGGTCGTGGCATATTATCATGGAATTTCGACACGACGATAGATGTTTCATTTGATGAGGTATTTCATCCCGTGGGACCGAATGCCCCGGCATTTATTCATCAGCTGGGTCATATCATACGTGACCCACATCGATTTCCATTGACCACGCGTGATTGGGCTTCTATCCCTCAGGACACATTAGATCGTCTATGGAGGGAGGTTCAGGTAAGAAAATAATTTTACGTTATTTTCTATTTATAAAGAATACTAATATGTTTGATTATTTTCATTATAGCAAAATTTGAAAGTATGCACTGAAGAGTTTCGGCCCGTGTGTATGAGCAAATTCCGTAAGATGTGGAAAGATTATAAAGGCAAAGTGAAGAGGGACCACTGGGTACCAAATGTGGGTGCCCTTGACATTTTGGAAAAAGTCCCGAGAGGTGTCCTCTCGGCTCAGTGGCGTGACTTGGTTGCATATTGGTCTACTGAGGGTGTTGCGGTTTGTATATTAATTATTTTGTTGTATATATATCTTCATGAATATGTGATTTGTTCGAAATTTGAATGAATTGAATGTAGGAGGTGTCAACACGCCATTCGGAGAATCGAGCGTTGCAGGGACAAGCTCACAGGCTCGGGACTCGTCACGTGTCTCAGATCCGACATGAGGTATATTTTATTCATTTTTTAATTTATTAATTAATATGGTTTTGTGTTTATATTCTTTTAATATACAGTTGTGAGGGCAAGGTGTAGCAACTGATAAAATGTCGGTGTGGACAAAGACTCGTGATCGGAATGATCCAGAGGTTGCAGCATTGATAGTAAGTGTCTGTACTTACCAATAATTACATAAATCTATATATTAACATATATATATTTATATATATTTAAATATTTCACAGGCTCAATTTGAAGCTGAGTTAGAACATCTGCCAGAGGACCAGCGACAGCTTCCCATGCAACGGGATGAGATCTTTCATCGCATTATTGGTCGGGACGAGTATGGCTATAGTTTGACCTATGGAGCAGGGATTCCTCGTTCTGTAGTGTCACGCGCTGCAGTTGTCGGTCCTGCTGTTGCTCATATGACACAGCAGATGTCAGATTTTGAGGCACGGCTGCACGCTTCCGAGGAGACAAATGCGCAATTGACAGCTGAGGTTAGAGCACTGCGGGAATATGTGCGTCGAGCTGATGGTACAGGGGATCATACGACGCAGGTATATATTGTATTTATTTATTTAATTTAAATTATTTTTGTTATTAAAATATTTATAATGTTTATTTGTTGTAGGCACCTGGCCCACCAGATGGAGGTAGCAGTGATGACAACGCGTGACGCACCATATATTCACGAGATATGTTTTTTGTTTTTACTGGTAGGGTTGACATTGATGTACTGTATTTATTCATTTAAGTAATGCATTATTACCATCCATGGTGGTCTTTTAAATATTTTATACACATATTGAGTTTTTGATCAGATAATCTTGAATGATTCTACATTTGAAAAAGTCGAACTAATTCCAACAGATCAATAAATCTGATATTATAGATTGTGTATTATCGAATATATTTTTTATAAATTTCTGTATGGTATCGATAAAAGAAATATGTATTAATTAGATGTTATCACTTTTATTTTTCACTTTTGTAATCAATGGGATGGCCTTTGCACCCCCGGAGAGCCCCTCGCACCCCCGTACAGCCCCCCGCACCCCCATACAGCCCCCCCCCCCCCCCCCCCGCACCCCCGTACAACCCCTGGCACCCCCGTACAGCCCCCCGCACCCCCGTACAGCCCCCTCCGCACCCCCGTACAGCCCCCCGCACCCCCGTACAGCCCCCCCACACCCCCATACAGCCCCCCGCACCCCCGTACAACCCCCCGCACCCCCGTAATGCCCCCGCACCCCCGTACTGCCCCCCCGCCACTCCCGTACAGCCCCCCGCACCCCCGTACAGCCCCCCCGCACCCCCGTACAGCCCCCCCCCCCCCCCATACCCCCGTACAGCCCCCCCCCCCCCCCCGCACCCCCGTACAGCCCCCACGCACCCCCGTACAACCCCCCGCACCCCCGTACTGCCCCCCGCACCACCGTACTGCCCCCGCCACCCCCGTACAGCCCCCCGCACCCCCGTACAGCCCCCCGCACCCCCGTAAAGACCCCCGCACCCCCGTACAGCCCCCCGCACCCCCGTAAAGCCCCCCCGCACCCCCGTACAACCCCACGCACCCCCGTACTGCCCCCCGAACCCCTGTACCACCCCCCGCCACCTCCGTACAGCCCCCCGCACCCCCGTACTGCCCCCCGCCACCCCCGTACTGCCCCCCGCCACCCCCGTACAGCCCCCGCACCCCCGTACAGCCCCTCGACACCACCGTACAACCCCCCCCCCCCCTCGCACCGCCGTACAGCCCCCCGCACCCCCGTACAGCCCCCCCACACCCCCGTACAGCCCCCCTGCACCCCCGTACACCCCCCGCACCCCCGTACTGACCCCGCCACCCCCGTACAGCCCCCCGCACCCCCCGTACAGCCCTCCAAAAGACCTGAAACCGCACGGGAACAATATAAATATTATTCCTGAGATGCAGGAGAAGGCCGCACGTCCATCGGACGTGCGGTGCGCGGGGCACGTCCGATTGTGTCCTTTTCAGCAGCGCGGCGCGCGCTGAAATAGCGCGTTGGGGGGTCAAAACCACCCGAACGACCTCCGAATGCCACGAAACCGTTAGACAACATCCGGGGCGTGAATTTTGAAATGTTCGGCCAGACGGAACCTCATTCGGAGGTGCCGTTTGACCGCGGCGGCCGGAAATGCGTTTCCGGCGCCATTAAACACCAAAACGGCGTGCGGCGGTCCCATTCAGAGCAAATGTGCTCCGAAAGACCTGAAACCGCACGGGAACGATATAAATATTATTCCTGATATGCAGGAGGAGTCCGCACATCCATCGGACATGCGGTGCGTGCGACACGTCCGATTGTGTCCTTTTAAGCAGCGCGGCGCGCGCTGAAATGGCGCGTTGGGGGGTCAAAACCACCCGAACGACCTCTGAATGCCATGAAACCGTACGACAACATCCGGGGCATGAATTTTGAAATGTTCGGCTAGACGTCACCTCATTTGGAGGTGCCGTGTGACCGCGGCGGCCAGAAACGCGTTTCCAGCGCCATAAAACACCAAAACGGCATGCGGCGGTCCAATTCGGAGAAAACGTGCTCCGAACGACCGGAAACCGCACGGAAATGATAGAAATATTATTCCTGAGATGCAGGAGGAGGTTTCATGTCCATCGGACGTGCGGTGCGCGCGGCACGTCCGATTGTGTCCTTTTCAGCAGCGCGGCGCGCGCTGAAATGACGCGTTGGGGGTTCAAAACCACTCGAACGACCTCCGAATGCCACGAAACCGTACGACAACATCCGGGGCGTGAATTTTGAAATGGTCGGCTAGACGGAACCTCATTCGGAGGTGCCGTGTGACTGCGGCGGTCGGAAACGCGTTTCTGGCGCCATAAAACACCAAAACGGCGTGCGGCGGTCCAATTTGGAGAAAACATGCTCCGAACAACCTGAAACCGCACGGGAATGATAGAAATATTATTCCTGAGATGCAGGAGGAGGCCGCACGTCCATCGGACGTGCGGTGCACGCGGCACGTCGGATTGTGTCCTTTTCAGCAGAGCGGCGCGCGCTGAAATGGCGCGTTGGGGGGTCAAAACCACCCGAACGACCTCCGAATGCCACGAAACCGTACGACAAAATCCGGGGCGTGAATTGTGAAATGGTCGGCCAGACGGCACCTCATTTAGAGGTACTGTTTGACCGCGGCGGCCAGAAACGCGTTTCCGGCGCCATAAAACACCAAAACGGCGTGCGGCGGTCCCATTCGGAGCAAACGTGCTCCGAAAGACCTGAAACCGCACGGGAACAATAGAAAATATTATTCCTGAGATGCAGGAGGAGGCAGCACGTCTAGCGGATGTGCGATACGCGTGACACGTCCGATTGTGTCCTTTTCAGCAGTGCGGCGCGCGCTGAAATGGCGCGTTGGGGGGTCAAAACCACCCGAACGACCTCCGAATGCCACGAAACCGTACGACAACATCCGGGGCGAGAATTGTGAAATGTTCAGCCAGAAGACACCTCATTCGGAGGTGCCGTGTGACCGCGGCGGCCGGAAACGCGTTTCCGGCGCCATTAAACACCAAAACGGCGTGCGGCTGTCCAATTTGGAGCAAACGTGCTCTGAACGACCCGAAACCGCACGGGAACAATAGAAATATTATTCCTGAGATGCAAGAGGAGGTCGCACGTCCATCGGACATGCGGTGCGCGCGGCACGTCCGATTGTGTCCTTTTCAGCAGCGCGGCGCACGCTGAAATGGCGCATTGGGGGGTCAAAACCACCCGAACGACCTCCGAATGCCACGAAACCGTACGACAACATCCGGGGCGTGAATTGTGAAATGGTCGGCCAGAAGGCACCTCATTCGGAGGTGCCGTTTGACCGCGGCGGCGGGAAACACGTTTCCGGCGCCCCAAAACACCAAAACGGTGTGCGGCGGTCCCATTCGGAGCAAACGTGCTCTGAAATTGGAACGATAGAAATATTATTCCTGAGATGCATGAGGAGGCTGCATGTCCATCGGACGTGCGGTGCGCACGGCACGTCCGATTGTGTCCTTTTCAGCAGCGCGGCGCGCGCTAAAATGGCGCGTTGAGGGGTCAAAACCACCCGAACGACCTCCGAATGTCACGAACCCGTATGACAACATCCGGGGCGTGAATTGTAAAATGGTCGGCCAGAAGGCACCTCATTCGGAGGTGCCCTGTGACCGCGGCGTGCGGCGGTCCAATTCGGAGCAAACGTGCTCCGAACGACCTGAAACCGCACAAGAACGATATAAATATTATTCCGGAGATGCAGGAGGAGTCCGCACGTCCATCGGACCTGTGGTGCGCGTGGCACATCCGATTGTGTCCTTTTCCGCCGCGCGGCGCGCGCTGAAATGGCGTGTTGGGGGGACAAAACCACCCGAACGACCTCCGAATGCCATGAAACCGTACGACAACATCCGGGGCGTGAATTGTGAAATGGTCGGCCATACGGAACCTCATTCGGAGGTGCCTTCTGACCGCGGCGGCCGGAATCGCGTTTTCGGCGCCATAAAACACCAAAACGGCGTGCGGCGGTCCAATTCGGAGCAAACGTGCTCCGAAAGACCTGAAACCGCACGGGAACGATAAAAATATTATTCCTGAGATGCAGGAGGAGGCATCACGTCCAGCGGACGTGCGGTGCACGCGGCACGTCCGATTGTGTCCTTTTCAGCAGCGCGGCGCGCGCTGAAATGGCGCGTTGGGGGGTCAAAACCACCGGAACGACCTCCAAATGCCACAAAACCGTACGACAACATCCGGGGTGTGAATTTTGAAATGGTCGGCCAGACGGAACCTCATTCGGAGGTGTCGTGTGACCGCGGCGTCCGGAAATGCATTTCCGGCGCCATTAAACACCAAAACGGCGTGTGGCGGTCCAATTCAAAGAAAACGTTCTCCGAACGACCTAAAACCGCACGGGAACGATAGAAATATTATTCCTGAGATGCAAGATTAGGCTGCACATCCATCGGACGTGTGGTGCACGCGGCACATCCGATTGTGTCTTTTTCAGCAGCGCGGCCCGCGCTGAAATGGCGCGTTGGAGGGTCAAAACCACCCGAACGACCACCGAATGCCACAAAATCATACGACAACATCTGGGGCGTGAATTGTGAAATGGTCGGCCAAACGGCACCTCATTCGGAGGTGCCGTGTGACCGCGGCGGCCAGAAACGCGTTTCCGGCGCCATAAAACACCAAAACGGCGTGCGGCAGTCCAATTCGGAGCAAACGTGCTCCGAACGACCTGAAACCGCACGAGAACGATAGAAATATTATTCCTGAGATGCAAGAGGAGGCCGCACGTCCGATTGTGTCCTTTTCAGCAGCGCGGCGCGCGCTGAAATGGCGCGGTGGGGGGTCAAAACCACCCGAACGACCTCCGAATGCCACGAAACCGTACGACAACATCCGGGGCGTGAATTGTGAAATGGTCGGCCAGACGGCACCTCATTCGGAGGTACCGTTTGACCGCGGCGGCCGGAAACGCATTTCCGGCGCCATAAAACACCAAAACGGCGTGTGGCGGTCCCATTCGGAGCAAACGTGCTCCGAAAGACCTGAAACCGCACGGGAACGATAGAAATATTATTCCTGAGATGTATGAGAAGGCAGCATGTCCAGCGGACGTGCTGTGCGCGCGTCACGTCCGATTGTGTCCTTTTCAGCAGCGCGGCGCACGCTGAAATGACGCGTTGGGGGGTCAAAACCACCCGAACAACCTCCGAAAGCCACGAAACCGTACGAAAACATCCGGGGCGTGAATTGTGAAATGGTCGGCCAGACGGCACCTCATTCGGAGGTGCCGTGTGACCATGGCGGCTGGAAACGTGTTTCCGGCGCCATTAAACACCAAAACGGCGTGCGGCGGTCCAATTCCGAGCAAACGTGCTCCGAACGATCTGAAACCGCACGGGAACGATAGAAATATTATTCCTGAGATGCAGGAGGAGGCCGCACATCCATCGGACGTGCGGTGCGCGCGGCACGTCCGATTGTGTCCTTTTTAGCAGCGCGGCGCGCGCTGAAATGGCACGTTGGGGGGTCAAAACCACCCAAACGACCTCCTAATTCCACGAAACCGTACGACAACATCCGGGTCGTGAATTTTGAAATGGTCGGCTAGACGACACCTCATTCGGAGGTGCCGTGTGACCGCGGCGGCCGGAAACGCGTTTCCAGCGCCATAAAACACTAAAACGGCGTGCGGCGGTCCAATTCGCTGAAAACGTGCTCCGGACGACCTGAAACCACACGTTAATGATAGAAATATTATTCCTGAGATGCAGGAGAAGGCCGCACATCCATCGGATGTGCGGTGCGCGCGGCACGTCCGATTGTGTCCTTTTCAGCAGCGCGGCGCGCGCTGAAATGGCGCGTTGGGGGGTCAAAACCACCCGAACGACCTCCGAATGCCACGAAACCATATGAAAACATCTGGGGCATGAATTTTGAAATGGTCGGCCAGACGGAACCTCATTCGGAGGTGCCGTTTGACCGTGGTGGCCGGAAACGCGTTTCCGGCGCCATAAAACACCAAAACGGCGTGCGGCGGTCCCATTCGGAGCAAACGTGCTCCGAAAGACATAAAACCGTACGGGAACGATAGAAATATTATTCCTGAGATGCAGGAGGATGAAGCATGTTCAGTGGACGTGCGGTACGCGCGGCACGTCCGATTGTGTCCTTTTCAGCAGCGCGGCGCGCGCAGAAATGGCGCGTTGGGGGGTCAAAACCACCCGAACGACCTCCGAATGCCACGAAACCATACGACAACATCCGGGGCGTGAATTGTGAAATGTTCGGCTAGACGGAACCTCATTCGGAGGTGCCGTTTGACCGCGGCGGCCGGAAACGCGTTTCCGGTGCCTTAAAACACCAAAACGGCGTGCGGCGGTCCAATTCAGAGCAAACGTGCTCCGAACGACCTGAAACCGCACGGGAACGATAGAAATTTTATTCCTGAGATGCAGGAGGAGGCCGCACGTCCATCGAACGTGCGGTGCACGGCACGTCCGATTGTGTCCTTTTCAGCAGCGCGGCGCGCGCTGAAATGGCGCGTTGGGGGGTCAAAACCACCCGAACGACCTCCGAATGCCACAAAACCGTACGACAACATCCGGGGCGTGAATTGTGAAATGGTCGGCCAGACGGCACCTCATTCGGAGGTGCCGTTTGACCGCGACGACTGGAAACGCGTTTCCAGTGCCATAAAACACTAAAACGGCGTGTGGCGGTCCCATTCGGAGCAAACATGCTCCGAAAGACCTGAAATGAGATTATTTCTTGAATCGAAGTTTTTAAATTATTATAGCACAATGATTTGATATTATATATATATTATATATATATTAAAACATTTAAAATATATTATATATATATATTTAAAATATTGTATTTAATAGTATATATATGAATATATATATATATATATATATATATATTTATATATTCAATTCAATAAAAAAAATTTTAAAATTTTTTTTTAGACTAGCGACCGCCATAGGCGGTCGCTATAGGGTGCCCGGCAGAGGGGCTGCAGCAACCGCTTGGCTGTCGCTGAAGGCCGATCTGCCGGCCTTCTATAACGACCGCCATTGGCGGTCGCTGAAAGCCTCTAGCGACGAGGAAACAGCGACCGCCAATGGCGGTCGCTGAGCGGCCGCTAAAGGCCGGATTTTCAGTAGTGCTTCTACCCACTCCCCATTATTATATCCTCCCACGTCATCACCGTACGACGATAAACTACATGGCCTTCATGAACTATGTATAGCTTGATTCCCATCCTCATGGGGCATGTAGAAATGCCCAGACATTTTGTATGTTGCCCCATCCCAAAACACTAGAATCTCCCCTCGGGTCAAGATGTATGGTTTGGTATAGGCTCTTGCCACAATTCATGTTATGTTCATCATATTCCCGCCATGCATCCCATTCCCCGGTGACTTCATCCTCTTTCATTTTCATACTTTCATTGAAATTCATGTTCACACATATGCCTCACTCACGCTCCTTATTTTGGAATTCATCATTTTTAATGTCCAAAAGGACCCCCGAATGGATTGGATTCTCGGCCCAAGGGCCCTCGTACTATCTCGGGCTAACGTCCTTGAGTGGTTCATACAACGAATTGACACAAGTCCCACGTCGCGAATACGGTTAGCGGTTGATGTTCATATTTTATTACCATTCCATTTCACATGATATGGATTCTATGTTTCGAACATGGTCAATGGCTATCATTTGTCGTTATTGCCACCCCGTATGTCCCATGTTTTGAGTGTAATGGTTCATTCCACCCTGCTTTGCATCAAGTTGTGGTTTCCTTCAGGTGATGCCAGCTATCTGAATCTCATATAATGGGGAGAGCCATGTACTACTCCTTGTTTACCATACCGAGAACTGGTCACATGGACTTAAGAGCTATGATGAGGCTACACCTACATAAGAGGTCATATGACAACTGTTGGTCGGGATGCTCAGTCTCAGGTTCCCTGACCCTTTCAGCCCCTTGGCTCAAGTTCTCATTCAGGATTATGTGGTGTTGTAGGGACTCACATCCTTATTCATTTTGGGCTATATGGCCACCCCACACACATCCCTAGGTGACATCCTTTATCTATTTACTCCCCATCCTCAAGCACAAGACCTACCATGCTTAGCGGCCCCCATTATTTGGGTTACCGTTCTTCTGTGTCCGAAGGGACCCTTGAATGGCATTGATGCTAGGCCCAAGGGTCCTCCTGCCATTAGGATCCAATATACTAGAGGGTTTTAATCAAAAAATTGATACATTTCATGTGTTTTGAATGAGTTCAGCGGTCGATGCCCAATTGTTTATCCCGAACTCCGGTCACGCAAGGATGGAAGCTTTGTTGCGAATATGGTCAGCAACTGTCCTCCACGGTCCGAGTTCCATGACCATAAACTAAGATCAGTATCGTCCTCATTGCAAGATGTAAAACTACAATCTGGCCAAAACATTCTATCTGTGGCCCAGTCTCGAGCCCCTTGCCCCAACCTCAGGCCCCTTGCGATTTTTAGGCCCCAAGCCCATGTTCCCATTTAGGGTTGTACAGTTTGGTATGGGATCATGTCTTCATTCACATTGGGATACTCACCACGCAGTACACATCCCATGTTTGGGGTATCTTACCCATTTCCATCCATGCTGCATGACCATAAACTGCACATTACCCTCTTCTAGAACTACGCGTGTCTTGATTCCCATCCTCACGGGATACATAGGATTAATCGAATGACTAATCATTGGGTCCATCATCATCCCTTAGAAACCTCCCTGTCTTCTTGGCCCCTTGGCCTGAATTTTCCTAGAGAGGGGGGTTGTACAGTGTGGTATGGGATTATATCCTCATTCACACCGGGTTACTCGTTGAGTCGTACACCTCCCTCATTGGGGTATCTTACACATATGTGCATCATTTCTATAACTACATGTGTCTTGATTCCCATCTTCATGGGATAGGTAGGACTGCTCAAACGTTTGATCTTCAGGTCCAGCCTCAACATGGCCCCTAGGTCTACATTCCCTAAGAGAGAGGAATATATGGTGTGGTATTTGATTTTGTTCTCACTCACATTTGGTGTTGTAACAACCATGCCTTGTACATCCATCACCTGACAGTTCTCCATCCCCTTGTTCCGTAATCATCCTTTTCAAATCGGCCACCCTCTAGTTGGCCCCACTGACCCTCTTCGGTGATTCACATATGTGGCCATGATTTCTATGGTTCAGTACCTAGAGTGTCTGATTCTTCCAAGACATGCTTTCACCCATTTGTTCAGGCTTCATGTTCCCCTTCATTAGGGATTCCATCACATTTCACAGATGAAAGGTCCCCCAGAAGGCATGGATCCTCAGACCAAGGGCCATCCTACAATTACGTGACAACATCCTCAAGGGTTTCGAGTAATGAATTGATACGAGTCCCACATTCCAAATACAGTCAGGGGTCAACGCTCATTAATTGTTCCCACTTCAGGTCGCACGATATGGATGATGTGTTTTGAACATGGTCAATAGTTATACTCTATCATCGTGCCAACCCCATTAATCCCAAAATTTGGGTTACATGATTCACTCCCTTGTACACTTCATCATGTCCTGGTAGAATTTCAAAACACTTAATACTATTCCTCAGTGGGCATCTGTACGTTTAGAGGAGAAAGTCGTGATAAGGCAATCATTCGGGGCTCCGTGCCGATTTCCCCTTTCCATGTATTCCATGTATTGAAAATACATTACCCACCCTTGTTTCCTACACCAAGTTTGACTCACGTAGGGTTAGGGATTGGATTCTGGTCCGCACTTACATGGAATAGTTCTGCTTCTCTATGGTCCATGTTCTAAGACCATAAACAAAGATCTTTTAGTATGTCCTCTTTGTGAGAACTACATGTCGCTTGATTCCCATCCTCATGGGATACGTAGGAAAAACTTGTCATCTTGTCTTCCAGTCCAGCTTAATTGAGAGCCACTCTCTCCTATTATCTACCCTCTTACCATTTTTGGCCCCTTGGAAAAAGGATTCTTTCTTGGAATCCTGCATGATATGGTGTGGACCTCGTCCTCATTCACGTTGGGTATGCTTTATTGCACCATGTTCATTCCCCCCTTTAGCCTCGTCTCTACTATGTTCGTGTCGCATGACGTTTAAATTCATGGTTGGTCCCATCACATGACCCTAAACTGTGACAATATCGTCCTGGCCACATGACGAAAAACAGCACTGCATTGTGGTGCCCTTTCTCAAGGGACATCATGTTTGGTATTGGTCAAATACCATACCATTCGTCAATGCCTTCATTTGGCTTGATTTTTGTTTAGATTCCTAGATTCTCTATTCTAGGACCATCACCTCAAAAAGAAAACACATCCATTCTCCTTGAATAACAAACAATACCTATCAAATGCCGCATCTTTTTGTCCGAGGGCCAGACCCACATGACCCTTTTATCCCTGGAACTCGTAACTTACTATGCCACCTATTAAAACTACATTCGGCTTGATTCTTATCCTCATGGGATATGTAGAGACGCCCAAGAATTTCGCCTTGAGTCCATCCATAGGAATCCAAAGTTTAGTTCCTTCTCATTTGTTGCCCCTTGGCCTAAACCCTTTTTGGGGGAACCAAGTGACCATAGTCCATCCCTGAACAAGTTTGGGATGCCCCACATTAACATTGGGAAGAAACATTTTCCTCACTAGAGAAATCCTTTCTTAGAGTAGGAATGACCCATGGTAAAATCGATGAGTCCACCTAACATGTTTCCACCACGGTGATGTAATTACAAGTGTGTTGGATTCTGTTTGAACAAATGACCAAGCGATATTCCACGCAATTCACGCCCATTATTTGGACCCTTGTCCTCTCTCGCGTCTAAATGAACCCCCTAAAAGTATGGATGCTCGGCCTATATCTCGTCTACTGTCCTGGTCCAACGTTCTGGAAGGCTAATCATTGAAATTTTGAGTTAGGACAAGTGTTTCAAACATTGTTAGTGGTCAGCCCTCGTTTTTCATCCCCATTTCAAGATAACACAATATAGATGTAGTGTTTCAAATGCGGTAAATTGTTATATATTTTTTACACGCCATCCCCATAGTCTTCCGAAATTGGTGTATTATAATTCACACTTTCTATTCCCTTATGTTCAGATTTACTTCAAACTACGTTGAGGTTACCCCACTCATGCACTAGGTTGCATTGGGAACACGGAACGTTGATTGATCTGCGTTCCTCATCCTCTGATCAGGCATCTTCCTTATCTTCTTGGAAATCCGGATTGGATGTTCAAGCCCCCAGATGCCTGATGCTTGGTCTGCACTACCACATTTGAATGGAATAATAGGTTGTAATCCCTAGATTCTCACGTCAGGCCTCACCCACATGATCTTAGTGATTGACCGATGGATTCTCCATGAATGTCACACGAATGAAATTAAGAAAGACAAATAATAGATTTCATGCATTTAGTTGGAATAAAATAATCAAATCATGAAAGCACGTTCAATGGTTACATGCATTATAACACCATAGGATCGTCCCCTGCCATGGATGGGTTGATCCCGTCGAAAGTCTCTTGCAGCTCTTCCACCCTCAGGTTTGGGGCGTCCAGGGCTTTTTACTGGCTATTCAGCTCCTACTCCTCCTTGGCAGCGATGGGGTGTAACTCGTCAGCCGAAACCTGGGCCCACTGCACACCATTCTAGATGACAACCATTTATGTGTAGGATCGCTCCAAACACTCCTTAGCCTCCACCATATGTGCATTCAGTCGCACTAATAGCTCAGATTGTGTGTTGAGGGAGGCTTAGTACTTGTCCACCTGACTATGTAGCCACTGGAAAACATTTTCATCACCCTGGAGCCTTTTAAAGTTCACCACCTTCCTCCGTTGCTAGCCCACACCAAGGCCACAGTCATACTCCCAAATATTCTCTGCCATATGATCTAGGATGAGCATGTGGGGACGCTTCTCATCTACTCCCCTAATTCACATCTCTCGCAGTCGCGAGAAAATTCTATTCATATCATCCATCCATAGTGCCTGGGGGTGTCATCAATAAATTTCTTAATCAACTTCCATGACCGACCACGAACTATTTTGTTGTCCTATTCATCAGAGGACGTTTCATCCCATTGGGTGCATTTGGCAGGCTCATATGCCTGGATTGCCTCCAGGAACTCATCGACTAGGACCACATCTGGTGTTTGATCTGGAATAGAGGGACTAAGACTATCCAACTGATCCTCATCGTCAGACCCCTCCTCGATGATCTCATGCTCAGCCTCTATGATGGTCAAACTGGTGATCGAGATTTCCACTGTTCGATCAATCTGGACCTCCACCTCCACAGTCACCAACATTCCCAAGTTAATGGCACTGCCATGGGTATTGAACGACCTCACCAAGGCAACCCATGGCATTTGGAGGATTGTGCATACCAAAGAGGTATCATGAACATCAATTAACACGGTTGATGGATGATAGTCATTAATTTGGTATAGGAGACGTAAAGAGATCGAATTCTTGGTCTCGTTCTTGGGTTGATGTCGTTGGGACCCAGAAGTGAGGCCCTCCATATATTGGTGGAAGGTCTGAAGATTCGAGAGCCACTTTGGGTATTCTGACCTCACCTGACATGTTAATCTCCCCGGAAGCAGGTGTGGACCCCGAAGGTCTCACATCTGTATCTCTTGAAGGGAGAGAACATGGTATGTGCACAAGGCCCTCCTACATAATTTTTATGTTATCAAAGACTCTAGAATTCCGTGAATGTGGTCCCTAAAGCAGGGGTTTTGAATCATTATCTCAAGGGCCTCGGAAAACTCTTCAAGATCTGAGTCTTGATCCCCAACTTCTCCATCCTCTAATAGGCTCCCTATCCCAACCTCGTCTCCCCAGGGGGATTCATATGATTCGTATGATAGAGGGAACTTTTCCCTTATGTCATCAGCCAACAACTGCAGGGGAGGTGGTGCAATTGAGAAACACCTTGACTTGATCCTTCAGTGGACGCAGGGTTCCTCGAGAGTGCATAATTTCTGCAAGCTCTGTCTGGTATTTCTCTACCTCCTCCTGCAATACCAAAATGTCGGCCCTGATATAGGCTAAATGCGATAAATCCATCCTGAAATACTTTCGATGTTTCTACATCTCGACGGGTCGAGGAATTTACAGTAAATTTCCCAGATTTCCCAGGCCACTAGGAAGAAAGCATTCACTGGGATATCATTTTGGCACAACCACTTCCCTGAAGCCTATGTTCATATTCTACGGAACCCTTTAGGTGGCCTCCCCTCAGGATAGATCTTCTCTTCTGCGATCACCAGGACTGTTGCCCCTGCTGCCTCTCTCTCAACTAGTGTCACCCTCGACGCTACAGTAGCCCCACCACCTCAAGATGCCCATGTCGCATTCTAACCACATTCTCAATGTATGGGAGGCATTCCATCATCAAATCGAATGGTTTGTTGATTCAACATTTCCCCCAGGTAGGTCGCCTCCCATATCTAGGAATATTCCTTCACTAACCCGACGACTACTGTCAGCAGAGGTAGCTGGATCTGAATCATCCCATATTCACGTGTGAACATGAGACACATCTACCTCATCACTCATGATTCTTCCTTGTAGCGCACCCCCTGATAGACTTGTGGTGTCAATTGCTGCATGCACCAGAATTGTCGAGCAAATCGGTGCGGGGTGTACGGCACCCAAAGAGCCTCAAAATCCAACCATGCCATAAAAACACCACCTCGAAAGGCCAGGAGATAGTCACGATGATCCTCCATTCCATGTACATCATTAGTTAATACCCCAATTGATAATGGAGACGGGTGGAAATTGAACTCCTACACCTTCCACACTTGGTTCAGAATCGATGGTGTGGTCAGCATGGCTGGAAATCTCTCGATAGTGTTCCGAAAATATGGGTATAAGTTCGATTCTAGAGGGGAAATAGTGTTCAGGTATTCATAAACCCCCTGATGTGGGCCTCTTTCCACCCATACAAGAGCTGGAATGGCCCGCATATTCTTGGATATTTCTTCCCCTCACTGATATTCCGATGTATCTTATACAGCATGGTGAGAATCGGTATCCTGTGGTTGACCCGTGATTAATTTTTCCAGCCTGAATATTAGTGGTTGTTCGGTGATAACACTAAATCCCCTCTTCATCCAATTGATGCCCTCCAAAAGACTCTGGTATGAGTGATACATACTCCGGGCCCCCTTTGGGAATGTCTGAGGCCTCATCAGAAATTGTCTATCCACTATGATGTTTAGGAACTGGTTGAACCACCACCTAAAATGGATGTCCCTCACCACCTCCTTATAGTCTCCCAACACAATCTCCATCAAAGCCATCTCCAAAGATGAAATATGCTCCAGGTCCTCCCACGCACTCATGACGGGAGGAATTCATCATACATATCCCCCAGTATAGGGACCCCCAAGATCTGGTGGACATCCCACAAGCTGATGCTAACTTCCCCATGGTGAAAATAGAATGTGTGGGTCCTCGATGACCACCTTCTTAACAAATCCAGCATCATCTACATCGGCTGGTAGATGTGAATCTATGAGGCCCAAGATGCCTCATACAGTTCCACTCTTCTTAGCTCCACCCCAAACTCCCCACAAGAAGCACCTACCCTGATGGCCCAGGCCCAATCATCGGTGATGCTTCCACCCTAGAGCATGTCCCACTCCTCAGACCACCCCATCTCCAGGTTCCCCATAGCTAACTTCAATATATTCCGATGCATGGGTGGAAATGTCTCCATCTATAACTCCTTCCTGCCAACATTTTTTATGTGGTTGTATGATATGTCAGCAATGAAGGGTGTGAAGTCCTCCCAGGAATGGTCATGTGCCACCTTGAACCATCGACACTGGCACAACGTGCTCCTGAACCAGTAAGCTGGTCTGTCCTGACTTCATTCTGGGATGAAGAAGTCATCCCTCATCCTGAATATAGCATCCCTACCTTTTCATACATTTCTATTAGATCATTTAATGGATAAAAAAACATAATATAATTACACATAGGGGATCCATAGGTTTATTGTCTTGGGAAAACTAGGACCACATATCACAAATACAACATCAAGCATAAACATTTATTTCATTTCTTCTTCTCTAGAATCTTATTGGCACTTGTCCGCTCCTTAGTACATATAGACACCTGAGGATATACATAAAAATGTTTGAGATAGAAGCCCAGTAAGAGGATAGATAAGAACAATATATCATGGGGTGAGAATAATCATAACATAGGCAAAAGATCATGAACATGAGAGGAGCATAAATAATAGACTTGAAATGTGGAAATGCATAAAAATGGAAAATCATGTCTTAGTGGTTAACTAACACACATACTTATGAACCTTTCTAGAATCTTGTTCACACATAATTTCACATTTACTCATGAGATTCATCACTTTACCCGATGCATTGGAGCGCTGTAATATTCCAGGTGCACCCGTCACATTTAATCATTCATATTGCACTATATAATTTCGGGCACACCTGTCACATCATAACATTTTCATTTATCATGCATGCCACAATGAAAATATAACATAAATGAAAATAACTAACCCAAGAAAAGTAATGGGTTTCATCTCATAATAACACATTCATAACATTGGGTTCCCAAAAGAAAGAGGGAACAACATACTTGATACAAAAACCATCAACCATGAATGAGAGGTAAAAGATGAGTTCTTAAAAGAAGAGTTCTTTCGGAAAACATTTGGATTGACGTAAACATCATTTGAAGACATGAATATCCAAGAAAAATAAATAAAATGATGATAAAATGATCTTTAAGGAGTGACCATATCAAAAATGGATTGAAAGAGGAAGAACCCGAAGGATGAATGTTGGGTTCGAGAATTTCCCCTTACCTTGTACTCGAATGCCTCCTTCTCTTTAATGCCCTATATAATGAAATTATATTCATTAATTAGAAATCCAGAACCATGTGTACATTAATATCATTTATTATGGTTTCATTATGTCATATTATGTTCCTTTTTATGACTTTTAGAGTTTAAAAACATTGATCGGGGATGTTCGTTTTCATTGTTTTCTTGAGTGGTTCACTTGTATTCATAAATTGATGTTTGGGTAGATCATTGGTAATCATTTAGAAATTATATTACATGTTATTAGTGATTTTAATGGAGCTTGAATTATTTTATAATGAACTATATTATATCCATGTGGGTGAATCATTAGATAAGAATTAAATGATGGTTATTTAGGTTAATTTGAGCGATTTTTGGATCACAACGAACTTGATTTAAATTTTCACTTAGTAATATGGACATAGGATATATCCAGAACATAAAATAGAACATAATACATATAAAATATTCTGGTTCAACCATAAAAATGGTTTCATGACCAGATCTGAAGATGGAAATGGATGAAGAGAGCATGTCGTTTTTGAAAGTGATAAATTAACACCTCATGAACAACATTCTCATTAATAAAATACAAGGAAGAGGGAAAGGGGGTGGGGTGATATAATATCCCATTAGAATCATAAAATTACATTATATTTATAATACTGGAGTTAAAAAACAATTTGGATTAATATAGGTTGGGATAGATCAAGAAAGGAACTTGAACTTGAAAAGAAATTAAAGGAGAATAGGGAGAGAAATTACCTCTAGAATCTTCCTCTTGAGATCCTCCTTAAAGAAGCTAGTCTTGGTCTTTTGATGAGACCAAAAACTTTTGGACGTGGGGGAGGGGAAAGGGTAGATGTTTGGGCAGAGTTTAGAGAAGGCTTGGAGCATAACAGGTGTGAGGAAAAGAGGGAGTGAAGGGTGGATTTTATAGTGGAGGGGAGAGGGGTTTCTGTAATATAAAATTCATTAGTTTTTTAATTTACCCTAATATAAGGAATAGTGAGTCTTGGATGACCAATAATAGTAATTTTATAATATAATCCCGAACCAAGTGGGCTTACATCAGCAGAACATCATTGATGACTCAATTAATACATTATTTAGCATTTTTTGTGAATTATCTGATTCTACAATTCATCAAAAATTCAAGTATCTCAGAAAATTCCCAAAAATTTACCCCAACCATTTTTTGACGTGTAGAATCAAAAAATGAAGTCCATTTTTCAAAAATAATTTTCTAAATATTATTAATATAATATTTAAATAAAATCATAATTTACTTAAAAAACAGTTTTTATGATTAAAAATGATTTTATAGTTCTTTCAAAAATTACGTAGGGTCTTATAAAATTATCTAAAAACTATTATACATTGATTCAATAGTTTCTGAGTACATTTCAGGGAAATTAATATTCTTTTAAATTAATTAATTAATTATAATTAATTATTTATTACTTATAAAATACCAAAACCATTTACTAATGTCAAATTGTCACTTTCTAAGATGTCTAAATTTTATTTTATTATTCATAGGTAATGATAATCTTATTTTCTATTCATAAGGGTCATATTATTATTCAAAAGGGTATGTTACTATTCATATAGTTAGGTTACTATTCACCAATAAATATTTTTGTTTCATTAGACTCTAAAAATCATCTTCATCACAACCGTGAATGTCGGATATTCAAAATTCCAAACATAGAATTGACAAAATTATGTTTAAAGGTTACTTATCACTTAGTAGCTCATTTTTTTATGTTTTCATGTTATTTTATGACATAAATATAATAAGGGAATTTCCATTGAAAAAAACTTTGGGCCGTTACATTCTTCCCCCATTAAGAAATTTCACCCCCGAAATTCCACTTTACACAAACAGGTGAGGGTACTTCTCCTTCGTTGCCTCTTCTGGTTCCCAAGTTACTTCCTCAAACTTATGGTCCCTCCACGACACATTGACAAGGTGGGTTGTCTTGTTACGTAGAACCTTGTCACTTCGGTCCAGATTTTTTACCGGCTGCTCCTCATAGAAGAGATCATGTTCCAGCTACACCACCTCTGAGTTTAGTACATGTAAGGGGTCTGGTATGTACTTCCTTAGTAGCGATACCATAAAAACATCATGAACATGGGCCATATTCGGTGGAAGTTCCAGATGATAGGCCATGACTCCTATACAGTCAAGGATCTCAAAGGGGCCAATGTACCTTGGTCTTAGATTCCCTTTCTTTTCGAATCGCATGACTCTTTTCCATGGAGATATTTGAAGGAAGACTTTATCTCAAACATAAAACTTCAAGTCCCTTTGACGGTTTTCAACATAGCTCTTTTGCCAACTTTGAGCAGATTTGATGTGTTTCTGGATGACTTGACCCTTCTCGGTCATCTCTTGAACAAGATCGGGACCAAGTAGCTTTAATTGTCCAACTTCATCCGAACAGGTTGGAGTTCTACATCGCTTCCCATAAAGAGCTTCATATAGAGCCATCTGAATACTCGAGTGGAATCTATTTTTGTATGAGAACTCAACCAATGGGAGATGCTGATCCTAACCACCTTTGAATTCATGAGAGTAGGCTCTTAGCATATCTTCAAGCATCTGAATAGTCCTTTCAGATTAGCCATCGGTTTGGGGGTTATAGGCCATGCTAAAATTTAATTCAGTACTCAAAGAAAGTTGAAGGCTCCTCTAGAACATAGATGTGAACCATGGATCACGGTCAGAGACAATTAAGAGTGGAACACAATGCAGTCTCACCACTTCCTTCACATATATCTTTTCATGTTGTTCAAGAGATATGTATTCCTAAATAGTGATAAAATGGGCAGTCTTGGTGAGTCAGTCAACCACAACCCATATCGCATTATTCCTCTTTGACGTCTTCGGGAGACCCGTGACAATGTCCATAGTAACATTTTCCCATTTCCACATGGGTATAAGCAATGGCTGCATCATACCTTTGGACTTTTTTCGCTCCTCTTTAACATGCGGACATACTAATCACCTTGATATATATTCCGCAATCTCCTTCTTCATGTTATCCCACCAGAAGTGTTCTAGGAGATTACGGTACATCATGGATAGAGAAAGTTGAGCTATGTACATTATCTAATAGCTCCTTCTTTATCCCGTGTGATGAAGGCATAGAAATCCGCATTCCAAACTGAATCACACCATCATCGTCGATATGAAGCTCTTGCATCTTTCCTTCATTTACTGCATTCACCCTCTTTTGTATCTCCACATCATTCCTTTGTGCTTCCTTAATCTTCTCTTTGATGGATGGTTGTGCAATCATTTGGGCAAGGTAGGATGTATCCCCGACCATAATGATATCCAAATCCATCCTTTGCATATCCACGATGATAGGGTCTTTCTCAATTCGCAACATGGATATAGTAGAAGGTTCTTTTCTACTTAGAGAAGCAGCTACCCTGTTCGCCTTTCCAGGATGATAGTGAATAGAGCAATCGTAATCCTTGATTATCTCTAACCATCTCCTTTGACGCATGTTGAGCTCCTTTTGTGTGAATATATACTTTAGGCTCTTGTGGTCAGTGTATATGTCACACTTCTCACCATAAAGGTAGTGCCACCAGATTTTCAAGGAAAAAATCACAGCTACCATCTCTAGATCATGCATCGGGTAGTTCTGCTCATGGATCTTCAACTGTCGTGAGGCGTAGGCTATCACATTATCATTTTTAATGAGTAAACAACCTAAGAACTTCTTTGATGCATCAATGTATATCACAAAATTTTCTCCACTTTTCAGTAGTGTGAGTACAGGTGCAGTGATCAGCCTTGTCTTTAGCTCCTTGAAGATTCCCTCACATTCTTCTGTCCGTACATACTTTACCCCTTTTCATGTTAACTTAGTTATCGGGCTTGACAATCGTGAGATGTTTCTCACAAAACTTTGGTAGTACCAAGCTAATCCAAGAAAACTAAGAATTTCTGTGATACTAGAGGGCCTGGGCCATTCCTCAATTGCCTTTGTCGTTGAAGGGTCCACAGAAATTCCCTCACTTGTGATCACATGTCCCAAAAATTTGACTTGATTCATCCAAAAGTCACACTTGCTAAACTTGGCGTACAACTTCTCCTTTATCAATGTCACCAACACAAGTCTTAGATTTTCATCGTCTTCCTCCTTGCTCTTGGAGTAGACGAGAATATCATCGATAAACACTACTACAAATTTTTCGAGGTAGTGTCTAAAGACCCTATTCATCAAATACATGAATATTGCAGGGGAATTAGTAAGTCCGAAGGGAATAACCAAAAACTCATAATGCCCATACCTTGTACGGATGACAGTCTTATGAATATCTCCTTTCTTCACCTTTACTTAATGACATCCAGAACGAAGATCCACCTTTGAGAAGTATTGAGCTCCTCTTAACTGATCGAACAAGTCATCAATCCTTGGGAGAGGATACTTGTTCTTTATGGTGATCTTGTTGAGTTCCCGATAATCGATACACATCCGAATGGTTCCATCTTTCTTCTTCACAAAGAGCACTGGCGAACCCCAAGGTGATGCACTAGGGTGTATGAACCCTTTGTCCAGATGCTCTTGCAGCTACTTCTTCAACTCCTCCAGTTCGATAGGAGCCATCCTATAGGGGCACTTTGAGATAGGAGTAGCTCCGGGTATGAGTTCAATTGAGAAATCTACCTCACATTCCGGGGGAATTCCGGGTAACTCTTCAGGAAATACATCGTCGTATTCCCTCATGATGGGCATTTCCTCAAGGTTGGAACTTTCCTTCGACTCAACCATTTGGGTGAGGTATACTTATTCATAGGGAATCAACACCCACACCATTGAAGGATTTTTCAAAGGAGATTTATGATCTTCCTTGCATTTGTAGAGGAGAATGGGATGGTTCGGAATATGAAAATATATTTCCTTTTCCCAATAGTAGATATGTGTTCTATATAACGAGATCCAATCCATTCCCTTTATAGCATCTAATTCCACCGAGGGAAGTATTAGGAGGTTTTCCGGTAGAATATTCCCACACACACCAATAGGAGAAGAGTCAAACACTTGGGTGTCAATGATTTCACCACTTGGTGTTTTTACAGATATCTCTACATCATGGTTTTGGGGCTTCGATTCTATAGTTCTAGATAACTTGCAAGATATAAAGGAACACGTAGAACTAGAATCAAATAAGTCTTTTTCAATTCTTGAGTGAATATGAAGTGTACCTTTTACGACTTCATTATCATTCTCCACCTCTGTAGTAGTGATGGTATAATCCTTCCCTTGTTCTATTGGCTTTGGTGGTTGCTGGCACTGATTACCCTCAATAGCTCGAGGTTTAGTGCACTGGTTTTAATAGTTACCAAGCTCCCTACAGTTGTAGCATTGAACCACGAGTGGTTCTCTCCTTTCATCGGCTACATTCTCCTTCCTTTTCATGTCTTTTCGACAATCTTTTGCATGGTGTCATTCTTTCCCACACTTGATGCATTTCCCCGTCCCATTGAGGCAGTTCCCATGATGAAACTTCCCACATTTTTGGCATGTGGGTCGTTGATTTTTCTTCCCACCTTTGTCATTAGATCCACCGGCTTGAAACTCCTTCTTTCTTTTCTTATCCCCATAGCCATGGGACCATTCTACAAACTTCATCTCCACTTTGAGAGCACACCAAACAACTTATTCATAACTCCCAAAGTCCCAAATTTCAAGAGCCTTTCGAAGGTGTGGTTTTAATCCACTAAAAAATCAATCAATTTTGCGATCATTGTTGATAACAAAACCCGAAGCATACCTTGAGAGATTTGTGAAAATCAGTTCATCGGTTGTGAAAGATTCTCCTTATTTTTTCTTAAGCTCTATGAATTATCTCTCCATCTTCGTGTGAAGAGTTCGTGGGAAGTACTTATTAAGAAACATTATCTTAATGTCTTCCCATTCCATCTCTTTAATTTACTCCCTTGGCATGGTGTTCTTTATCGAATCCCACCATTGATCAGCTTCTCCATCTAGACAATAAACGGCTAGAGTCACCTTCTTTGTCTCGGAATAGTGAAGCACAAAAAAGATCTTCTCCATGGAGTTGACCCATTGTTCCGCAACTAGTGAATCGGAAGATCCAGGAAAAACTCAGTGGTCATTGCCGCATAAAACATTCAATAGATACTTGCTCCTCTTTAGTGAAGGAGGACGTTACCCATTATTATGGTTATTATTAATAACCTGAGATAATTGGGTAAGCATCACCATGTTGTTTTGAACTCCACCTCCCAAATCATTTGTGATGTCCTTCGGTCAATCGTTGCATTGTCCCTCGCATGAGTTGTTGGCTTTATTTCTCCTAGTTCCCACCATTTTCTAAAATAGAAAAGGTTAGAACAAAAAATAAGTAAACAAGTCATGAATAACTTATTCATTTATAAAATTATACCAAAAACATAACATATGGGCTCCCTAGGTGAATATTCTTATGTGCATTTTTGAACTTAGTCTCATGCTAGAGGTTTTCTTTAGGGTTCACTAATCCTAATTCCCAAATTAACTAAACCTTTCCTTTGATACCAAGTATTGCATCCTGGCCTTTTCTTACATTACTATTACATTATATCAAAGATAAAAAACATAATAGTATTACACATAGAGGATCCAAAGGTTTAGTGTCTTGGGCAAACTTGGACCACATATCACAAATCCAACATCAAGCAGAAACATTTATTTAATTTCTTCTTCTCTAGCTTCTTATTGGCACTTGTACTCTCCTTAGTACATGTAGCCACCTAAGGATAAAAATAAAAAGAGGTGAGCTAGAAGCTCATTAAGTGGATAGATAAGAACAATATATCATGGTGTGAGCATAATCATAACATAGGAAAAAGATCGTGAACATGAGAGGAGCATAAATAATAGACTTGAAATGTGGCAATGCATAAAAATGAAACATCATGTCTTAGTGGTTAACTACCAGAAATACATGTGAACTAAGCTAGCATCTTTTTCACACATAATTTCACATTTACATATGATATTAATCACTTTACGCAATGCATTGGAGCGCTGTATAATTCCACGCGCACTCGTCACATTTAAACATTCATATTGCGCTATATAATTCCAGGCGCACCCGTCACATCATAACATTATCATTTATCATGCATTCCAAAATGAACATATAACATTATTAAACATAACTAACCCATGAAAAGTAATGGGATTCATCTCATATGAACACATACATAACTTTTGGTTCCCAAAAGAACGAGGGAACAACGTACTTGATACAAGAACCATCAACCATGAATGAGAGGTAAAAGATGAGTTCTTAAAAGAAGAGTTCTTTTGGAAAACATTTGGATTGACATAAACATTATTTGAAAACATTTATATCCCAGAAAAAGAAATAAAATGATGAAAAAATTATCTTTAATGAGTTACCATATCGAAAATGGATTGGAAGAGGAAGAACCCGAAGGATGAAAGTTGGGTTTGAGAATTTCCCCTTACCGTGTACTTGAATGCCTCCTTCTCTTTAATGTCATGTATAATGAAATTATATTAATTAATTAGAAATAAAGAACCATGTGTACATTAATAGGGTTCATTATGGTTTCATTATGTCATATTATGATCCTTTGGATGACTTATTGAGTTTAAAAACATTGATCGGGGATGTTCGTTTTCATGGTTTTCATGAGTGGTTCACTTGTATTCTTAAATTGATGTTTGGGTAGATCATGGGAAAACATCCAGAAATGATATTACATGTTATTAGTGATTTTAAAATATCTTTAATGATTTTATAATGAATTATATTAGATCCATGTGGGTGAATCATTAGATAAGAATTAAATACTGGTTATTTAGGTTAATTTGAGCGGTTTTTTTATCACAATGAACTTGTTTTAACTTTTCACTTAGTAATATGTCCATAGGTTATCTCTAGAACATAAAATAGAACATAATACAAATAAAATATTCTCTTTCAACCATAAAAATGGTTTCATTACCAGATATGAAGGTATAAATGGAAGAAGAGAGCATGTTGTTTTTGAAGGTGATAAATTAACACCTCATGAACGACATTCTCTTTAATAAAATAAAAGAAAGAGGGAAAGGGGTTGGGGTGATATAATATCCCTATAGAATCATAAAATTACAGTATATGTATAATAATGGAGTTAAAAAACAATTTTGATGAATATAGGTGGGGATAGATCAAGAAAGGAAATTGAACTTGAAAGGAAATTAAAGGAGAAGAGGGAGAGAAATTACCTCTAGAATCTTCCTCTTGAGATCCTTTTTAATGAAGCTAGTCTTGGTCTTTTGGTGAGACCAGCAGATTTTTGACGTGTGGAGGGTATAGGGAATGTTTTTGGGCAGTGTTTAGTGAAGTCTTGGAGCTTGAGAAGTGTGAGGAAAACAGGTAGTGAACGGTGGCTTTTATAGTGGAGGGGAGAGGGGTTTCCTTAATATAAAATTCATTAGTTTATTAATTTCCCCTAAGACAAGTAATAGTGAGTCTTGTATGACCAATAATATTAATTTTATAATTTAATCCCAATCCTAGTGGGCTTACATCAGCATAACATCATCAATGAATCAATTAATACATTATTTTGCATTTTTTGTGAATTATCGGATTCTACAATTCATCAAATTTTCAAGTATCTCAGAAAATTCCAAAAAATTTACCCCAACCATTTTTCGACCTGTAGAATCCATAAATGAAGTCCATTTTTCAAAAATAATTTTCTAAATATTATTAATTTAATATTTAATTAAATTCATAATTTACTTAAAAAACAATTTTTAAGATTAAAACTGATTTTATAGTTCTTTCAAAAATTACGTAGGGCCTTATAAAATTATCTAAAAAATATTATACATTGATTAAATAATTTATATGTACATTTCTCGGAAATAAATATTCTTTTAAATTAATTAATTAATTATAATTAATTATTTATGAATTATAAAATACCAAAAACGTTTACTAAGGTCAAATTGTCACTTTCTAAGATGTATAAATTTTATTTTATTATTAATAGGTAATGTTACACTTATTAAATATTCATATGAATCATAATACTATTCATAAGGGTAGTTTACTATTCATAAGAGTAGGTTACTATTCACAAAAAAAATTTGTTTCATTAGACTCCAAAAATCAACTTGAACACAACCGTGAATGTCATATTTTCAAAATTCCAAACATAGAAGTGAAAAACTTATGTTTAAAGGTTACTTATCACTTAGTAGTTCATTTTCTTGTGTTTTCATGTTATTTTACGACATAAATATAAGATGGTAATTTCCATTGAAAAAAACATTGGGTCGTTACACAGATGCCATAAAATGGAAACCTCTTACATAACATTTAGTTCCTTCAGATCTCCGTTAGCAGCTCCACCAAAGATCCATGGTTAGAGTGGCTCCGAATTAGCTCTCCTATACCCAGACTGTTCGCCATCTCATCCCTTTGTAAAACATTCGTAAGGACTCCCTGTGCATCTTCTTGACAAGACATTCAATATTTTAAATTAGGGTGATTTTTGGGTTCGTTCACGAAGGTCGTTCTCAGAGCGTGTTCATGAAGTCTGTTCGTAGAGCCCTACCTCGGCCTCCGAACACGGAGTTGCGAAGCACACAAACACAAAGTCAATGACTCGCTATACACAACGAAGTTGAAAACCCGATTCACAGAGAGTAATCACGGAGTACACAGAGCTTCACGAAACGAAAACACTAAATGCTAAAATCACGAAGGAGAGAAAGGAAAAAAGAGAAGTCAACACCTCTATTTATAGGAGACGGAAATCACAGCTTTGCTATGTGTATTGATCACGACGAGCTTCATGGTGCACCCAGCCGACCTGTATCTCTCCCGCTCAACAATCCAATTTTGTGAGCCATCATCGAGAATGGCTAAGGAATTTTGGTGATTGACCCTCATAATTTGACCCGTGATTTCACCTCGGCTTCAACTATGAGGGGGGCATTTGTTGGCCCCAAAAATCATAATGGAGAAGGATAGTAAGAAATTCTTCAAGGCTACATCGAAAAGTCCTTTTGCAGAGCACCATGGCCCCATGCCCGCTACAAAGAAAGGAGAAAGGATGCTACGTGAGTCGATTTTACATTTGCAAGCCCGCTACGAAGAAAAGTGGTCGGGTGCTCTACGAGTCGATTTGACGTTCGCGATCCAGCCGCGAAGCGAGTAGGCGGGATGGTCCGTGAGCCCCATTGACGTTCGTGAGCTCGCTGTATAGTGGAATCCATCTTCGCACCAAATGATCTATTCATCATAGCGCCTCTTGCTTATAAATACCAGCCTCCCCCATGTCCAAAGGATGTATCATCTGACCTTTCACCTTCTCATATCTCAAATCGCATAACCCTTTCTACTCTTTAAACCATGAGCTACTCAAGGTACTTTTGCTCTGCGAAGTTCCACCCCTTCACCTTGTTTTCACCACCTCTTTCAAGAGGGATTCCTTCCATGAAGCCTATGGGCCATCGCGAAGGAAGGAGATCCCCATGGGGGCTCGGGTCATCATGGAGTGTTTATATTTTACGAAGAACCCCCCCATGAACATGTTACTCAAATGATAATGTAGAGACACTGAGCCTCATGAAGCACATTGCTCCATAGGACCATTCTTTGCGAGGAAGCCATGCTTCGTAGGGCATTTCATGGTGAATGACCTTCCACTTAGTGATGAACCTCTTGTATTCACCTATGCCCTATGCCTAGGCTGGGCCACTTCACTTCATGAATCCCACACCAACAAAAATCCCCTCCATTTCATGGAGCATCAGAGATCTACAAGGCCTCTACTCATATACTATATTTCTCTACAACTCTCCCTCCCATGCAACCTCCTTGGATTACATGATGTAACATAAAGTCTATTAGGTGACGTTTAACATTGTGTTGCCTCATCTCATGGTTCTTCTCACAGGCACACTAATGACTATTTATTGTTCACATTTCCATGATAATGTGGAACTCCAATGGGATCACCTAACATCACCCCCAAACCACAACATTTCTGGTGCATTACCTTCACCAAGGTGCAGAGGGTACCTGTTATGTAAGTCCTATGGGTGAGGAGTGATCCTACCACGTCCGAGATACAGGATGATAAACTACCAAGCACCGTCATCCTCAGCACATGACATTAAACTGTGACTTTCCCCCATTCATCCTACATGGGGAAAGGGCAACCACCCTGGAGTAAGACCCTATCTTTTCTTACAGGTGTCAGCATCCATGCCCCTCCTTTCTTCAGTGCTGAATCCATCTCCCGCTGGGCTTTTTCTCCATTGGGCCTCCATCCTATAGTGAGTCCCAACCTCTTCGGGCTGCTAACAATGAAAAATACCCTATTTTTTCTTTGGTCCGCTAACTACGTGTAAGCCCCACTCCGTTTCCCATGGATTCCGATTTCGCGATGTGATCATTAGGACTTTGTTGTCTCTTGTTTGTCACATGGGGCATGACTGTGATGGGATTAGAGAAAGACCCAACCATGACATCATATCTGGGCATCATAGAGTGTAATCCCCGCAACACCTGAACTACAAGGTCATTGATCCTTTCTAAGGAAAGGTACGTAGGAAGCCTCCACGTGGTTCAAGCCCACCACCAATTTGTCGGTCTGACCCCATTCACATTGGTTCACCAACACCTTGGGCTTCCACAGAGCGTAAATCCCAAATTCCCTTAACATGAACTACGAGGTTTTCGACCCTTGCCAGGGAGAGGTACCTAGGAAGCCTTCAAGAGGTCCAAGCCCAACATGCGGTCACTCTATCCACCATCATGTTGGTTCACCCCCATCCTGCTTGACATTAAACTGTGGACCCCAATCATCGATAAGATGTTGTTTCCCAGTAAGTGGTAAGCCGTTTCACACCAAACCCATCATGAACTACGAGTTCTTTGATCCTTTCCAATGCAAGTTACGTAAGAAGCCTCCCTGAGGTTCAATCCCAACAACCATTGGTCCCGACCATCCTTGACATTAGATCACACACCCTGAACTACATGGTTGTTGATCTTTCCCAAGGCAGGGTACGTAGGAAGCATCCCTGTGGTTCATGACCACCATCACTCGGTCTTCCTGACCATCTTCACATCGGTTCCCACCACCTAAACTATGATCTATTTGATCATTTCCTAGGCAAGGTATGTAGGAAGCCTCTACAAGATTCAACCCCCATAATCTATCTGGGCCCCAGGTTCCCATTCGCATTGGTTCGACCCCATCCAGCAGTAATCCAATCTAACCTCAATTAGTAGTAAGCCGTTGTGACCCCATTCATCGATAAGTGGTTGAAATCCCTATCCAGTGGTATGCCATTGTGGCCTTAATCAGTGGTAAGCCATTGAAAAACAAAATCAGTGGTAATCCGTCATCAGATGAACTGTGTGGAATTTGATTCCCTTCCATAGGGAAATGTTGGAATCCTCTTCAAGGCTCACACCCAAAACCATCATAATCCTCATGAAGGTAACATCCCATTCACCATAAACTACATTAAATAGCTCCATCATCAATCCTGATTCTTATTTGGTCCACCACATCTCGGTGAAATCATTCCATCTCATTCCCCATTCCCCTCAACAGTAACCGAGGAGTCAACCACACGTTGGCCCCAACATCAGTGTTCCCTCTTGGGTTTGCACCCATCTGATCCACTCTAATCCAGGTTATGATCAGTCATATATGTCTCTGCTAGATGTTAAACGTGTGAAATACCCTATGTTGAACATGGGAAGCTCATGAATACCTCAGAAACATGCCTATGTCAAATAATTCCTTGCATTCTATGCAAGATGCATCAGGAATCTGCACCCTCGAGAAGCCCTATAAATAAGGGAATAATTCCAGATGCCCTAGTGTCCCAGCATCGAGACACGCCAATGATGTCCAATATGACCACTCCCATGACTGAAGGTTGCTGCCCAGACCAGACCCCTTGGAATGTCCTGACAAAATCAGTGTAATTAACTGGTGTCCATGAAGATATGTCACCAGGAAGAGTTTCATAAAAAACATCTTAAATCAATAAGGGAGTCCCGGACTAGGTGACGAGTTCTGAGGAGGAATACAAGGAAGGTAGAACTGACATCCCATTAACCCATTTAGATCAAGAAGAAAACGTCCCTAAACAAGGAGAGGATGTCGCCCGCCTTTGGAAAGAGGGCATGCGGGGAAACATACAACGCCTCCATCCTTCCAAACGAGACGGGCGCACGTACCCTAACGAAATCATAAAAAACAATAGTATCATAAGTATTAGTAGTTAGAGGTGTGTGGAATTATTTTGTCTCCATACTCATGGTGTGACTATTGGATATCCAATTTGAGACACTATCAAAGAATCATTGGCTTGAGGTTCTTACATGAAATGATTTGTTTTAATCACTAATATACTAAATTTATGACATATCTCTTATTTTAGAGTGTTTCTCATCGTTCCTCTTAGTCATCATGATGAATCCAAATGATTCCATCTTATGTATGGACTAGTTTTCCCTCATCTGAGCCATGATGGAATATCACAACTGATGAGTCATATTCAAATGGATAGATGGGATTAGATTATTCAGTATTGGTGAGAGAGATCTCATGGTATAGAGAGTAAGTATATCAATTACAATGATGCATCCCCTCACCCATCAATTTCAATGACTAAACCATAGTTAAGAAGTCACCTGAAAATATGTGTTCCTTCTGTGGTGGAGGACTATATGTTAGTATTCATCAAGAATGTTATTACAAATACTCTAAGGTGGGAGATATGTTTATATATTTACATGAACCCCAATACAATTATTATATCTTCTGCATCATATTATATAGCCCATATTGAATTGCAGGTGGAGAGGGTGTAGTTGGAGGACAATTTGGGGTAGGGTTTTATCAAAACCAGTGTGTCCCCATGGGCTTATCTAGTTTTATTTGGAAAATTTGGATAATATATTTTGTATTTGTGTTGATTATATTAATAAAAAATGTCTAAAAATATATAAGTACACCTTTTCCATGATTTATGACTACTTTTAATAGTTGTGATGTATGAGCCAGACCCCAGTTTCCTCGAGTTGGTGCATTATATCATTACATTGGAATTATTACAATATTTTTGTATTATAATGGAACAAATAATTTAGTTGTCTTGGAAAATGAGATACAATCATAGGTTCAACATTACATCCTAAAATGAAACACATAATATAAGATCCATTTGTAACTCCCTTACTCTTAGATTATTCATACAAGTGATTCATA
Source organism: Viscum album (assembly GCA_963277665.1). Taxonomy (NCBI): domain Eukaryota; kingdom Viridiplantae; phylum Streptophyta; class Magnoliopsida; order Santalales; family Viscaceae; genus Viscum; species Viscum album. Next base: position 236,998 of record CAUJRU010000708.1, on the reverse strand, counting down.
ATACACTTATTTTCATAAAAGGGAAATATAAAACACAATAAAGAGGTGATATCATATTCTCTAAAAGCATAAATAATACAGTAGAAGTATTCATAGACATAAACACTTGGTAGGATGAATAACTAAAAACCCATTCCATTAAAAATAAACTAGAGCATCATAAAAAAGGAATTAAAACAAATTTAATAATTCCATAAAACATAACCATAGATATTATAATAGTAGAATATTCACATGGACTATCAATATCTAGATTAATAATGAGATAATTCGTAATGACGAACATCATAATTATATCATCAAGGCCTTGACCAAGACACCATACATAATGAGTAAACCCCCAAGCTTGTTTCTCTCATTAGATCTAACGATGCATCAAGGGGCCACAATAGGCCCCACCCATTATGTAATAATTCACATTAATTCTTCATTTTAATTGGGATAAATAATAAAAACATATACATTTATATTGAAAATAACAAATGAAATGTAATTAACATTCCCTCAATCATTAAAGATAAACACTATCCATTCAATGTAATATGCTCAATGGTATCAATATAGCACATCCATAGCCAAGTTAATCATAAAACATTTGAAAAAATATGGTAGATGATATAATAAATGATCCATCCCAATGAATCATGACAATCAAAATGTTTTTTTAAACAGTTGAATATACTCATAGATAATCACCATGTAATTCGTGAGATAAATACTCTTTTACATCGAAAAGAAATGTTCTTTTGTAAAAATCTTTTCATAAAACCAAAATTGAATTAATGTATTTTTCAACAGAATAATAAGTGATTTTAGATGGAATATTGAGGCAAAAAATATATTATATAGTGCCTATGAAATTAGGTAAAAATTAGAGTAGTTCTTTTGAAACAATATTGGTTATCAAGAAGTTCTTTGAAAGATTATATTACAACATGTAACTCCCAATAAAAAAATGTGGATTATGTTTGGTACACATATATTGAACATTCACATATAATTTATGAGTATTAAATACGAATAATTATTAATTTCATTGACCTATATAGATATAAGAGTAACCTGAATAAAAATGGAGGTTCGGGTAGAAAACCCTTACCTAATGTACGAACTTGTTCTACTATTCACCTTAATGATCTATATAATAATATTAAAATCTTAAATTATTTATTAAAAAACCTTATCTATATACATATTTTATTCATTTTAGTTTTATTATGTCCATTTATGGCCTTATTGTTACGTTATATTATTTTATTCAGTAATTCCAGAGTGTTCGTTTCATTGATTTCATGAACGATTTGCTAGATTACAGTTCATGGAGTTCATTTAAAATTGGTATAATTATCTATAATGATAAATACCTATTTTCAATGAGAATAGATACGTAAAAATGGTTATATATTATGTTTATAAAAGAATTTGATAATACTTTTATTGATAATCGTTTAGATTATTAAGGTTGTTATTGATCACAATAAACTCATTTTGTATTATCACGTTCTATTAATTAAACATGTTACATAAAGAAAATAAAAATTGTTATAATATTCATTTCAAATCTTTTTCAACCATTAAATTTTTTTATTGAATTTAATTTAATGGTAAATTTTATTGATATTAAAGAAGATTGATTTTGATTATTACATTAAAATGATATAATTCATGTATATGAATGATAATATATTTATCAGTATCATTTTTATAGATGAGGTGAGTATATAATAATAAATTAAAATTAAATGAAGTGAAATTAATTGAAAAAGGATGAGGGTTTACCTCTTAAAATATCCTCCATGAGAACTTCTTTAAGGTAAGGGGTTTTGGCCTTTTGTAAATACCAAGATCTCTTGGATGTGGGAAGTGTTTAGGGTAGATTACTTATGTATAATGTTTTGAATCTTCACGTCTTAGATGAGTGATGATAACATGGAATGAGTGTGTGTTTATAGTGGAGGAGAGGTTTGATTTTTGAATATATTATTCCATATTTTATTATTTTTCTCAAGACAACCAATGCGTTTTTTATTTTCACCAAAAAAATTAATAAGTGAATGTTATTTATAACCATGTTTTCTTACCATATCCATAGAGCACCACAAACATAATAAATCATGTATTTAGCATTTATAGTTAATTACATTATTTTACTATTCACTAAAAGTTCTTGTTTTTTAGAAAAATCCCAAAAATTCACCATAAAAAATATTGGACATAAATAATCAAAAAATGTGGTCTATTTTATAATAATAATTTTCAAATTATTTGAAAATTAATTCTTAAATTAAATCATTATTTACATGAAAAATACATAATTTATATTTAAAAATAATTTTATAATAATTTTTATAATTAACTGAAGTCTAATTAAATTATCATAAAATAACAGTAAATAAATTTTTAGATAGGAATACATTTAATGGAAATGAATTATATTTTAGATCAATTTATTAATATGAAATTATTATTAAATATTTATTACTCATAAAAATAGAATTTCTTAATTTATAATTAATAAAATATTCACTCTTAATTATAAGGTGCCCGAGTTGTATTTATAATTACAAGGGAGAGGATTAAATTGAAAAGGGTCATATTAGTATTCATAAGGGTACACTGCTAATCAAAAAATTTCAATTTGATCATATCAATATCAAAATATCCTACTGATCACAATTGGGTTTGTCTGTTTTTTAAAATACAAAACATAGAATTGGAAGAATTATGCCTAATGTATAGGTTATAACTATCTCATACAAATAACAATGATTTATTTTTATAAATAATTAGTTTTTCATGAATTCTATATTAAAATTACTTTCTTTACATTGGTTGTTACATACTTCCCCCGTAGAAAAAATTCACCCTAAATGTTACTAGAATTTTACCTCATAAAAATATTTTAGTTGGTCTCCAACATATGTTCATCATACTCCTATATTGACTACTCAATTTTATTATTTTTCCAATGTACCTTTACCTGAAAAGTCACCTAATTACTCAACACCTGTTTTTTAGTTATAAAATCTGGATTGGCTCTTCATTGTAATATATGCATGGTTCCAATTCAATTCTGTCATATGTGAGTACATGTTTTGGGTCTGTCTTGTAATTATTTAACAAATAGACAAGTAACATGTTTTATAACTTATAAGCATAGCTCTTTTTCATGTAGTGAGATACATTAATATGAGTTTGAATAGTATTTATCTTTTCATTTTTATCCTCCAAATTCTCTGGGCCTACAAGCTTTCTATCACCATCTTTATCCAAACATGTTAGTGTATGTCATCTATTTCCATAAAATTCCCTATACGGTTCCATTTGAATAAATGAATGGAAATTATTACTATTGAAATACCCAAAAAGGGTAAATACTAATCCCATACACCTTAAAAATAAATTGAGCATTATCTCAACATTTATTCTAATGTTTAGATTGTCTTTTCTAATTTCTTATTATTTTGACAGTGAAAAGTAGTACTTAATCTAAGTTGAGTATCCAAAGATTTTTTAAGACATTTAATCAATTTTGATGCATATTAGGGAACATGAACAAAAAAAATTGAGTGAGGTGCTCAATTAAGTCTCACACCATCCTTAATATAGAGTCGTGCAGGGTGATCCATTGGAAAATCTTCCCTCATTTAAAAGAAATGTGTAGATTTGGTGTATCGATCAATAATCACCAATTTTTCATCATTATTCCAAGCAGTGTTCAGTAATCCAGTGAAAAAATTCATAGCGATGTCATCCCATTTCCATATAGGAATAGGAATATGCTTCATGACTCTTATATGATGTTGTCTTTCAGTATTCACCTATTTATAGACCATTTATCTTGATTCATAGTCATTAATTTCCTTCTGTATGTTGTCCTACCACAAAGGTTCCTTCATATCTCTATACATCTTAGTACTTACAAGGTGTATATAGAAACATACACTATGTGAATCATCCAAAAACTCTTTTTTAAATCTTGGATAATGATAACTCAAAATATCCTCACAAATTTAGGATTTCCATCCTCGCACAAGAAGTCAGCAAACATACCATCATTAACATCTTTATTATTTTTTGAATATTCTCATCATAAGACTGAGAAAATTTAATTATTTCCAATAATTATGGTTACCAAACCAATTGAAATAGTAGTGATTTTCACCTTTCTTATAATTCCCATATCCATCCTCTCAAGATCTATATACAAAGGATCTGTTTCAATTCTCATTTCATTAAACTCCATGATAATTCCTTCTCAATTTTTCAACTACCATACTTTCATTTCCTAGGTGGTAGTGTACGGAACAATTCTAATCCTTGAGTAGTTCATTCCATTTTCATTACCTTAGGGTGATATATTTATAAGATATTATATATTTTAAGAACTTGAGATCCAACTATATATATCACATATTTTACCATAGAGATAGTTTCCCCATATATTTATAGCATAGATTACAATCATATACTCTATATCATGAGTGGAATAGTTTTGATGGTGCATTTTTAACTGCCTTGGTGCATAGGTAATAACTCTATCATTCTGAATAAGGAAACAACCATGCCCTCTCATTGATGAATCACTATAAATCACAAATCCACAATTTCATGATTATAGAGTCAGGATTGGAGAATTCACTAGTATCCTCTTCAATTCATCAAAACATTCATCACATTCTTTTTTCCATATGAACCTATCCACTTTACGTTGATGCTTGGTTAATGTGTTAGATAAATGGGAGATGTTCTAAATGAAACACTTATAATAACATGCTAATCCAAATAAACTATGTAACTTGATTATGTTCATTATTGCATGTCATTCATAAATTTACATTTTCTTTGAGGGATCAACTAAGATTCCATCATTGGAGACAACATTTCCATGAAAAAAGATGATTGAACCCAAAATCAGCACCTGTTAATCTTCCCATATAATTTATTTATTCTATGAGCATTTATAATAATGCGAAATTGATCCCCATGATCTTAATAGCTTCTTGAGTACACCACGATAACATTAATAAATACCACAAAAAATTCCTCACGATATTCCTTAAAAAACTATTCATTATATCCATGAAAACATAGGAAGAATTAGTCGGTTTAAAAGTAATTACAATAAACTCATAATTCCTATAATGGCATACACATGTCACAATTTTTAAATAATGGCATACACTATATTATGTTATGATCATATTGTATAATCACAACAATCATAATAATTATCATAAATTAAAATCTTATGCATATCTAATCTTATAATCAGAAACATGGTTTTATTGAGGAAAAATTTACATTTAAATCCTTCTTAATGTCTTGTAATAAAAGTTTGAATTATCCTATGTTCATCCATTCAGAGTACCAAACCAAGTGTGATGTATGTCCAGTTTTCAAGTACTAGGTTACCCTGATTCAAGCCTACAACGCCTTGTTATAGTACTTACATCAAGGTACATATATTCCAGAACCTCATCCACTTGTAGTATCTATAAAAAAAATATTTCTAATATGATCTATATAATATCTTCCATACAAATTTTTTTGATGTTATTTTATGTTTATCCTCAATTTATTCATTAGGTAGTTGTTCCATGTTCTTTGTTTTCTATATATAGTTTCCATGTTCTCTACTAAACATCCTCTGATACTAACTGTATAGCCTTGGAAATAGTTTCCTAGATCCAGTTCATTATTTTATTACATTTACATGATTTTATTAAAGATGTATCCCAAAGGAACAAATATTTTAGAATTATTGGAAAATCTGTTACAAACATCTGTTGCACATTAAAACGTGAATTAAAATATATAATAACACATCCATTAGTAACTCCCATAACTCCTAGATTATCCCTAAAAGTAATTCATAATACCCTTGTTCGCATACTGGGGAAATATAAAACATATGAAAGGGGTAATTTTAGATGACTACTAAGGGTAAAGAATACAGTGGTAGTAATTATAAACATTAACATTAGGTAATATGAATTACTAAAAAACATTAATTTAAAAATGAACTACAACATAATATAGAAGGTAAAAAATTGTCTTAATAATTCCATAAAAAACAAAAAATATTCTACTTATCTAATAATCACATGGAAAACAAATATATTATTTCATAATGATGGAAAGCATAAATCCAAAAATCTTAATCAAACCATCATGGCTTCTACCAAGACAACATACATAATGTGTAAAAATCCAGGCTACTTTTTCTCACGAAACCTACTGATGCAAAGAGAGGATATAGAGGACCCACCCATCACGTAATAAGTCCGATGAATTCTTCATATGAATGGATATAAACATAAACCACATATACATTCATATTTAATGCATCATATGAAATGTAATTATCTATACCCAATCATTAAACGTAAACACTAACCATTCAGAGTAATTTGTTGAATTTTATCATGATAGAACATCCAAAGTCAAAAAAAAAAATTAAATAAATATATAGTAGATCATATCCTAAAATACTAATCCCAATTAAACATAATGATCAACAACCGTTTTTAAATAGTTGAAAATAATCATATAAAATCATCGAGTATTTATTAAGATAAATTTAGTTTTACTTAGAATAGAAGAGTTCTTTTTGAAAAATCATTGCATAAAACAAGAAGTGAATTGATGTAGTTTTTTCATAGTAAAATTAGTGATTTTAAAAAAAATGGTTTCTAAAAAAATATTATATAGTGAATTTCAGAATAGGTAATAATTCGAGTAGTTTTATTGAAATAGGATTCCCTATCTAGGAGAAATTTTGACAGATCTTTTTAAAACATGTATATCCCCATAAACGAAAGAAATATTATTTTTGATAAAAATATATAGAACATTAAAATATGATTCATGATTAGTACGTAGGAATAAATAATAATTTCATTGATGTATTAAGAAAATAATAGTAACCTGAATGAAATTTGAGGTTCAGACAGAAATCCCAAACCTAATATCTGAATGTGTTCTACTCTTGGCCTTAACATCTGAGAAAATAAAATTAAATCAATTAAATAATTAAATATTAAAATTATATATATATATATATATATATTGGATTCATTATTATTTTACTATGTTCGTCTATGGGAATATTTTTTAGTTATATGATTTAATTCTGTCAGTCTGTAGAGTTCGTTTCCATGATTTCATGAATGGTTCACTTGATTATAAGTAACAGTGTTCATATAAAATTGGTATAATTATATAGAATTGGAATTTAATTATTATAATGAGACTAATAATGTTTAAATAGTTATATATATAATTTTTTTATATATTATTTGGATGAATCATTAAATAATACATTTAGTGATAATCATTTAGATTAATTTGATGGTTATTGATCATAATGAAATTAGTTTTTATTATATCTTGGTTTTATGTAAACATGTTACATCCAAAACATAAAAAAGGTTATTATATTAATTATAAAATCTATTTCAACCATTAAAATGGTTTAATGAACATAAGTGAAGGAGAAATTGAAGAACCAACCTTTATTGTCCATTGAAGATGTAAATCATCACTTCCCGAAAAATTATTTAATTTTTTTAAAAAATGTAGAGAGAGGGCAAAGATATTGATGGTGGTTCATCCATTAAAATGATATAATAAAAGTATAAAAACGATACTTCAGTTTTCATGATCATTTATATTGAGGAGGTGAGTATATATTAATAAAATCAAATAAAATGAAGTTAAATTAAATGAAAAATAATATGGGTTTACCTCTAGATATATCCTCATTGAGAACCTCCTTGAAGGAAGGGATTTGGTTATTTTGGAAAGACCAAGAGAACCTAGATATAGGGAGAGGATAGGTAAGATTATTTTGGAATAATTTTGAGATGCATCATGTCTTAGAGGAGTGGGGAGATGAGGGTGTGAGGGGTGAGATTTATAGTGGAGGAGAGGAGTTATTTTTGAATATTTTTTTCATAGTTTTATTATTTTGTACCGGACAACCAATAGTTATGATTTCTATGACCAAATATTGTAATGTGGGGATGTTATTTTTTGTCAAGTGTTCTTTCATCTTCCATACATCACTTATGAACCAATAAATCATTTATTTAGCATTTATCATTAATTATCGTATTTTACTATTCACTATAAAATAATGTATTTTAAAAAAAATAACAAAAAATCCTAATTTTTTTTAATTTAGAATTCGAAATTGAGGTCCATTTTATTAAAAATGATTTCGTAAATATTTGAAATTTAATTTTTATATAAAATCATTACTCACTTGAAAAATATATATTTTAAATTTAAAACAGATTTTCTAATACTTTAAAATTTAACTAAAGTCTCATAATATTATCCAAAAAACATAGGAATAAAATATTTTATTGGGATAATTTTTTTAAAATAAATTATTTTACATTAAATCTACTTATTATTTTAAATTTTTTTCTAAATATGTATTACCCATGAAAATAATGACACTTAGTTATTAATTTTTAAAATTTTCACTCTTATTTATGAGGTGCCTAAATTTTATTTATACATACATTGGTGGGGTTACTATTCATAATGTCCATATTTAGATTCATAATGAAACATAAATATCCACCTAAAATGTACATTGATCCTACCAGAATCTATATATCTTGCTAAATGAAACTGGGTATGTCCATTTTATGAAATTCAAAACACATAAGCAGCAAAATAATTTTTAATGTATAGGTAATAATTATATAGATAAATAAAAATGTGTTTGTTTCATTGAGACTATGTGTTTCATTGATAATTTTTTTAATTTTTTTGTAAATCCTTTTGGAGTTACATTTGAGGTGTGATATCATTCTTTAATATCAATCTCATGCCTGGATACCAGTAGTTGGGGATTTTCATGGTTGATGATTTGAGGTCATATTTCTACTGGCGCTACAGAAAATATGAGTTTTAGGTGAATCCTTTAGGTGTGGATAATTCCTCTGATATGTTATGGCACTACTAGACCAGATCTTTTATCCTTACGTGAATAGTTTTATATTTGTATTTATTAATGACATACAAATCTACTCTACATCATAGGATGATCATTCCAAGAATGTGAGGATGGTCCTACGCCTTATATAACCGAACCATCTATAATGTATGACATATAAGTATTAGTTTTGGATCGAAGAGTTTTTTTTTCATGAGGGTAAAACACTAGTATTTTGGAAAATATTTGTTTTAAAGTTAATTTCATCTTTTCTGTATTCCTCATTTCAGACCAAAATGAAGATAAGTCTTGTTATACAAAATCACTATGTGTGTCTTGAGTTATATGCAACAGAACGGTACGATTGTGCTACACGCAACACATAGATTAGATTTTGGTACCCTTAGTACTATATCTAGCTTTTATTAAACACAATATTGAGTCCCTTTGATATCTTTCATGACACACAAGTCAATGTTTTATCGAACAATGAGATATGGTTAATATTAATATAAAAAACTATTATAGTTGTCACCTGGCTGTTGGAATTTAATTTATGAATCAGATTAACTAAAATTTGAAAATATTATTTAAACATGTATATAAAATGAATCATTTTTTTATAAATTAGTAAATGTAAATGTAAGAACTGTTTAAAGATAAATAAATTTTTTTATTCCAAAACTATTTTCCTATGTGAAAAAAAATTTATCCCAAAAAATTAAAAAATCAATTTTTATGGATTTTTATAAAAAATATATATATATAATATTCAATAAATATTTTTAACATACTCATCCATGAGATTTTATAAGTATAATATATGAATAAATCTAATTTAATGAAATAAAATATGTATTATTCTATGTGATAATTTCACCTCCTTCTAATAGAAAACCATTTATAAACCATAATTTTGAATCATTTAAAAATTTTATTTGACCAAATGAAAAATATTTTCTAAATAAGGATATAAAAATTTACATTGGGTGAATTTTTAGTATTTTGTAGAGAAACTTCATATTTTGATGAATAGTGAAAATACTAATATTTTATTAAAAACTTTGTTCTCATAATTTATTAATATAATAAATTTATATTTATTTTTTTAATTTTATTTAGATATATTTTAGATTCATTAAATAAATTAGGTTTATTTTATCAAATTTCACTTTGATATTTGATATAAAATCACAACAATCTTGGAAACATTTACTATTAAAAAACCTGATGTCATAACAGGTGTGCAGGATTATTTTTAAATTAATTTCTGATTTTTCTATTATAAGAATTTGGGTGAATGGATTCCATATTTAGAATATGTATAATTTATAATTTATAATATTTTCAATTTTTTAATGACATTATTAGTGAAAGCGATTAATAATAATTGGAGTGATTAAGAGAAAAATTTGGGTAACAAAGGAACAAATATTAATCCTAAGGCCCAAAATAAAACAAACAATTGTCCAAAATCCAATGGATGTTCTTATATAGAGTATATCCTCAATTTTATTATATTTTGACCATTATTTTATGCACCTTAAATGGGAAAAAATGTGTGTACACATCCATTTTAAAAAACCTACAAGAATGTTACTCCTCTGCCACTATAAAAAGGCACTCACCCTTCTAACTTATTCACACATAACAATTTTGTTATATCTGAGAAACACAAACCAAATGTCCTTACATCATCACTATTTTCATATTACAATCATCCCTATGGGTAGAAATCCAATCAATGAATCACTTTGGTTTGTTGAAGGAGTGTTTCCCGAAAGAAGATGTGGCATCCTTCCATAAGATATTTTGCTTTATTTCCATTCTCCACCACATAAAATATTCATTTTCCATGACAATATAAAACCATATTATAAAAAATATAATTAATATTCTTTTATTAAAAAAATTTACCTACAATTACACAAAAATTCACTAAATGGGTAATGAACTTACAATTCTTGTCAATGGCAGACTATAGCCTCACGAAACAATGTTGTCTGTTATTCCCTTAACACATCTCGTGGGTGGTAATTATGATGTAATTACAGTTTTTATATGATATATATGATTTGTATTGTTTTTCTGGATTTTTTATTTTTTATCTTAATAAAACCTTCATTATTTTAATTTTTTTTGAATACAATAACCTCATTTGTTGATGTGTGGACTATCGCCTCCTTGAAGTAATGTGATTCATTCACACATTTTATAGAATGTATTAACGATGATTTTAGAAAAATTATATGATATATATGACATAATATTTATACTGTAATGATAATATAAATACATATATTTCGTTAACATTACTTTCAATACACCAAAAAACATTAACAACATTAATGAGTACGTACGACCTATATTATACAGGAAGGGGGTAATTGTTGTCATATTTATATATTTTATAGATTATTATAAATATATATATACTGAATATATATTTTATTTAATTAAATTTTTATGATATCAAAATAATTATATCATGATAAATGTAAAATTATGAAGAAAATCATGTCAAAATATGTAGGAAAAACAAAGCGAATTTTACTTGAAACGAAAGATTAACATAGAGTTGTTAATAAATGATTAATATAGATTCGTATCCAAAGCATATATTTTATTATATATAACAATATATATATGTTGTATATTTATAATAATCATATATTTTTTATACATGAGGTTTGAATTTATGCTAATAATATCGAGACTTAAGGTAAGATTTTTCTCATCTAACAATTATTTATATGAGACTTTTACTTTATTTACAACTTATTTTTATTTGGTGGTGTATATAATACCCATGAATGTATTCTACGATACATATAGATAAATTTATGGGTATTGAAATATCCAATTTATGATCTTTATTCATGGGATTTGTGGATTAAAAGATACCAAATCAGTGAAGTAGATTTTCTCTCAGTTTTCCTTCATTGAGATAAATTCTATATTATGAACCAATATTTTTTATGGGGAGTATATAATAACCATTATAATGTTATATCATGAATATTATTCTTTTGATTATATTACATGTTTTATGTAGTTTTATTCTCTTATGGTGAATATTATTCAATATTACGAAAGTGGTAAAAGATTATTACTAAAATCTCATTATTTATCAATATTGTTTACAATTACATTAATGAAATATTATGATCCTTCTCTCAAAATATCTCATGAAATTTCATACCACTTATTTATAAATTATATATCAATGTAATGGTACAATTTATTCACTATTTGGTTCTTAATATAATTATGAAAATGTTTTTATGAAAACCAGACATTATTTCTAATTTCGGTAGAAAAATAAGCATTCTTCAAAAAGTTATTTATATAATACTATTTTCAAGAAAAACTTACAACAGAATTACCCTCATTCAAGAGCATAATTTTCATCATATCATTAATTTTAAGGTTACCTATTTATTTTTAAATAATATATTTTCTTAGTATTCTGGATATTTATGGATTTTTATGTTGTTTTAAAATAATAAGGTTTTCAAAAATGTTTTATGTTCAAAAGGAATTTTAAATTATTTTCAAAACATACATTATATGTTTTTTGAAAGGTTACATTTATAGAAAATAATTTCAAATATTTCAATCATTTTTTATATCTTTTCAAATACATAATATTGAAAAAGGTTTCAAAATAGATTTCAAATATTTCTTTTATGTTTTTATATTATTTACAGTGAATAAAATATTCAAACTTTTATCATTATTTATTTATGACTTTTAATGATATTTCCAAATAAAAGGTTTTCCAAACATTTTTCAAGATCTCTTTATATGTTATCAAATATTTTTAAAAAAAATTAAAATGATATATCTTTTAAAATGATTTTTACAAAGAGGTAAAGATAAATCTATCAATAAATGTTATAAAATATATTATAAATCCTTATTTATAAATAATTTTTTATTGAAATGGTTTTAGGAAATAGATTTTCATAGAAATTTTATTTTCATTAAGAAATGTTCCAATTGATCTTTCAATATAATTTTTAATCTAAGATGACATCCTTTGATAATGATTAATTTATTTTGGTACATGATCAAAAAAAATCATAGTCATTCATTAATGGTTTATGTGTTGATGGCATGATGTTTTGAAATTATTTTCTCTTACTTGTATTATATGATTTTGAAACCCATATCTTTTAGTGGCTATTAATTGATAAAATTATTAGGAAACTGAAATATTCTCCAATTTTTATAATGTGAGTAAATTTTAATTATATCCATTTAATTTCATTGGTAATGATTTTAGGTTTATAAAACTCATCTCTTTTTTTGTGTCATGATGTGATGAATTTTTTTTTCTTTTGAAACATGGATGTAGGATATCATTATGTGATGGGTGAGAACAATATCTTTCTCAAATTAGCTTTCTAATGATAAATGATATAGTATATCAAGATAATACATGTTAGGGAATCCCAATACTGATATAATAGTGCATCATAATCCCAAAAAAAGTGGGTACACTGAAGGAAATTTGATACCGAAAATAAGAGAGAATCATAATCTTAAATAATGTGGGTGGAAAGTGGGGAATCCCAATTCTAAAACAAGAGGGAAACATATTCCTGAAACATTAGGGTATACATGAGAGAATACTAATCTCAAAAAAGATGGAAAAGGGAGAGAATCTCAAGCCCCTAACAAGTGGGTAAATGGGAGGGCATCCCAAGCCCAAAACAATAGGTCATGTAACATCTGTCCCCATCTTGTTGTCTTGAGAGGGTAGAGGAATGCTACATGTCCTCAATCCATATTCCGAATGCACCAAAGGATAACAATAAATGATGATGTGTTCAATAATAAATTTGGGAATGATTTTCCCTTGAGATAAAACAATCCATCAAAACAATCAACTACCATCAAATCACAGGATGCATGTCGACAAAACTACCAAACCCATACATTACAAAAAGACAACCAAACTAGTCCATAAATATCACACCTGGAAAAAAAACCAAGCCAAAAACTATGAACTAAGAAGAATACTACAAAAAGACTCTATCGAATCTAGGAAACCATCCATAGCTCGACACCAAGATCCATTCTCCAAGAACAACAAAATCTCTCTTGCATCCCCATGAACCACTAGTAATGAGATGCATTACCATTAACTAGGTCATAAAATAATACATCTACCAATGTACCAAAGTTCCATGGTAGGAGGTGAGTACTAATACTCTATAGAATGTCCCCAAATGATTTCCCTACACATTCCACTAGGATTAAATCATTAGTAAATTTCAAATAATTAGTTTATTTAAAACATTAAATAGTTAAACCATTACAACAAGCCAAAAATACCATTACCAAGCCATGTAAAATAAGGGAAACCCACAACCATTCCATAATCCATATCTCCATCATCCATTAGCCAAAAAACTTTCCAACATTGCAAAAAAAAACTCTTTTGGGTCGGTTTCAAAACACCCAACAGTTCTACATCCGACGATGCGTGGACCTGCATTCCAAATGCAGGCGTTCCCCGTGGCGATTTGGCTAGTGACGCTTAATAACTCACATTGGTCGAGAGGATGGGAATTCGGGCTCATCGCACCTTTTGTGGGGAATTATTGCATGTTATGGGACACTCTTATAGATTTAAGATGTATTAATATGTTCGTGAATCTTTGGTTTATACCCAAGAATAGTATCCACGGACTTCTCTTGATTGGAAATGTTCATATGGACATAGGGATTCAGAATAATTTAGTCCAGAGGTTTACCATCCCTCATTGGATTAATGACTTTGAAGAATTTGGACTCCTTGAGACGGTTCTAGGAGTAGCTTGGTGAACCTATGTGAAGATAGTCAGATCAATCGATTGTTGGGATTGAACCTCGAGGAGGCTTCTTACGTACCCTACCTAGGGAATAGGGATCAAAGTCCATGTAGTTCAAATCAGGGTGTCGGAGAACCGACGTGAAGGTGGACCTAGGGGTCCGATGGTGATTAGTCTTGAACCTTGGGGAGGCTTCCTACGTAACATTCCTCAACATGGATCAAACTCCTCGTAGTTCACGTAGGATAGGGGATTACACTCTGAGGAGGCCCAAGGTGTGGATTGGGGCTTACACACATAGGAGGCCCATGGTGTGGATTGGGGCTTACACCCTGAGAAGGCCCAAGGTGTGGATCGGGGCTTACACTCTAAGGAGGCCCATGGTGTGGATTGGGGATTACACTCTCAGGAGGCCCAAGGTGTGGATTTGGGCTTACACTCTTAGGAGGCCCAAGGTGTGTATTGGGGCTTACACTCTGAGGAAACCCATGGTGTGGATTGGAGCTTACACTCTGAGGAGTCCCATTAGAGGATGTCATAGTCGATGTTTACTCTAAGCCCACGTGAGTCATGCTCGGTGTGAGAAACAAGAGGTAGCAGGGACCAGACGATCACGTCCCGAACGGTGCATCCGTGAGATGTGGATTGGGGCTTACACATAGGGTGGACCATAAGGTCAGGGATTACTCCAAGTTGGACGCCCATGGAGACAAAGCGCAGAGGGAGAGGGAAAGAGGTTCTCCTTTGCACGTCACCTCCCTTATTTTCGGGGTATGTACAGAGGTGCATGGGGGCTTCCTTGTGATGGGTATTTTAGTACCCTTTGAAGAATGGAGAAGTACCCCAGCCCCAAAAAGTGGAGGGTTAGAAAGGGGGCTCCCGAGTTTAGACTCCACATTTCCATGGTTATGTGAACCCAGAAATGCTTCGAAAATCTGCTCAAGGGTCAAATAAACCCCTTCGCCCCTATTTACCATGGGTATGTGAACTCAAAATAGAGCGATGATGTGCCTGAGGGTTACATCACACAGGTCTGGTGGCTCCAGTGGAGGTCTCGACTTGGGGATGATGAGTAGGACAGTGAGGGAGCCATGGAGGATCCGGCCAGATCAGAAGGATTTTATCTGGCTCAAGATGATTGGAACTCCAAAGATTCAGGGGGCCACACCAGGGTACGGGTGGTGGCGCCCTTCGCAGAGGAAGGTGCTACGCATTTAGAAAGGTCATCCGTGAACCATAGTGGTCCGCAGACTGATGGGCCTCAAGTGAACTATGGTGGTTCGCAGAATGGTGAGAATCCCGCAGACCAGGGTGGTTCGCGGATTCAGGTTCAGTCCATGAACCAGGGTGGTTCTCAGAGGGTTCCATGCAGGAAACAACGGCTAAGGGCGGCACCGGCCGGAGGTTCATCAGTCGGGGCTTCGCCCGCAAAACAGGGTGCTACGCGGTGCGGTGGAACGGAAAAGGGCCATAAATTCCCTTGTCCATGGGGAGTGAATCCGCGGAGGGGCCATGGTTTGCGGTCTTAGTTTCTTTGTTATTTTAAGTTCATAGTTCACCAGGTTATTATGTGTTTTTTGGTTCCTTTTTAGTTTGTTCCCAGATTCATTCTTGTTCTGGTCGACGAACTAGAACCTCCAAAATCCAAAGCCTTCCTTCGAAATCCTTCCACCCGAATCTGATTGATATCATCTCCTTCTCCTCTAATCCTCCCATATCTTCCCCTCGATCTCCTTTTATAGTGCGGGGAAAAGTATGTATCTATGGTCATGTGGCACCTTTTTTGGAGGCCCATGACAGAAATCCTGATTCATGGATGACTCTTTCAACTCACAACTCACCGGGGGCATTGAGTGCATCTCCCCCGTGAACCAAACAATCTCCCTCCGCAAACCAAACAAGATCGGAGAGGGGTTCGCGGTCACAGAGGGTTCCGACTCCATTCCGAGAATGACAGTAGATGCGGCTTGGGCCGGTCGACGCGGTCCTCGGCAGGGGCAGTTCATGAAGGTGGACCGGTTTGGTTCCAGTTCTGCTTCGCACCCGCGGAGGATCTAATCCTCCATCTCACGAACGAGGCCGATTCGCGGAGGGGAGCGGCTCGCGGAACCGGCCGCTTAACACTTAGGCTGGTTCATGGACCAATTGGTCCTTTTCCAATTTTGAGTATTGGCCTCCTCCTTTTTCCCAATTCATTGAAGAGAATTGGGTAAAAATCCTCCCTCAAATGAAGGGGATTATTATCTTCATTTGCGGGGATTTTTCAGGACCCTACAAATGCCTCCCATCAGAATGGGGTCCGATCAGAACAAAGAGGAGGCTATTCCAATTCAGAGTGGTCCTGAAACTTGGATGGTTTGCGGTTGAGGGGTGGACACAGTAGGGGAACACACCTATAAATACGGGGGTCCCTTCATTTGTCCTTTACCGGATTCTTTGCGAAAACAGAGCCCTCTCTCGTTTTTGAATTCACATCCTCATTCCTTCGCGAGATGCTTCATCCGTGAACCAGCTACCTCTTCCGCGAATCAACCTTCATTCACAGATGCCTTCACCAGTGGACCAATTTTTTCTCGGCCACAAATCAAACTTTTAAATTAACTAAAAAGTGAGTTACACCAGGCCGCGTAGGAAATTCGCTTAGTGGTTTTAAATGGTCTGCAGACCAGAGTGATCCAAACATTGAAAAACAAACTTAAGTCCTCCATACTTAATTAATTAAATCCAGGATAAGGTCTCCATGGGGAAACTTGGTTCACGGTTTTATGGCCAACGCTCGGTGGGCCAGGGTACCGTGGACTGCTTCCTCATAAGGCTGGTTCACGGGATGCTTTCATTGTGAACCAACCTATGAGGCCACTATGAAGATTTCATTATGAGGCTTGGATGGAATCCTTTGCAAATACATGGTATTTTTTCCCAGTTTTATTTTTTTGGACTTACCATTTGCATGATTTTCATGGAACAGGGAGAAGGTAAATATTGTTCCTCCTCGTCTTATGACTAGGCCCATTGTTGGGCCTCTTTCGGTTGGCGATCAACATCTGAATGATGTGGCCAGCTCGGTTCAAGATGGAGTCATCCAAACCCCACTGTACCCACCTCTTGCACATTTACTCTCAGAGTCGTAGTAGGAGTGTCCTTTTTCCTATAGCCTTCCCGCTTACAGGTTCGGTCTATTAACGGATACACCGATTTTGGTGCCCTCTCGTGACAACAACCCTAATGCATGGATTATTACCACCACTATTCCTCGAGCTATGATAAACACTAGGGGGGCCTGCCCTGAGGGAGACAACTGCCAGATTTGTGCTGAATCACCTTCAAGTGTTCCCGACAGGGGAACAACGCCATCAGGAATGGGTGATTCACTGTTACTAAAGTATTTCCCGTAAGGCCATGGTAAACGACCAATGTGGTTGGTCAGCCAACTGGGACCTCCAGTCTGGAGGGGCGTTCAAGTCATTGGATTGGGGGTGGACCTTCTGGGTTCACCACATTTGTGCAGAGTTCGAGGCGGAGTTGCGGGTCGTGGGCTTATAGGATGACTCCTGGGTGTCCATGACCTATAACCATCAGCCCCATTCCCTCTCCAGGAAGCTCTTGAGTCGTTGGAGTCTGGACACCAACAAATTCCACCTGGTTCATGGGGAGGTGGGTATCAGCCTCTGGGAAGTCTTCCAGATTTTGGGGGTCCCAATTATTAGAGGTATGTATGATGAATTCTTGCCTCCTCCTTCTATATGGGATGATGACAAAAGGACCCCCTCCCCCTTTGGTTAGGCATCTCATCAACCAGGACTAGGAGTGTTTGAAGGATGCGTCTTTGGAACCGGATAAATTTCCAAAACAATATATCTCTTCGAAACAGCTTATCCCTTATCATGATTGGATCAGAGCTTTCTCCAGAGAGAGAGAACTCATGGCTCTTCCACGCAGGTCCACTAACTGTCCTTCAATAGAATCATTAAGGAAGAGTGGTAGCTATTGGTCAATCCTGGAGGAAGGTCAATTCAATAGTTGGGGATGGGAGCTTGTGCCTGACATTGAACAACTGCTTCACCTGGTAGCATTTCTAGCCATGTCCTGAGTGGATAACTATTGCCCATATGCGAGACAGGTGGCATGCGAGTTTCCACTTTTCATATAGCAACCCAGTTGGCCACTAGAAACGTTATCAACCTGGTCATCCCAGTGCTGGCTAGGATCTACCGGTTTCTTAGCAACATCACTGATGGGAGTCGGCCATTCCGGGTAGACGACCCTTTTCAAGTCCTCTGGGGATGGTTGGGAGTGCATGTTATAAACTGCTATACATTCACCAACCCCTTCATATTCTGAGAACCACATTCCTACCATATTTGAAGCTGACCAGCAGGGTCATGCCTGAGGAGTTGGTGGACCAGGAGAAGGAAGGACAACAGACGGTTCAGAACAAGCGTCTATTGTCAAGTCGGATCTCAAACTATAATCACTTCAATTTCCTCCCATTCCCCTCCCTGACTGGTGCAATTACAAACACTTCATCAGAGGAATTTACCAAGCGGGGCTACCTCTTCTCCCCCTGAGATGGTGTCTTGGTAACTCATATCGGCGGGGAGCTGATCTATGAGGGGTACACACCTTGCCGATTCGGGCATTAGTTTTGCTGCATCCAGGAACTATGTCCTCCCACTCTTAATGGTGCCCGCGGGAACCGCCATATGCTGGTGTCTTGGAAATTGTGGTTGATGTTTACTCGAGAGGAAACTGGTTGCAAGATTATGACCCCTATTCTTATAGATCCCACGCCTTTCTTATCCAATAAATATGTCGATGCTTGGGTACAGTTGTACCCGAATGGTCAGCTGGGATGTGGGTGCCCACTACCTCAGGCCTTAAACCATCAAAGGGAAAAAGTAAGCGGAAGGGGGGAAGTACCCAAACCAGGCTGGGGAAGGTCCTTCGCAACCCTTCTAGCCTCGTGCTTCCAAGGAAGGACATAACGGACAGAGGCGTCTCCTTGCATGCTCTCTATGCTTCCCGGAGAGAGAAGGCCATTCCTGATGACGATGCATTCCCAACTTCTTGGGGCCAATGGGATGTCATTAAGGTCCAATCATCCTTCCGTGGCTAGTACCCCGGTTCTTTGTGGCAGTATCTCTAGGAGTCAGAAGTGGAGTTTGATGGGTTGGTATACCTATTGGCTCCCACTGATATCATTTATGATGTGGACCCAAAAAGGGTTGATCAGTATCTTCGGGAACTCGAGGTCTATATTTACACTCGTCGGGATCATGCAATATTGACTCACTGGGTTCAAGCCCTGTTGCGGTCAGTGACTGATGACGACGAGGAGGGGAGCGATCACTTCCAAGGGGGAAACGGTCCCACCGATACCCCTACCATGGCTGAGGCAAGGGAAATCCATCCCCTTCCTGTGAGATTCTTCCCACCGGTAGCGCTCGAGAATTCTTGGATGGCGATGAGGCCTAGAAACCCATTTTGGACATTGGTGCCTTCATCAACTATTGCCACTGGTCAGCCCTCCCTGGATGATCCTCCCCAACAAGTTGTTCCTATTATAGCTGCATTCTCAGATGTGTGGAGGATTTGGGATGATCTGGTGGTCAGTGTCTCAGATTAAAAAGTTTGGGCGTTGCTCCAGGCGAGCTCTCTCGAGATTCTGGGCATTGGGACTATCTTCGCCCCTCCCCACTTACTTTTAGAGGAGGACCAGGAAGAAATAATCGCCTCTTTGATGGAGATGGACACCTATTTTCATTCTCTCTGGAACTAGCTCTAATGGTCTTCTCAGGTGTCCATGATGATAAGACATCCTGAATCGTTTGATCCCAAAGAAGAGGTCATTCTATTCGTCCATTCTAACTTTCCCTCCTCCTTTACTGAGAAGGCTCTAAAGTTTCATCCCTTTAAGAAGGGTGCCGGGGAATCCCAGGGGGCAGTTCCTTCTATGGAGTATACCCGCTATGGTACTTCAATAGGAAAATACGCGCTTTTGGTTATGGGGGTCATCGACGAGGGATCTCCTGGTATATTTGAGCTCATTGAAATGACCATTGCGGACCCAGCTAGGGTCTTTCCTCCTACAAATCCTCCCAGTGCCCTGAACGAAGAACTGTCCCCTGGGCAGATCCAATAATGGAAACAGGAATCCTGTTTATCGGAACGACTCAGACAAGGGACGTCGGGTAATTATGAATTCTTTTTTCATCAATTTCCAACTCGTATATTCTGATTCTACCAGTTATTAATTGTGTTGGCACATGGTACAGGGACACTCAGGGATCTGGTTGTGGCTACCCACACGGTCGTACCTTCTGTCCTCTTATCACTTGAGGGATCACCTATAGCCACACCTCAGTGTGATGAAATGGTGGGCCCTACATGAGGGGCCAGTGATATGGATTCTTTACTCTTTCCTACATCAGCCAGAGATATGTCAAAGGAGGAACAGCTGGAGTTAGAAACTCCTGCTAATCAGACAAACCCTTCAATTTTAGGGGATAACGGGGTTCCTGTATTTGCTGTGGGGTCTCCAGGTCTGATGCGGCCAGCTGCCTCAGACCCAAGGGATCCTGTGGCTATGGAGGAAGAGCCTTCCACCAGACCAGTCGTTGAAAACCCAGAGCGGGCCATCGTTCTATTTACTGGGGTAGTGATTTCCCCGAGAATGATCTCTGTAGACAACTGATTAGAGGAATATTTGGGAACTACCGGCCTTGGGTGAGGCCTTAAGCCCTGGGAACCTCTAGGGGCTCATAGGACTCCGCTGCTCATTGAGGATGTAGCATCCTCTCCTAGCGGCGACGAAAATATAGATCTTGAGAACACCAATGACTTGATGAATTGAGGAAATTTTCTCAATCTATTTCTAATAAATCCATTCTTTCCACTTTTATAATTAGGTATACTCATCTGTATTACCATCTCCTAGATTTTAGGGCCACAACATTCAGCACTGGTGATTGTGCCTTTGGATAAAATTGTGCCCGTGGATACGATCGCAGGGGTGGAGCTGCTGCGGTGTCAGGGCCCACGGTTGAAGCCGTATCAGGTCCCTCCCTGGTGACATTTATCCCAGAATATGTGTCTTTTTCTAGGAGAGACTCCGATCCCAACCAAAAAATCATTTCCAGTCTCTTTCCTGGTCGCCGAAGGGCATGGGAGAAGATTTCGAAGCTGATTTCCCAAACACCCTTTGCTATGATGCCGAAAAAATTACCGAAGCTATGCAATTTGTTCATGCTGCTGGGATTTGATGTCTTTGACTACCATTGAATTTATGATCTGTTCAAGAAGGTGGTTACCGACAGGGAGAGGCCTAGAGGGTTTGAGTCTTTCCATTCCGCTACTCAATATGAAGAATACCTTTCCACGACCCGCAAACTTTGCCTAACTGAAGCTCATGATCATGCATGATTAGTCACGAGACTCCAAGAAGAAATCCATAAGAAGCGCTATCAATTAGAGTTACTGATAAGCGACATACAACGACTGCAGCAGGAGGAGGCCAATGTTGTAGCCATAATTGAAAATGGGGAGCAGCGGGTGGAGGAGGAGATGAGGGAAAGCTTAAAGGCGACACATGAGGCAGAATAACTACGGGCTCGTGTAGAAGCTGAGATGGCCTTGCTACATAATCTCTACCATGTAATCAAGTATTCTCACCAGCGCCTGATACAACTTCGTTAATCTGCATAAAATCTCATGTAATGGCCTTTGATACTAGAGGACACTCCAGATTGTGGAAGCCCTCCTCACCAATTTTGTCATGGAATGAAAAGATGTTTCTCTTTTAGCACTCTTAATGTCTCCTCCTTTGATAGAGACCATCTGTCATGGTTTCTACATATAACAATTCACTGAACTGAGAATGATCCAAGTTCAAGACAATTGATATAATATAAACAAGCTCTAACTTTTTCCTAGACCATGGGGTCTAGTGAGCATAGTTTGAATATTTCTAGGGTTATGTAGAAAAAACCAACAAAATTTTTGTTTTTTCTTTTAATGCCCAAATTTATCCTGGGTTCATTTAGTGTAATCCCAGTGGGTATGGCCCGCCTTTTTCTTAGGTCGCCCTTTTTGGGTTTTCCGCCTAACATGATTTTTGATTCTTTTGTGAGCGGTTTAATGTCCCACACTCAAGACTATCATTACTAATGTTTTAGGTTGAACATATTTGACCAAATATAGTGGGGCATGATCCCCAATGAGGTTTGGTTTATTAAAATATGTCTCAGTGTCCTTCAGATGCATGTGGAGGTAGTTTGTTTAGTTTTGGACGATATACAGGGCATGTCTCTAGGTGTGGGAGCCATATAGGCATGAAAAGGTGGGAAGAGCATCGCCTAAGGAAATATCGCCTTTGGAATATGGGTCAGGGGCGATCAATAAGCAGATCCACTGAGGTTATGGTATGCATAGTCATGCAAAGGTGTCCTTAAGTCAATGAATCCCCATTTCGGATTGCCGTAGGACTTCATGAATGTCCGGCTTATGGAAACCACCCTGGGTGGTTTGGAGAATTATGAAAACTACATGGGGGGGGGGGCTTGGAAAGGGATGCGACGTATGAAAGGTTTTGAGTACATTGGTATCAATCAGGACTATGGAAGCAAGGTTCCTGTCCTACGCATTTATCTAGCGTAAAGGACGGTTAGGGCTTAGTCCAGTTTATAGTCCTGTAGCTGGGACAACATCTAGAATGGAACGGCTTCTCCTGGTCCTCAGTATCTCTTATCAGAGATGTTCTACCATATTTAGGAAGGGTTGTGAAAGGGGAAAGTAAACTGAAGCTCAGAAGGTTTTCGAAGGGATATGGGGGCTCAGAGGCCAGAAAGCGTACAGAGAGAGGCATTGACTAAAGAAATCTTGCCTTTGGTAGGCGAGCTAGGGGCGATCAATATGCAGATCCACGGAGGGCATGGTATGCATGGTCGTGGAAAGGTGTCCTTAGGTAAATGATTTCTTTCTTCTGATAGCTGAGCAACATCAGGGGAGTTGAGACTCGGGACAACGAGGGGTGGATTGCAAGGGTTCAGCTCTTTCTGGGTGTAGAGTACGGTTTATGAAAAGTGGATTCCTTGACACGAGAGAAACGTCCCGATTAAATTTCCGAGAACAGGTAAAGTCATACCTCCCCACGCTGATGTCAGGTGGTAGTTTGTGTAGGTTTGGCCCTTGCACTAAGTGGGGGAGGAAAACCCATATCCCTGGCTGGACTCATGATGAGTTTGGCCGTGCAGTTTGACGTCATGTGGTAAAGACGGAGTCCGTGCATTTTAACGTCATGCGGCAAGGACGAGGGACATTTTTACATTCTTTGCAGTTTAACGTCATGCGGTAATGATGATTTCTGTGCATTTTAACATCATACAGTAAATACGGAGGGACATTTCTATATTTCGTGCAGTTAAATGTCATGCAGTAAGGATGATGTTCATGCATTTTAATGTCATGTGGTAAGGAAGAGGGAAGTTTTTACATTCCTTGTAGTTTAACGTCATGCGGTAAGGATGAAGTCAGTGCATTTTAAGTCATGCGGTAAGGATGAGGGACATTTTTACATTCCGTGTAGTTTAACGTCATGCGGTAAGGACGAAGTTTGTGCATTTTAACGTCATGCGGTAAGGATGAGGGACATTTTTACATTCTATGCAGTTTGACATCATGTAGTAAGGATGAAGTCTGTGCATTCTAACATCATGCGGTAAGGATGAGGGATTTTTTACATTCCACGTAGTTTAACGTCATGTGGTATGGACGAAGTCCATGCATTTTAACGTCATGTTGTAAGGATGAGGGACATTTTTACATTCCGTGTAGTTTAACATCATGCGGTAAGGACAAAGTACCCATAGTTTAACGGTCATAGAGCTCAGACCATTGGGCGACTGTTGCTACAATAATTCGAAGGACATATGAGTTAGGATGCTCTGGCATGATCTGAACATGTGTGTTGGAATGAAGGTGTAAACTGCAACTCTGGGGTTCCCTGGATCAATAGAGATGATATGGGGGCTCTGAGGCCGGTAAGCATACGGGGCTAGGAAGAGTATCACCTGGGGAAATCTTGCCTTTGATGGATGACCCAGGGGCTATCCTTATGCAAAGATGTTGAGGGAATGGTATGCATAGTCGTACAAAGGTGTCCACAGGTTGATAACTTTCCACTCCCGATGGCCATAAATGATTATGAAAATCTGAGATTTCTCACAGTATAGAGTTCGACATGTGGTTATAAGGGTGTCCTGAGCACAAACGAGGCATCTTCACAGTAGTTTACCACCAAGTCAGAGTAGCCCAGTTCTGGCTTGATGCTTGTAGATGCAAATTTTCGTGTGAACCGCTGGCGGATACATAGGCTCATCGGGTAGGGGTACCCGACAAACACTTGTATGTGGGTGAGGAATGAACTTGTAAACCACCTTTCCATAAATTTTTAGATCGGGAGATATGACATGGGGGCACTGGGGCCGGTGAGTATACAGAGATTGGAAGGGTATCACCTGGGGAAATATTCCCTTTGATGGACGAGCTAGGGGATATCATTATGCAGAGCTACTGAGGGCATGGTTTAAATAGTCGTACAAAGGTGTCCATAGGTCAATGGTCTTCCGCCTGTAATGGCCATGAGTGGTTATGGAGATCCGAAATTATCCGAGTTGTGGAGTCTGCTGTATTAAGAGGATGCATCCAAATGCACTAGGAGTATTCCTTTCCCATTTCTCCATATATCCTGGGTGGGTCTCCATGAAGTTTAACATCATGCAGTGAGGATGAACTCCATGAGGTTTAACATCATGCGGTGAGGACGAAGGTGACCTGATGTGAATGGAAAGGGGGGTCTGCGCAGTTTAACGACATGCGGTGAGGACGACTTCCGCGCAGTTTAAGGTCATGTGGTAAAGACGAGGAGCATTTTTAAAGGATTCTGTGCAGTTTTACATCATGCAGTGAGGATGGTGAGTGTTATTAGATTCTGTGCAGTTTAATGCCATGCGGTAAGGATGGGGGGTGTTTTTAAACTAGTGAAAACACTCATGCTTAGAGGCATTTCCCTAGATGTTTAATGCTCGATCTTTGCCGCTTTACATCAATCAGACAAGATGCTCCATGTAGTTTAATGTCATGTGGTAAGGAAGAAGTTACAGAGTCCAATTTTGATTATGATGTAACTGGGCTCGAGCATCGTGAAATTTCCAAGACGTGGAGAGGGGTCGATTGGTGTAAATCACGGTTCTGTGGCTTCGTGGATCAGGAGAAATGAAGTGGGGGCCCTGAGTCCGGTAATTGTACATAGCTAGGAAGAGTTTCGCCTATTAAAATCTTTCCTTTGTTAGATGATCCAGGGGCTATCAATATGCAGATCCGCTAAGTGCATGGTATGCATAGTCATGGAAAGGTGTCCATGAGTCGATAACTTTCCCCTTCTGATGGCTCTGAGTGGTTATGAGAATCCGCAATTATCTAGGCCACGACATCTATAATTTGGGAAGGAAATGTCTGTACATGTCAGGCATACTCATCCCTGGTTGTTGTTAATGCTAAGAGAGCTCAACACGCTGATTTATTCTGTGCACGGGGGTGTACTTTCACTCCATGCAGTTTAACGTCATGTGGTGAGGATGAAGTACTCCTAGTTTAGCGGTCATTGAGCTCGGACCACTGGGTGACTATTATTGCAGTCACTCCAAAGACAACTGAGTTAACTTTCTCGGATACACTCGGAATAGGGTGGGGGGAAAAATGTTGTAAACTGCAACTCTGAGGTTTCTCAGATCTGGAGACGTGGGGTGTTGGCTCTGAGGCCGGTAAGTGTACGGAGCTTGGAAGAGTACCGCCCATGGAAATCTTGTCTTTGATGGATGAGACATGGGATATCATTATGCATAGCTACTGGTGTCATGGTATGTATAGTCATACAAATGTGTCCCCGGTTCGATAACATTCCACATTCGATGGCCATGAATGATCATGAAAATATGAAATTTCTCACAGTATAGAGATCGGCACATGGGGATAGTGGTGTCCGACCAAACAAGAAACATCTTCACTACAACTGTTTTTTGAGTCACATTAGCCTAGTTCTGGCTTGATGTTCCTAGATGGAGGTCGTCATGTGAACCACGAGAGGATACATAGGATAACCGGTTAGGGATACCCTGGCGATTTTGGATGTGAAAAGAGGACGAGCTTGTAAACCACTCCGCCATAAACTTCTGGCTCTAGAGGAATAGTATGGGGCTCTGGGGCCGGTAAGCATACAGATCTAGGAAGAGTGTCGCCTATGGAAATCTTGCCATTGGTAAAAGTGCCAGAGGGCTATTAGTATGCAGAGCCGCTGAGGGCATGGTATGCATAATCATGAAAAGGTGTCCATGGGTCAATGACTTTCCACTTCTCATGGCCATGAATGGTTATGAAGATCCATAATTATCCTGAACATGTAGTCTAATGTATGGGGAGAATGCATCCAAATGTGCGAGGAGTATTTCCAAATTGTTTCTCTATATATCTTAGGTGGTTCGTTACAAAACCCATGTATTTTAACGTCGTGCGGTGAGGATAAAAAACACACCCTGTGCAGGTCTGGTCCATACACAGGGGGAAGGTGCATTTTTAACTTTCATTATCCATGCAGTTTAATAACATACGTAGAGGACGTAAATATACACCTCGTGTAGGTCTAGATCTTACATGGGGGAAAGGGGGTATTTTTAAACATTTCTATCCGTGTAGTTTAACGTCGTTTTCTAATGATGAGGAGTACACCCTATGTCGGTCTGGTCCGTACATGGGGGGGGGAATGCATTTTTATCTTTTATTCGGGGGCTGGGCCAGGACGGGGAACCCTGACATCACTACGTATCTTGCGAGGGAAAGAATCGAGCCGTATGTAGTTATCTAGAATATGAACACCCCGTGTAGGGTCCTGTTAAAAGCCTCTATCTGTCCGTTGGCCGCCACATGGTAGCATGATGAGTGGTTAGCCTTGATACCATACTCTTGGTATATTTTCTCCAATTCAGCAGAGTCGGAGTTGGTGCTGTTATCCATCATTATGGTATGAGGGACACCAAATCTGGTGATGATATTGGTTTTCATGAAGCTGACAACTCTTCTTTCCCTGACATCCTTAAGGGGTATGCCTTCTACCCGTTTGGAATAGTTGTCGGTTTCCATGAGGATATACATCGGGTGTTTGTTTGTAGCAGGGGAATATGGTCCCACAACTTCCATTCCCCAGACGTAAAATGCCCAGGAGTACTTTTCCATATGAAGTAACTCCAGAGGTTGGTGTATGAAGTTGGAATGTATTTGGAACTAATGGCACCTTGCGGTAATGCACTTGCAATCTCCTACCATTGTGGTCCAATAGTACCCGAGTCTTTGAACCAAATGGGAAAGCTTGGACCCTGGATGATTTTCCCCACATACTCCGGCATGAACTTCAGTCCTGATGGCGGCAGTTTCATCTCCATCAATTCACTTGAGGAGGATTCTTTCGAGGCCTCGTCTGTAGAGAACTTCTTTTTTACCTGCGCCTCCATATAGGAAAAAGTTGATTGCCTTTCTCTGTATTTTCTCTCATTCATCCCTGTCTGATGGAAGTTCTCCCTGTTGAAGGTAGTTTACCAGGGTGTTCATCAAACCAATGGTGGGAGCATACAACTCAGATACATGACTGAATTCATGGATTTCCTCCGTCTTGGTCTGAACATATGGAAAGACCATTCTAAGGGGAGCAATACTGATGATTGTTTCATCCCAGTCTGGGTCAGCCAGGGTTGTGGCCGCATTGGCCAATGCATCATCCTGGGCATTCTGAGACAGGGGAATATAGGTTAATGTGGGTTCTGTAGGGAATTCTTACACTAACCCTATATCATGGTAAAATAGGGGAATCAGCTCCGCCTTTTTTATATCATAGTCACCATTGACTTTCTTGATGAACAGTTATGAGTCACCTTTTTCTTTAATGTGTTGTACTTGTGCCTGGAGTGCGAGTTCCAGGCCTGCAATGAGGGATTGATACTCCGCTTCATTGTTTGTATATCCTTCTAACAGGAGGAAGGAATATGGGAAAACAACCTTCTCTGGGAACATGAGTATTATCCCCAAACCGACAATGTTGGATTTGGGATCTTCCATCATTTTCCCGGTTGGGCTTCGAGATGCACCGTTGAAGTACATTTCCCATGATGGGAGCTCCTCTTGAACCATGATGATGTATTCATCTGGTAGCTCGATGTCTAGTGTGGTGGTCCCTGTTGAGGGTTGCTCTACCAGAACGTCTGATAATGCTTGGACCTTGATGGCCTTATGAGGCACAAACCGGATGTCAAACTATTGCAGGATTACTACCCATCGAGATAGGCACCCAGTCAGCATCAAGCGGCTGAGGATGTACTTTAGCGGGTTATTGCGCGAGACCAAATGGTCTTCATGATGCTGCAAATAATTTTGTAACTTTGAACCATGAAGACCAAGGCCAAATAACCTTCTTGATGTTTGAGTATCGATTCACATCATCAATTATTTTTTGGCTAAGGTAATCAAGATTATTTTCACTACAGGCGTCATTCTTTTGTGAGTGAAAGGCTCCCAGTGACCGCTCTAGGGTCATCACATATAGGACGAGACGTCTCCCTTGAACCAGGGGCATGAACACTAGTGGGCTTAAAAGGTACCTCTTTAGGCTGTCAAACACCTCTTGGCAGTCATCTGTCCATTGGTACGTGACTCCCTTCTTCATTAACCTGGTAAAGGAAAACATTTGCCTGCCAGGTTGGCTATGAATCACCTGATATAAGATAGGTGTCCTTGGAATGCTCTCATATCAGTGAGGATTTAGGGAGGTGGTAGGCCGAGAATAGCCTTTTTATTTTCAGGGTCAACTTCGATGCCACAATGGCGTACATCAAAGCCAAGGAATTTCCTTGAGGTAACCCCGAAGGATCATTTCAAGGGGTTCATCTTTAGTCTATGCTATCGATGTTTGTTAAAGACGGTCTCGAGGTCTGACAGGTGACATGATCACTGTCTCTATTTGACCACCAATTCATCTATGTAACATTCAACAAATCTCCCAAGGAATGGCTTGAAAATACGATGCATGGCGCGCTAATATGTGGCACCAGCGTTCTTGAGACCAAAGGGCAGAACCCTTTCATAGAATACTCTTTATGGGTATCTGAAGGAAGTTTATTCTTCATCTTCTCGGGCCATTCAGATTTAATTATTCCCATAATAGCCGTCCATGAAGGATAGAGCCTCATACCCGGCTGTTGAATCGATTAATAACTTGGTGATCGGTGCCGGGTAGTCATCTTTTGGGAAATACCGATTAAGATCTCTAAAGATGATGGAGACACGGATTTTCCCATTCTTTTTCTTGATAGGGACGATTTTGGCTAACCAAATGGGGTACTGGACCTCCCGAATGACGCCTTCTTTAAGGATCTTTTCAACTGTAGCCTCTATTTTGGCGGCATGTGAAGGATTTCTCCTTCTGGAAGCCTGTTTATAGCACCAGTGGTCTCCTAGAATACCTAGGTGATGTGTCGCCATTCGGGATCGAGTCCCATCATTTTTGTATAATTCCAGGCAAACACATCCTGGTGTTGCTTCCGGAAGGAGGTATATACCTCACACTCTTTGGGGGACATGGCTGCACTAATGAGAGTAGGCCTCAGATCTTCCTCGGTACCCAGGTTTATTCCCCTGAGATTGTCCACCGTGGAGGATATACCTTCCTCAATTGTGAGAGGTGCATCCCTGAGATCTTCCTCTTCTTCTTATTCCAAACCCTCATTTTATAGATCTGATAGGGGGAGTGTTTCTGGCACAGGTTCTTGGGGGTTTGAGGGTGAGGCGTCGTGGGCATCCCAGGCCCAGTATTCATCCCCAGATTGTGGGTTGGTAGACATTCCCACATTGTCATGCTCGTCCATTGTGGCTGAAGTCATGAAGGCAGCTGATTGTGTGTCTAAACATGAACCCCTGCTCTCAATATGGTTGATGGGAAGTACATAGTCTCTGCCAAGCTGCCTGAGGGGGTCATCAAGAACCACCTTCAGACCATTTGGAGCGGGGATCCAGTCAACACCATCAGGAAATGTCTTCTTCTTCTTTTTCTCATAGAATATGGATTCAATGTAGTGTGACTCAGAGAGCTCGAACGAGGCCTTGTCGGCTTACAATGTATCTCTTTTCCCATTGACGCAATACTTAATACAATGGTGGTATGATGAAGGAACTACCATGTTCTTATGAATCCACGGCCTCCCCAGCAGGGAATTGAATGTTGTGTTCTTCCGGACCACCTGAAATTCCGAGTAGGCCACAAGGTTGCCAAATTGGTTCTTTAACTAAATATTTCCCATTGGCTTTGGCTCACTCTTATCGTAACCCAATAGAGTTGTGTCTGATGGTATTAAATCACCCTCACAGTAGCCCAACTTATGGAGTGTCCATAGGGGAAAGAAGATTAACTCCAGAACTGTTGTCAATGAAGACATTGCGGATCTCAACGTCATCTAATGTGCCAGACAGATATAGTGGTTTGATTTGTCCTTTCTGGATGGCATATTCATCCTGATCGGTGAAGGAAATCACCGCATTGAATTCTGTCGTGCCTATCTCCATCCGGTAAACCTCAGCGGTAGCTACCTCGGCTTGATACTCTGGGGGGATGATCAAGGCTTCAATTAGAGCCTCCCTGAGGTCGGCTGACAAACCCAGGGTCTCCAGAATGGACAGCTTGGCTGGTACTGACGCTAGCTTCTTATGGATGTCATAATTTTGGTCCAACAACCGATGCTTCTCCTCTGGCGGGAGAGTTCTAGCCGGTGGCTTGGGAGTTGGAGTGTGTGGCGAGGAGGGACCCCCTACGGGGTCAGGTGCCGACGATGTTCCCACATTCTGGGGACTTGGCCCGACCTGTCTATTTGTGCGCACTAGGCGGTTAAGCGCTTGTTCCTCCTCTGATGGGTATCACAGAATAACGGGGCCAGGGTGGCCACTTGTGAATGTGTAGGGATGTTCTTTCTCCTTTTGAGTCCTTTGAAGGTCTCTCTTACGGGTTTCTAGAATATTGATGGTTTGGGCCACGGTCCAACCGTAGGGTTGGTTTCGGCCGTGACTATGCCTCCCTTGGTAAACCCTACCACTGCAATTCCTCATCCCGAATCCTCGTGTTAGGAACTAGGGTTCATAACCATACCCTTCATCAGGGAATGATTCCATAAGATGGATTAAGTTGATGGAACGAAATATGGTATCTTTATTCTCTGATAGTTCAACCTGGTCAGTTGTCCCTGATGGTGTCATTTGGTGGGTCAGTGCCTGTGGTGCCATGTTTGGGGGCAATAAATCTGACAGGGTCGGAAATAACTTCGGCCTTGTTCCTTATTTCTCCTCTTGTTCTTGTCCACTCCTTTTTCGATTACACCTGGATGATTGGATCTTGGAGGGTTGTGAGGCTGATACTATCAGTTGTGCGGCATCAGGGGATGTTGACGGCAACACTGGCTGCCATAGCTGAGCTCGGAGTATGCAATTGGCTCGGTTTATAGTCATCCGAGTCATCTAGTTATAAAATTTCGCCCCCTTTTTTCTGGTGACTTCCTGCCACCCCTCCCCTTTTTCGGAGTTGGTGGTGGAAATAAACATCACATGCGCTAGGGGTGGTCCCAGCTCAACCTGCCCAGAGTCTACCATCCTTTGCAGGAGGTCTTTGAAGACGAATCATTCCTGAATATTGTGTCCCAACATCCGATGGTAGGGAAAATAGTTTGTCTTTTCATCGCGGCCGACTTCTTCGGGATTCCTCGGCTCCGAGAGTCGGAGGAAGTTGAAATTCATAGTGGACATGAAATAGTTATAGACTTGTTCCTCTGGGAATGAGTCTTCTTTGTGTCTTCGTTCCTCAAACTTGTTCCACTACACCCCTTTCTGATCATCCCACCTAGGTGGAGGAGGCCGCTGATATAAAGGGGGACCTTGAGGATTTGGTGGAGGCCTGAGTAGTGGAGCAGGCACAGGGGTTGGCTTGAGTGCGATAGAGGATGATTCAGCTCTGGCTTCTCTCTTTGTGGGAGCCTGTGAGGCTATTCGAGACTTCAAATTGGTCCGCTACAGGGAGTCCTCAATTCTCTGTGCAATTGTCGAGAGATGGGGGAATCCATCGGTGCACTCCCCTAGTATGAGTGGTGTTTGCAGCTCATCTCTAATATTTTTGATGCATATGGAAAGCAACTCATCTTTAGGCATTGGCCTATTCAGATAGTAGGTTAAACCATTCCATCTGGTGATGAAATCTGAGACCCTCTTGTTCTCCCTCTTCTTGCAGTTCATGAGGTTGCTGATTGTTGTTTTCGGCAACATCGAGATGAAGTGGAACAGGAACTGCTGCCGAAGGTCTTCATAGATTTTGATTGATTGGGCTGGGAGACTCGTATACCATACAAAGGAATATCCTTGTAGGGTCCGTACGAAGCATATGAGTTTCACTGCTTCTTGTTGTTCCGGAGTTCCTATAATAGGGTTTCAATAGGATGCGTAGTGCATCAAATGCTGTTCCAGATCCCCTGATCCATTGAAGAGAGGGAATAAAGGGCTCCCAAAATTGGGTGGGGGAGGCATTTTGCTTACCAAATCTGGGTAGGGCTTCCGCTCTGGCTGTATCGGAGCGCGTCGGCCCTCCATCGCCTTTAATCGAGCTGTCAGTGCCTCGATGGTGCTGGTGAGACCTTGGTTTACATTATGCTGGGCCTGGTCTTGGGAAAGTGCATCATGAGGCATTTCTTGAGGTCCCAGCTCAGCCGGCACCAAGGGTACTTATTCCATTTGGGGCACCCTCAGAGGGTTCAAGCATACTTGCTCGGGTTTCTTCCTAAGTGGAGGGAAGTTTGGTTTTCGCCCGGATCCACATTTAGGTAGTTGGATGGACCAGGTGACTCATTGGGCTGGGTAAGCCTAGGTCTTTGAGGTGCACTTACTGGGAGTTTATGATGTGGCTTCTCTTGGGACGCGCTTTAATAAGACGGTTCCTCTGGAGCAGTTCAGCGTTAATCCGCCTTAATTCTTTCATTTCCTCTTCCTTTCGAGCGAACCTCTCTTCGAGCGTGAGTGGATCGTTTTTGTCAAGATAAGGATATAGATTACGGGTAAATTATCCTTTGTTCTTATCCTTGTAGGAAGCTCATTGGGTAACTAGAGGAAGGTTAGCTGAAAGGGCGGTGATATTTAGGGCAGCCCTCTGGTTACGAGTGTGCACACCTGGTAGTTCGTTGTGAGTCACAGCCTGACTGGAACCTTCGTCTCCCGATCCATCCTGATTTTCATCA
This sequence comes from Viscum album, assembly GCA_963277665.1. Classification (NCBI taxonomy): domain Eukaryota; kingdom Viridiplantae; phylum Streptophyta; class Magnoliopsida; order Santalales; family Viscaceae; genus Viscum; species Viscum album. The sequence continues at coordinate 202,865 of CAUJRU010000708.1, read as the reverse complement.
ACTCTGGTGTCACCCCTGGGGTTAACCTATATGACGTTGATAGATGCATATCGCGGGACAGATAAGATTTCATCTTCCAAATAGGAAGAGGATCTCCTGCATATTCTGCTGGACTTCCCTTTCATGACCTGGGATTGCCTTCTGACTTCATAACAAAGGGTGATACAGAGAGTTCATTGATGCGACCTCACGGTGCGCCATCCTCTCAAAGGGGATGATGATTCGAATGAAGGGATTGGATGAGAAACTCCTCTTCTGACTTTCCCCCCTAGATGAGAGAATACTGACTCTCATGGGGGAGGTTGTTGTTGAGGGGGTAATAATGCCCCCAGTTTTTAGGGTTGGGGTTGGCCCTGTTTCTTGGATGTTGGGTATCTTCCCATTTTTATTGGTCTTGCAGGGGAATTTGTTGTTAAAAATGCCCCCATCCCTACATGATGGGTTTGACCCTGGATTACGGCAGTGGCTGGGGCTATCACTACCTGCCTGATCTGGTGTGCCCCCATTCAGGGGTGAACAGGGTTTGGTGTCGAGTTCTTTTGTGAATCAATCCCTTCTGGGGAGGCAGGCAAAGATCGTTGATTGGGGTCCCTTAGGTGAGAGGCATATTGTATGATCTCAGTGTCCTGATTCAAGAGTTCTGGAATGGATTGTTCTCGTCGGTCCTTACGCTTCTGGGACTTACTCAAGGCCCGACTCTATTGGGTGTGTTGCCTTTCGCAAACAGGGAGACCACCTGATTTCCATCTTGAAGTGATGACGTTGCAAGACACTATGTTGAATGGGATCTTCTGGGAGGGGAGTAGAGTGAAATGGAGAGCTCTATGTTCCACCCATCCTCTGATATGGACACCCATCGGATCGTCAATGGTGAGGTGGCGCAGCTGGTGCAGCACACGGAGTCAGGCTATCTCCATGTTCCTTTTGCGCCTCTCGGGTCACTGTTGTTGCACCAAAGAGCCTCTAGGTTGATGTGACACAGGAGGTCTCCAATTGCCTTGACATGGTCTACATACCCATCATAGGGTAGGAAGCTGGATTTGAGCCAGCAGAGGGTTGTCCATATATTATGGTGTATGCCATGCATGCATTCTTCCAACAACTCTCTGGATATGTCTAATTGAGATGTGGACGTGGGACAAAACATAACTGGTATATCATCCCTAGCCAGTCATTTCCCCAAGTGCAACATGTCGGCATACTCCTCCTCTAGTGACTCCTCTACATGGTCGGCCCAACTAGGCTGCCCGCCGATAGTGTGGTCGGAGGCAGTGGGACTGGTAGGTGATGAATCCTCATGTGGGCGATTCCGATGTGGTTCAGAAGATGAACGTGGCCTCAGAACGTCCTCTAATTGAAGAAGGGTTTCGTTGGCGACTAGGTGAGAATCTGATATGCTTGATCCTGTCCTTCGAAGTGCCTCTACATACGAGGGATTTTCTGTGCTTGATTCGACAGTGGGAGGACATTCATGTTGATATGATATGTCATCGCGGGGAGGGCCTTCGCAATGATGGTCGTAATGGAGAGGACTTCCATTACTTCTTGACGCCTCACTACATAGAGGTCTTTTGCAGTTCATACCCTAGAGAGGACCTCCAAGGCGTTTCGCAACATGGGGAGGTCCTTCTGGATGCATAGAGTTGTTACGTGGAGGGCCTTCGCAACAACCGCCATCATGGTGAGGATGACCATCATGGTTTGATGTTCGATGTGAAACCAGGGGAAGACCATCAGGACACACTACGACAAGTTGAGGACCTTATTGTTGCTTGGGGCCGCTGTGGGGAGGACCTTCGCAGTGGCAGCCGTGGTGGCAAGGACTACCATCACGACTGCTGCAATGGAGAGGACTACCACTACAGCTACCGTAGGGGAAATATCTGTGTATTACACCCTGGGGAGGGCCTTCAAAATGTACTGCAACAAGGGGAGGGAATTCTCTTTGCTTTACGCCTCTACTTGGAGGACCTCCATTATCAGGGTGGTGAGGAATACCATTGTGATATGATGCCAGGCTGTGCCGAGTGTCGTTGCAGTGTAACCCATGGGGATGACCTTTAGGGAAGGCTATAATAATGGGAGTGCCTTCTTGTCGTGATGAGATGTCACTGCGGGGAGGTCCTCCAAAGTTACGACTATGATAGCGAGGACAACTATTATAATCTGTGGTCTCACTGCATGGAGAGTGTTTGCAGTGTATACCCTGGGGAGGACCTTTAGGGTGGACCGCAACAAGTGGAGGAACTTCTTGTTGTTTGATCTTCTGGTCACGTGGATGGTTTTTGTGACACGCATCAAAAGATGAGCTCTTGTGATCGATCGTTATATGCTCACGGTGGAGGTCCTCGTGGGTGCTATGGGGAGGACCTACAGAGCTGCTGGTAGCGACATTACAGGGAGGACCATCACAACTGCTACTACCACTCCCATAATATGGTAAGGGGTGGGCATGTTTCTTAGCCTGCGATGTGTGATTAGTGGCCTAGGGAACCCCAGCTTCCAGCATAGCGGAGTCATTAACCCACTCTTTACTTTCTAGCTACCTTTGGCGCGTTCGGGGTGCTTTCTTGCCGGCAGTGGGTCCATCTGCTATTGACAACGACCTTCACCTTTGGGTCCCTATCTAATTGGGTCCTATAACGCTTCTGGGATTTTCCGATGGAAATCTTTACTTTTAGAAGTGATATATTCCTGCACTAGGGCATCTATCGTGATGGACTGGTGTCCCCCAGATGGAATGAGTGAAGCTACTCGATCCGGTTTCCCGTGCATCGCGGAATATAGCCGGCGACCCTCCTAGGATGAATCAGGGATGCAGATATACTCTGAGGCGGCTATCTCGTCTCTTAGATGAGTCTCCTCAATTGGGGATATGGGATCATGGGCCCGAGTCCTTACTGTTTCCACTAATGCAATTACATTTTGGCAAGTCTTCATGATAAGATCTGGGATCGATACCTGCTCCTCCATCATTTCCAGGATATGTAGAGAGAAATATTTGGCTGGAATGGGTATGAAGGCCCATTCTGGTATCAGAGTAGGAATATCTGACTCCAGTCCTCCAGTGGTCAGTTGGTACTAACAATTCTTGTGTGTCGGGGTAGGTGAACGAATCTTCCCATATACTGGGATATGCAGATTTATCTCTCTGTTTTCATCCACATTGGTATGGCGGACTTTACTTGCATCCGCAGGGAGTTGGCCCTGCATATATTGGTTTCCCACCGTATCGAGTCGGTGGCCTTTGTTGGCATGGAGACACGCCCACCTATGAGTTTCCACCACATCTGGGTGGTGGGCTTTGTTGATCGCCACCATGCTGGGATGGTAGGTGACAAGGGTATTTTCTAGGAGCTGGCCTTGCAGACGTTGGGTCGCCACCACGTCGGGTTGGTGGGCTTCACGACCCTAGGAAGGGAGAGGTGCATGTCCAGTAACTGTCGTCATGTGTGAGCGACATGCTTGACGGAGCTCGGCGGGGATGCGCGCCTGCTCATATGATGTATCCATATCTGGATGGTGGGATTGGGAGGAGCAAACAGGTGTATGTGAATGTTTGTGATGCATCTCCGTAACTGGGCAGCATAGCTCCTCCTCAGGGAAAAGGGTGATGATCGGTCCCCGGTTGTATGTTTTCCGCCCTCTTCGGGCGATCTGAGGGGCCGGAGCTCGGGGAGCGTGGGCCTGGATACTCAGGGTTACATCCTCCTGAGCATGACGATGTTGGGTCGTGGCGTGACTGCGACGATGCTTTCTTGTAGGGGCCTTGGAGCGGAACCCCCACTCAGCGGGGATGAGGTCCTCAGCATCGACCTCATCCGCCTCCCTAAGATAAGGGAGGTACATGTTGTCCGGTTTTAGGGATAGACTCCTAAAACGGTTGGATACAACAATCGGGGCTATCTTTATTTTCTTCTGCGGCCGCTGTTGGGCAGGCGACCGGCGAGTCCTAGCGGATTTGAGTGTGTGTATGGTCGCCTCCACTATCTAGAGATTACCATTCATGTGGTACTCTCGAATCAATGCGTCTGAGACCCAGCATTGAAGACGCTCGGTAGGTGATGGGGTCCTCCGTTGGTGAGGACGTCTAGTCATTGCATTGTTGGAAGCATGCACTTGTGAGTTCCTTCGGGATTCCATTGGATCGAAGGGAGTTCTGTGTGGTACCTGTAAAATATTTTAACAAATACAAACAACAATCCCGTCAAAGTAGAATCTCATGATCCCATGCGTAATTAATGACCTTGATTTTCCCTCCTTGTGAGTGTAAGGGGGAACACAATGGAATTGGGTTAAATCTGTCATGTTTGGTTAAATATTCATGTTGGGTTCACCATTTTTGTTTCAGGTTGGTCTCAAAATGGCCAATGATTCTACATCCAATGATGTGTGGACCTGATTTCAAAAGGCAGGCGTTCGCTGGGTGATTTGGCCAGCGATGCTTAAGAACTGACATTGGTCGAGAGGATGGGAAGTCGGGCTCATCGCACCTTTTTTGGGGGAATTATTGAATATTAAGGGACTCTATTATATATTTAAGATGTATTCATATGTTCATGAATATTTGGTTTATACCCAATCATAGTATCCACAGACTTCTACTGATTGGAAATGGTCAACTGGACGTAGGGATTCAGAATCATTTAGACCAGAATTTTACCATCCCTAATTGGAATAATGATTATGAAGAATTTGGAATCATTGAGACGGTGCTAAGAGAATCTCGGTGAACCGATGTGAAGACAGTCAGATCGACAATTTGTTGGGCTTGAACCTCGGGGAGGCTTCCTACGTACCCTACCTAGAAGAGAGGGATCAAAGTCCACGTAGTTCGAATCGGGGTGTCGCAGAACTGACGTGATGGTGGACCCAGGGGTCCTATGGTGATTGGGATTGAACCTCGGGGAGGCTTCCAACGTAACATGCCTTAACATTGATCAAATTCCTCCTAGTTCGATTAGGGTTGCGGCTTACACTATGTGGAGGCCCAAGGTGTGGATTGGGTATTACACCCTGAGGAGGCCCAAGGGGTGGATTAAGGCTTACACCCTAAGGAGGCCCTAGGTGTGTATTGGGTATTACACTCTGAGGAGGCCCATGGTGTGGTTTGGGGCTTACACTCTTAGGAGGCCCATGGTGTGGATTGGGGCTTACACTCTTAGGAGGCCCAAGGTGTGGATTGGGGATTACACTCTAAGGAGGCCCATGTTGTGGATTGGGGCATACACTCTGAGGAGTCCCATAAGAGGATTTCATGATTGATGCTTACTCTAAGCTCACATGAGTCATGCTCGGTGTGTGAAACAAGAGGCAGTAGGGACCAGACGATCACGTCGCGAAAGGTGAGTCTCTGAGAGGTGGAGTGGGGATTATGCATAGGGCGGCCCATAAGGCCAGGGTTAAATCCAAGATGGACTCCCATGGTGACAAAGCACGCTGGGAGAGGGAAAGAGGTGCTCATGTGCCCGTCACCTCCCTTATTCTCAGTGTATGTACCGAGGTGCATGGGGGCTTCCTTCTGATGGGTATTTTAGTACCCTCTGAAGAAGGGAGAAGTACCCTAGACACAATAAGTGGAGGGTTAGAAAGGGGGCTCCCAAGAATAGACTCCACATTACCATGGGAATGTGAACCCAGAAATGCTTCAGGTATCAACTCAAGGGTTGGAGAAACCCCATCTCCCCTATTTACCGTGGGTATGTGAACTCAAAAACGGCGCACTGATGCGCCTAAGGGTTAAATCACACAGGTCTGGTGGCTCTGGTGGATGCCTTAGATTGGGGCTGATGAGTAGGCCAGTGAGGGAGTCACAGAGGTTCAGGCCAGATTTGGAGGATTTTATCTGGCTCGGGGAACTGGAACTCTGAAGGATTCGGCGGCCGACACCGGGGTACGGGTGGTGGCGTTCTTCACGCAGGAAGGTGTTACGTGGCTGGAAAGGCCATCTGTAAACATGGGTGGTCCGCGGAATGATGGGCCTCCCTCAAACTAGGGTGGTTTGCAGAATGATGATCATACTGCGAACCAAGGTGGTTCGCGGCTTCGGGTTCGGTCCACGAACCAGGGTGGTTCGTGGAGGGTTCCATGCGGGTAGCGGCGACTAGGGGCGGCGCCGACCAGAGGTTCGTCTGTCAGTGCTTCGCCCGCGTAGGGGGGTGCTACGCGGTGTGGTGGATCGGAAAAGGGGAATAAATTCCCTGGTCAGCTGGGAGTGCATTCGAGGAGGGGCCATGGTTTGCGGTCTTAGTTTCATTGTTATTTTAAGTTCACGGTTCACCAAGTTATTATGTGTTTTTGGTTCCTTATTATTTTGTTCCCAGATTCATACCTGCTCTAGTCCATGAACTGGAACCTCAAAAATCTTAATCCTTCCATCAAAATCCTTCCACCTGAATCTGATCAATCTCCTCTCCATCTCCTCCAATCCTCCCTTCTCTTTCCCTCGATATCCTTTTATAGAGCGGGGAAAAGGATGTATCTATGGTCATGCAGCACCTTTTTCAGAGGCCCATGACCAAAAACCCAAGTCACGGATGACTTGGTCAACTGAAAACTCACGGGGGGCATTGAGCGCCTCTCCCCCGCGAACCAAAAGTTCTCCCCCTGCAAACAAAACAAGCTCAGAGAGGGGTTCACGACCACGGAGGGGTTTTCAGTTGCATATGGTTTCGCCTCTATTCTGCGAATGATAGCGGATGTGACTTGGGCCGGTCGATGAGGTCCGCTGCAGGGCCAGTTCATGACGGTGGACCGGTTCGGTGCCGGTTCTGCTTCGCTACCGTGAAGGATCTCCACCACCATCTCATGAACGAGACTGATCTGCTGAGGGGACCAGCTCGCTGGACCAGCCGCATAACACTCGTGTCGGTTCGAGGACCAGTTGTCCCTTTTCCAATTTTTGGTATTGGCCTCCTTCCTTTTCCCAATTCGTTGAAGGGAATTGGGTAAAAATCCTCCCTCGAATAAAGGGGGTTATTATCTTCATTTGTGGGTAATTTTTAGGACCCTACAAAAACATAATAAAAAACCATTATGATGTGACATCTTCACATCCCATTATCCCCATTTCCAACTAGAGGTGCTTCCATACCACTATCCATAATGGTGGTTCTTCCGACCACTATATATCACCTTTTGTAGTGAGACATCCTTCCCATTATCCATAATTGTGGTTCTTATAACTACTATCCATCACCTTTAATAGTGATACTTCCCTCCCATTTCCACACAAAACACAGAATCCATAACACTTAATCAACCAACAAGAAAAAATCCCCAAGGCCTCACTATTAGCCCACAACCATTTCCAACACATGCCAATTCAATTGAATAAATCACCCATTTATTGAAAACCAAATTTAACTAATAGTCCATGCTTAACCACATTTCAATAAAAAAACTCTTTATTATAAACCATTTATCACAAAACATTTTTCATAATCAGCAACTAACTATTTTAAAACCTACATTTTAAAATCACACAACACAGCTCCTTTTTGAAACAATAACCCATTTTCACCAAAATCCCCCAGATCATCACCCAATGGATATTCAAAAAGATTCTCACATCATCATCACAATTAATTTCTTGAAAAACTAATAAATTGTAACTAAATCCTCATGTTCTAACCAGGTAGAGTTGAGAGAGAATCCACACAACATTTGGGCTCCAGCGAATTCGACCCATACAGAACCGAAACCCAATCCTAGAAAAAATATCCACTAAAACAACCCTATATCACACTCCCTATCATAAAGATTCCATAAACTGAACACCTAAGGTGATAATAAATATACATCTACAAACAATGGGTGTAGATCTTGAAACCCGACAGAGAGGGAAAAGTAAATCATGATAAAACCACAAAGAACTAATTGAGGAGGCTTACCGGAGAAGAACCACCTTCAATATATGAAGAAACCCCTTTGATTTGCTTCCAAAATGTGTGGGAGAGCCTCTCCAAACCATGAGAACCAGAAATCCCAAGTGAGGCTCGAGTGGGATGATGTTTGGAATGAAAAGGGTCACCCCTTAGAGAGCATGGATGTTAAAAACCCTATTATTATGTGGTCGTACGGTTAGCCCACACAATTTGGAAAATCGTGTGCTAACCGTGCACATGACCCTGCCTCATGGAAAGGGGTTTGCATGGTTGTCTCGCATGGTTTGGAAAATTTTTCACAGGCTGTTTAATGCCCATTGTCCCCCCATGTACGGTTTCTGAGGAAACCTGCATGGTCTCTCCTAACCATTTTCAAACCATATGCCCAATGAAAAGCCTCCAAACTTATTCAATACACTTCAATATCTCCCAATCACTTAAAACACAAAAAACGAATTAAAAAGGCCACATACCTCAAACCAAAAGTGCTACATTCACCCTAACATTGGACATTACATGCTCAATATGTAGAGAACCATTGGATTTCCGAAAGAGTTCGGGACATTTCTCATCCATCTCTTTCTCTTGCTCCCATGTCTCCTCCAGGACCTGAACGTGATTCCACAATACCTTATATAAACTGATGGTCTTACCATACAAGTCAATCTCCCACCTATCCACATTTTTCACTAGTACATGCAATAGTGATGCATCCGGCACTCACTCAACATAATCCTAATGAATCACATGGCCAAGACCTGAGTGATTTCCATTAAAATAAGACACATGAATGAAATTTTGTACCACACTAAACTGTGGAGGAAAATCCAATATTTGAGGGACCACTTCAATCAACTCAAGTAACTAAAAAGGCCTAATATACCTCAGATATTACTTACCCCGCTTCACAAACTGATGATTCCCAAGCCAAGGAGAGAACCTCAAAAACACATGATCACCAGCCTTGAATGATAATGGCCCTGGACGATGGTCTTCATATGACTTCTTATGAATCAACATCATCTCAACCAATTTCCAAATCTAATTTATCTTTTTTGTTGTCTCCTAGATAAGGCTCAGTCCAATCATTGTTGTCTCACCAGTTTCCACCCAACATAGTGGAGAACGACATGGACTCTTATATAAGTCCCCAAAAAGAGCCACATATATTAATTCCTAATACCTGTTATTATAGGATAATTTCTTTAATGGTATGTGGTCCTCCCATGAACCTACAAAATCAATCACACAAACCCTTAAAAAATCCTCTATGGTTTGTATTGTCCTCTCAGATTGGCCATTCATTTATATATGATATGTCATTTTGATAGTCAACTATGGTCCAAGGGATTCAAGTAAGGATTTCTAGAAGTGATACGTAAACCTCATATATTTATCTAATACATTCATAACCTCGACACCATTCCACTTTACCACCTCCTGGATATAGATTTTAGACATATCCTCCACCGTATGCGATTCAATAATAAGGATAAAATGGGATAACATGGTCAGTTGATCCACTATCACCCCTTTAGCATTAGTTTTACTCACCATTCATGGGAGACCTATAAAAACCCATATCTATCTTCTCCCATTTTCACATTAGGATAGGTAAAGACCGCAAAATGCCCACATACCACAGATACTCAGCCTTCAAATGCTAACAAGTCATGTATCTCAAAACGAACTCTGCAAAGTTTCATCTCATAACTGCCCAGAAAATTGGGCCCTTTAATGCATTATAAATTTTCTAAATTATTGATTGAACACCACACTTGGAATGATGATAATACTTAAATGATTCCTACTGAAAAGCCATCAGAACAACTATATGATTCTGAAAACACGACACTGAATTCCCCTTCAGTTTTCTATCCTCAATGGTCTCCCCACCATTGAGTTTCAACCTGATCTCCAAACATTCAGAGTTAGATACATGTGACTCATTAACTAACACATCCATGTCAGGAACCAATGATGATAGAAATAATGCATCCCTATCATCCTATTCGTCACATTCCAACCACATGTCAGTTACGACCGACATCAGTTTCCACTGATCTAATACATATTACACCACTTGAGCTTATGATTTCTTACGTGATGCATCTGCCACTTAATATCCGTTACCCGGTCTGCAAATTATCTTAAAATTAAGCATCTGGAGATACTTCATCCATTTCCTTTTCCTCATGTTAAAATATCTTTTTGAGAAAATATACATTAAACTCTTATATTTAGTACACACCATGAATTTCTCATCAAATAGACAATGACACAAAAGTTGAAATGAATTCACCACTTCTATCAACTCTAAATAATGTGTTTGGTAGTTATTCTAATTAACCATCAATAGTCATGATCTATATGAAACAACATGATCCCGCTACATGAGAACACACCCCAACCCTGGTCCCTCTTCATGGTTATGGAAAAAACAAGATTGGTGTTGATGTAAGGTTAAAATTTAGCCGCTCAAAACATTTATAACACAACTCATCCAATTGAAATAGACCATTATTCCATGTTAAATATGTCAACGGTGAATCCAATCAAGAGAAATCTCGAAAAAATCATCGATAATTTCCCTCTAAGTCCAAGGATGATATATATCTCAAAAACAATATTGGTTTCCTTCCATGAAATAATAGCCTCTATATTTTCCAGATCAATAGAAACATCTATCTCAGAAATAATATATCCATGAAAATGAAATTCCTGGGTCCAAAAGTCAAACTTTTACAATTTGGCATAAAACTAAGGATCTCTCAATATTCCCAACACAATCACCAAGTGTGTCTCTTGCTCCACCCATGAACTTGAATACACCAACATATCATCCACAAAAAACACCATGAAAGATTACATATATCACTAAAATATCTGATTAATCAATTCCATTAATACTACTGGTGCATCTGTTAGACCAAAGGGAATAACCATGTACTTTTAATGCCCATATCTACTTTTGAAAGATGTTTTTAGAATATACTATTTCTTTACCTGCAATAGATCATATGCTGACATAATTTCAATCATGGAGAACTATTGGCTTCCCCTCAACTGGTCAAATAGATCATCAATGGGTGGAAGTGGATATCTGTTATCTATCATAACCAGATTAATTCTACGATAATCAACACATAGCCACAAGGTTCCATCTTATTTTTTAACAAAAAAACTGGTGTTTCCCACATATATGTGCTAGTCATATGAATAATTTGTTCTCTAACTGTTCAAACTACACCTTTAATTACTATAATTCTTCAGGTGCCATAAGTTAAGATAGAAGTGAGATAGAACTGGTCCCCGGGAGGAGATCAATCGTAAACTCAACTAATCTCATGGGTAGATAACATGAGAGTTGGTCAGGAAATAAATCCATACATTGATCCAAACTACGAGAAGAACACTCTACTAAAAAAATTCCATAGAAACCAATGAAAAATCCACTAACTAATATGAGATCGTGCCAACAGCTAGTGAAAGAAAATATATTGCACCCAGTTTTCATTCCTCTCCCCACTAAAGAGTTGTTCAACACCAACCTCCATCATAAAACTAACCTTCCTAACATAGCAATTGATATGGTACCTAAACATCACTAACTTATCCATCCCTATGATTATATCTTATAGAACCATCTCAAGTACTATGAAATCCCACATTAATTTTATTATATCAATAACTACACAAAAATCTCTACACAGGAAAGCCTGACACTTTTTCTGGCCTAGGGGATTTTGATGTTTTAAAACATACAACATAATTTCCACAGTTAAACCTAGAAACATAACATTACATGAAGCAATAAAACAATTAGAAGCACCTGTATCAAACAAATACCACATAAATTTGAAATTTAAAAGAACCATACCTCACACATTCGATGTTCCCGACTGATCATCCACCAGAAAATTCTCACTTCCAAACATATGTGTTCTTTTCATGGTCGGCTCATTATTTCATAGCTAAAACATCCCTTCCTGAGGAGTGACATGAAAACCTGACCTCAATTAATTACGATAATACAGCTAAAGATGCCCCATCTTTTTTATGTTGTGAAATTATCGAGGTTGTGGCTTAAAATCCCATTTCATGAGGGCTATGGAACAGCACTGAAGGCATCCTAGCATACACATGGGTATCACAAGTTGTTATAACTATCTAGTGGTGTGATTTTGATTTTCTATTTATTGCTGAGAAATGGATTATGTCTTTCACTTTCTCTCAATGTTAGGGGTCAGACCTCCTCTCGTGAGGATAATCATAGTTTCTTTACTTGGATTTTTGACAATGAAAGATATCAAAAAAGGTGTATCAGGTTATAGTCCTGACTGCACTGTTTGAAAATCCAGAATGATGCTTTGGGGAAATTGTTGGTTCACCAAGGGCTTAGGTGCAACCAAATTTTCAGTAGCTTCCTCAGATTAGTCTCTATGATGCCTACCTAGTTCCATTTCTATTAATACAAAAGAAACCAAATGAACCAGACCATAAATAAGGAAAGACATATAATTTTTAAATTCAAATACATAATAACTATCTTAATCAGCATTTCCACAAGTTTACATCTCCCATGTTGCACTGTTCTACAAATCCACCATCTTTTGAAAAAAGACCATCTTTTAAAATACCACAATTTTCCATGTTTCAAATCCATCCGTTTTTAGACCCAAATCAGAATTTCCAAAATATAAACATTCATATCTCACCATAAATCATTAAAACTATAGGAAATATGCATCCTCATGGGGAGGAACTTCTACCATTCATGTCTGTCTCATCTCATTGGTTACTCCCATGGTAGTGAGATATCCACTTCGTATAAGTGTCTCCAAGCACTTATGTACCTAACTCCCTGGAAACTTGATGTTCAGAATAAAAGGGTGAGCTATGTCCTTCTATGTTATACATTCCATGTTCTAAAAATCCAAATCCATGCCACTATCTCGACTCAAGGAATAAACCAACAAAAATTGTCAACTCATAGAACAAAAATAAATGGAAAAGGGCATAAGAACTGCTCTAACTTGAATGAAATGGACCGAACAAACTGATACCACTAGAAACATCCCTCCCTATATAATTGGCTTTAGTGGGTAGATGAATGGTACATTTCCTTAAGAGACATTCCCAAGGTGGAAAAGGTTGGAAATAAATGAAAAGGGCTTAATGAATAAATTGGGGAACAATTTTCCCTTGAGATAAAATCAACCAACCAAACAATCCACTATCAACATTCTACATGATGCAAGTCGAAAAAGCAAACAAATTCATACATTACCAAATGAAACCCAAACTAATCCATAAAAATCCCACATGCCAAATACAACCAATCCAAATTCAAGGTACCAAGAAGAAGATGACAACCATACTCCAACAGAACTAGGACACCATCCATAGCTCCACACCTTGATCCATGCTCCAATCACCACAACATCTCTCATGCATCCCCATGAACCACTAGTAATTAGATGATTTACATTTACCTGTATCCCGAAATACAACATCTGTAAAGAAAAAAATTTATTAGGTAGGGGTGATTATTAATGTTTAGTAATAATTTCCCAAATGGAATCCCTACACATGACACTAGGATTAAATAGTTAGAAAATTATGAATAATCAGTTTATATAAATCATTAAATAGTTCACACATTACGAAAATCCAAAGATACCTTTACTAAGCCATGTCAAACAACAGAAAGCAACATCCATGTCATTATCCATATCAGAATCATGAATTAGCGAAAAAATTCCAACTTTCCAAAACAAAACAAGATAGAGAAACCATCACGGTGGGACTTCATCCCATCATGTTCACCCCATTCCCTATTAGTTGTGCTTCCTGACCACTATACATAATGGTGGTTCTTCTGACCAATATACATCACCTATTATAATTATACTTCCCGCCCACTATCCATAATGGTGGTTCTTCCAAGCATTATCTATAATGACCCATACTTTACATACATTGTTAATACTTCAAAATTGAAGCACACTTATTATAACATATAACGAAACTATGAAAGGAATGTATAGGTATAGTTTCTTTAGAAACTGGGAAACATAAACCACTGGTTCATAAAGCGTCTACATTGTCTCCCATTTATTTCATCAATACTACAGTCCCTTTTGGAATATCCTAATTAATAACTTTCTTACAGACCTAAGGGAAAGAAAACATACAAAATGGTGAGCTCAAATGCTCAGTATGGGTAAAAAAAGAAAAAATCAATCACATCATATTCATAAGAACATAACAATTGGAAATCTTACCCTGCAAAAGAGATCATAATTTCATAACATGGGATAAATCATTGTAGTGAAATGTAATAACAATAATCATAACATAATACTAGAAGCTTTGTGGCATACACACATAATCATAGAGAATCATTTCTTATTAGTCAAGACTCATTTCCAAGATTATCTTAGTGGACAAAGTCCATTTCTGAACCCAGTTCATTCCTCGTTTCAGTCCTGTTTCACTGAACCAGTTTAACCTGCCGTTCCAGCCATGTCTATCTCATGAGATATAAAATATTTACCCAATTAATTGCAGGGATATATAGGTCCCACCTATATCATAATGATACCATTATTATGTGTGCCACAAAATCATAAACCTTACATCATAGCATAACCCATGTAAAAAAATGGGATTCTTAAACATCGTGACATCATAAAACAATTCATATAAAATAAAGGAATTCATAAATATAATTCCATCACTACATAATCAAATCAATGAAATAATAGGTATAGAGACAGAACCCTTTATCATCTTAGATGGAAAATAATTTTGTTAAAACAATTGAACTCCATTCTTGAGGAAAATATCCATTCTACCTCAAAAACATTTTTCCTTTCTTAACATGTAATACAATTTTAAACTAAAAGAATTTGATTAAAAATAAACTTGAAATCTTATAAAGGAAGCTTCTTGAAAATAATGTTTTAAAAATCCATTAATTCCATATAAGTTAAAAAAAATCATTCTTCTCCTACTTTTGTTAGAAAAGTCAAAAAATACATTGTACGAAAAACGACAAAAGATTCCTTTCATATCTTTTACTAAAAACTCACCGAAGGGTAAAATTGGATATAAAATATTGTAGAAGTATATAAATATTACATATTTAGGAAACATGTATGTGGATGATAAATATTTCCCAGTAAATTCTGATGTATAAACAATCTCGGATAAAAATTGAGATTGCGAGATTTTACCTTACCTTAAGTCCTATTTGCTTCGTAAGTGTCCGAACCTACTGTATAATGAAATAAATAATGTCATTGACTTATTACATAAACATAATCATTGTTATGATATCATATATGGTCATATTCTTAGCTTCATATTAGTAATATTTCATTCTTACTTGTTATTCGGGTGTTTATTGCCTTTTGTTTTTATGCATGTTTTGTCGAATAAATTCTTATTCTTCTATTTGGGTTATAGATACCTCATTTAAATAATGGTATTAGTGTAATATATATCATATTAACTCATTTAATTCATTTATATAATCATTATGCAATGAAGATCATGTAGAACGAGTCGCATCACATCGTGGAGACGGTATTCCGTACGTACGCACGAGCGATGATATCGTTCCCATGATCGTGAAATTGTAATGGAGTGTATGTATACTATTTCATAATCAATATCAATTTACCATAATAATTTATAGTAATTATTTACACCATTATACCCATCCAAGTAAGGTGGTGGTGGAAAATAGATTACACCACGGCGTGGAGACGGTATTCCGTACGTACCCACGCGCGGTGATTTCATTTTCCGTAGGATGGATATATGGTGAAATAGTGTTGTTTCATAATTATAATAACATATCAGTATATTAGTGATACTGATGTTATTACTTCATAATGAAACAACTAAAGAAGAAGAAGTTGGAGAAGAAATAAATTTGAAAGAATCGGTAACAGACATTACCTCTTCTTTGCAGCGCCTCTTTGAGACCTCCTTCTAGGGCACTAAAATTGGTATTTAAAGAAGACCAGTACCTCGAGGATGTTTCTAGAAAAGTGGAGAAGAGAATATGTCAGGGTTTGGCCGAGCTTGAAGGATAATTGTGGTGTGAGGAACATAGGGAGGATGTGCCCTTTTATAAGGGAGTAGAGGGACACCTTTGGAAAAACAAAAAATATTATTTTATTATAAAGTCATATTTAGTTTTAAATAGCTCCAAATTGATTTATTTCAAAGCTAAGGTGGGGATAGGTAGAAATAATCTCATACAATATAATTTATACATGTTTAGGTTCCTATTTTAACCTTATCTTTTAGATTTAACTTTAAGTTAAATAATTTTACTTTTACCATGTCTTTTTGTGTTCTTACACTATAAGGTTAATAAACAGACTATAACAAGAAAAACGAACCCCAAGTTGTTTATTATTAATATATATAACCTTATATAAGTCATTTTTCTGAACCTTAGATTTTTAGGAATAAAATAACATTTAATATATTAATATTTGTTTTAAACACTATTTTATGTCAATTTTGACACTATTTAGTAATTGATTTTTGTGAAAATCATAACAGAATGATTAATTCGAAAAAAGATAATTTAATAAATACTAACATGTCATATTTACCTAGAAAATTAGTGGAATTCATAAAAACTCTCAAATAACATCAATTATGTCAATATTTCATTAATAAGATAATTACTGCATCACCTTTTGTGTCATAAATAAATTAAATTATTTAATGTCTAAAAATTACAAATAAAATACCATTATTTAGGAAATATTTTTAGCTTTCTAATGAATATTTATAGTCGACTTTATCTCATGTATGACCCTATATTAAAAATTATTTACTTTTTAAACATTGATTTTAACTATTTTAACCATTCTTTAAATAAATTATTAATAAATGTCCTAATCTAATCCACGTAGGACTAAATGGTAATATTCTATTCCTAAGGTATTTTTTGGACGAATTACACTTATCCAAGAGAATTAGGACATGTGTTAGGGTAATAATAATATCATTTTTACTCTTAATTACCCTATTTACTTTTAACTGTGGTAAATATAAGTAAAAAGTTACTATTCACCAAAAAAATTTTAATCTCATTGAACCACATTTTACTTACTAACATCAACTGTGTCTCTCGGATTTTTAAAATTCCACTCACAAAAGTGGTAAAATTAAGTTTTATGTAAATTTGCAAATTTTCCTAGGAGGTGGGTAAAAGACGGTGAAAAGTTCAATAAAATTTTTATATATCTAAAATTATTATAAAATTACCCCAATTAATTACATTGAATATATATAGGTATTATGTATCAATTTATACCTAAAATAAAATTAAATAAAATAAATAATTATTTAAATAAAAACTCGGTTTTAAAATAGTAACCCAGTGTTTTCACTATTCATCAAAAATTGAAAGTTTTCAGAAAAATACAAAAATTTCACCCTAGGATAATTTCAATATTCAGAATCCAAAAATGAAGTCCATTTTGAAAAATAAAATTTACAAAATTTCAAAAAGTGGGTATTACTATTCATAACTGCTAGTTTTAATAATATTTTAATAGCATATCGTTGTTTAGTGAAACTCGGTATTGCGTACGATGCAAGCTATTGAGGAAGGTAGCGATTGCGTGTAAAGAAAGCCAAGCTAGTGTTGTGTGTAGTGGAATATTTCTTTGAGGATTTATATAACATAAAAACAAAATATTTCTCATAAATGTCTCGGGTGTCACATTCTACCCCCCTTAAAATGAATTTCATCCTCGAAATTTGTCACTTTGTAAGAAATAAATGAGGATACCTCTCCCTCATCATATCCTTAAGATCCCATGTAGCTTCTTCTAATTTGTGGTTCCCCCTAAAACTTTCACCAAGCGAGTGGTCTTGTTCCGTAGGACTTTTTCACTACGATCGAGAATCTCTATCGGCAGTTCTTCATAAGAAAGATCTTGTTCCAGTGGTACAACTTTTGAGCTGAGTACAAGTGAAGGATCATGTATGTACTTTCTGAGGAGAGATACATGGAACACATCATGAACTTCAGAGATATTTGGTGGAGGCACCAATCGGTAAGCTACCTTCCCACACGATCCAGTATTTCGAAAAGACTGATATATCTAGGTCTCACCTTTCCCTTGTTTCCAAATCTCATGACCCTCTTCCAGGGAGATATTCGTAAGAACACTTTATCACCCACTTCAAACTCTAAGTCTTTTCTTCGGTTGTCGGCATAACTTTTTTGTCGACTATGAGCTTCTCATATGTGTTGTTGAATAGATCATACCTTTTCTTCCATATCATCAACAAGATCATGTCCTAATAGCTTTCTTTCCCCAATTTCATCCCATAAAGTTCGAGTCCTGCATTTCATTCCATACAGAGCTTCATAAGAGGCCATCTAAATACTTGAGTGAAATCTATTATTATAGGAAAATTCCACAAAAGTTAGGTGTTGATCCCAACCACATTTGAAATCTATATAGCAGGCTCTCAATATATCTTCTAGGGTTTGAATCATCCTCTTAGACTGACCGTCTGTCTGATGATGATAAGCAGTGCTGAAACTCAACTCTGTATCCAGAGTATGCTGAAGACTTCGCCAGATCTTTGAGGTAAACCTCGGATCCCAATCAGATATAATAGAAAGTGGTACTCCATGCAATCTTACCACTTACTTTACATATATCCTGGCAAGCTGATCCGGAGAGAAATCCTCTCTAATAGAAAAGAAGTGTGGAGACGTTGTAAGATGATCAACTATGACCCAGATAGAATTATTGACTTTGGATGTTTTAGGATGTCCGGTGAAAAAGTCCATAGTGATGTTTTCCCATTTCCATTCGGGTATGGGTAATGGTTGTAACATTCCCTTAAACTTCTGTCTCTCAGCTTTAACTTGATGACAAACCAAGTATCAAGAGACATATTCAGCAACATCTCTTTTCATTCCATCCCACCAGAAGTACTCTTTCAGGTCCCTATACATTTTCGTGCTTCTAGGATGAATAGATAATGAAGAACTATGAGCCTCATCCAGCATATCCATCTTTAATTCGGGGATGGGAGGAACACAAAACCGATTCCTGAATATTATTATCCAATCACAATCAAGGTTGAATTCAAGAACATTTCTCAGCTTCTTTTGTAACTCTACATCTTCTTTATCTGCCTCTTTAATCTTCACATGATAGATGGTTGAACATTCATTTGAGAAAGAAAAGATTTTCCCCTTCCATTATAATTCCAAGATCCATCCTTTGTAAATCCATAAATATTGGATCTTTTGTGATCCTCATCATGGATAAACTGGCATGGTCTTGTTGACTTAATGTATCTGCCACCTTGTTTGATTTCCCAGGGTGGTAATGGATTGAGCAGTCGTAATCCTTAATCATCTCCAACCATCTTCTTTGGCGCATATTCATATCCTTTTGTGTGAAAATATAATTTAAATTTTTATGATCAGTATAAATGTCACACATTTCTCCATAAAGATAATGCCTCTAAATCTTTAATGCAAAGACTACCAAGCTAACTCCAAATCATGAGTTGGATAAATTTTCTCTTTGATTTTCTTCTGTCGTGAGGCATAAGCTATCACCATATCATTTTGCATGAGAACACACCCCAATCCCTTCTTGGATGCATCATTGTAGACCACTAACCTTTCTCCACTACAATGAAGTGTGAGTACAAGTGCACTGGATAACCTTCTTTTCATCTCCTTGAAATTCTCTTCACATTCCTCCGTCCAAAGAAACTTAACTCCTTTCCGAGTCAACTTGGTGAGTGGATTAGATAATCATGAGAAATATTTTACAAAACGACAATAATATCCAGCAAACCAAGAAAAATTTGGATCTCAATTACTGTTGTTGGTCTCGACCATCTTTCGATAACCTCTGTTTTTGCTCGATCCACAGATATCCCCTCTTTTGAGATTATGTGACCCAAAAATAAAACTTTTTGAATCCAAAATTTACAATTGGTAAATTTGGAATAAATCATCTCCTTTCTGAAGGTCTTCAATATAATTCTCAAGTGATCTTCATGTTCTTCCTTTCCCTTTGAATATACAAGAATATCATCTATAAATACTACCACAAACTGATCATGATAGTATCTAAAGACTATATTCATCAGATCCATGAAGATAGCAAGGGAATTAGTAAGAACAAATGGCATCACTATAAATTCATAGTGTCCATACCTTGTACAGAAAGCCGTCTTTGGTATATCCTCCATTTTGACCCTTAATTAATGATACCATGAACGAAGATCAATCTTGGAAAAGTATTGAGCTCCGCGTAGTTGTTCAAATAAGTCATCAATGCGCGGGAGAGGATGTTTGCTCCTGATAGTGATCTTGTTAAGTTCTCGATAATCAATGCATAGTCTCATTGATCCATCATTCTTCTTAACAAACAGAACTAGTGCTCCCCAAGGTGATGCACTGGGGCTTATGAATCCCTTATCAATATTATCTTGGAGTTGCTTCTTAAATTCTTGCAACTCAATTGGGGCCATTCTATAAGGTGTCATTGAAATAGGTAAAGCACCCGGTACGAGTTCTATTGAAAACTCAACTTCACGATTTGGTGGAAGACCCGACAATTCCTCCATAAAGACATCGTCAAACTCCTGTACAATGGGCATATTCTTAATCATGAGTTTCTCACCAACCATTTGAGATAAATAACCTTCATTTAGTGGAATCAAGACCCATAAGATGGAAGTAATTTCCACAGGAAGGTTATGTTCATCCTTGCATTGATAGACGATCATAGATTGATATGGAATATGAAATGTGACTTCACTTCTTTGGAAATTGATATGAGCTCCATATAGATAAAGCCAATCCATGCCAAGAATCACATCAAATTACACTATATGGAGGATCACAATATTTGCAGGAAGCACTTCCCCACACACTTCAATCGGAGAATAATTATAAACTTTTGATGCGACTGTTGTGCCATTAGGGGTTGTCACAGCTAACTCAACATCAAATTCTTGTGGTAATACGGTGATACCCTTAGAAAATTCTTCAGAAATAAAAGAGTGGGTGGATCCAAAATCAAATAAAACATTTTCTACTTTATAGTGGATGGTAAGTGTACCTTTCACCACTTCTTTATCGTACTCCACATCACTGATAAAAATTGCATGTTACTTTCCTTTGTATTTAGCCTTAAGAGTTTGTTGATTTCGACCATCATCATCAACCCATGGATTAGGGCATTGATTGGAATAATGCCCCATTTCCTTGAACTTGTAACATTGAAGTGTAGGAGGTTCACTCTGTGTAGCCTTTTCATTGTCCGCATCACTAGACTTCTTCATCCCATCGTTGTAGCATTCAAATGCCTGATGACCTTCCTTTCCATATTTGAAACATTTACTTATCCCTTTGAGACAACTCCCTCCATGTTTCATTCCACACTTTGAGAATAAGGGAAAACTCATCTTCTTTTCAGTGTGCTCTTAAGATTTTCCTTTGAATTCCATTTTCCTCTTCTTATCAAACCCATATGACTGATGGGTTACTCCAATCTCCATCCCAACATTGAGAGAACATCGAACGATTTCCTCGTAGCTATTGAAGTCCCTTATGGCTAACGCCCTTCTAAGACTTGGTTTTAAGCCACTAAAGAATCGATCAATCTTACTCTCAGGTTGGATAATAATACCCGAAGCACACCTTGCAAGTCTAGTAAATTTTGCTTCGTAGGTACCAACAGATTCATCATCCTTTTTCTTTAGTTCAAGAAACTCCTTCTCCATCTTTGTTCGAATAATACGAGGGAAGTACTTATTGAAAAATAAGTTCTTGAACTTGTCACATTCCATGGAATCAATTTCATCTCTTTGCCCCATATTGTTGATAAGATTCCACCACTGATCAGCATCACCTTCCAAACGATACAATGCTAAGATGACTTTATCATGTTCAGAACATTGAAGAACTGAAAATATCTTTTTAGTAGTACAAATCCATTGTTCAGCAACTAATGGATCAGTAGACCTGCTGAATGAAGGTGGACGCTGCCTCATAAAGGATTCATCAGAATGTTGCTCCTTCTTTTTCTCATTTGGAAGTCCTCCATGATTCATAGCTTGAGAAAGTTGTGTGAGCATGGCAAAATGATTTTTCATTCCAGCTCCCATAAAGTTTGGTTGCTCAGGGGGACAATCATTGCATTGCCCGTCGCATTCCTTATTAACACAGTTTATTTGGGTTCCAGCCATTGACTAAAACCAAGAAGAATAGTGTGAGCAACACTAATTATAATAGGAAAACCACATAACCAAGAATAAAATTTCACACTTAAGGTCTTATCCTAGGTTATTCATGGCCACTTCTAAAACACTAAGATTGTGTTCTATGCATAGACTTATCCTTATGATTATTACTAAGATTTCACATCCTAGTTTCCAAGGGCTGACTATACCTTTCCTCTGATACCAACTATAACGACCCAGACTTTACATACATTGTTAATAATTCAAAATATAACCACACTTATTAAAACATATAACATAACCATGAAAGGACCATATAGGTATAGTTTCTTTAGAAACTGGGAAACATAAACAACTGGTTCATAAATCATCTACATTGTCTCCAATTTATTTCATCATATCTAGAGTCCTTTGGAATATCCTACTTGATAAACTTATTCCTGACCCGAGGGAAAGAAAACATACAAAAGGTTGAGATAAAATACTCAGTAAGGGTAAACAAAAGAAAATTCAATCACAACATATTCATAAGAACATAACAATTTTGAAATCTTAACCTGCAAAAGAGATCATAATTTCATAACATGGGATAAATCATGGTAGTGAAATGTAATCACAATAATCATAACATAAAACATGAAGCTTTGTGGCATACACACATAATCATAGTGAATCATTTCTTATTAGTCAAGACTCATTGCCAAGACTATCTTAGTGGACAAATTCCATTTTAGAACCGAGTTCATTCCTCGTTTCAGTCCTGTTTCACTGAACCAGTTTAACCTGCCATTCTAGCCATGTCTATATCATGAGATATAAAATCTTTACCCAATTTATTGGAGGGAGATATAGGTCTCACCGATCTCATAATGATACCATTCTTATGTGTGCCACAAAATCATAAACCATACATCATAGCATAACCCATGTAATAAAAATGGGATTCTTAAACATCTTGACATCATAAAACAATTCATATAAGATAAAAGAATTCATAAAAATAATTCCATCCCAACATAATCAAATAAATGTAATAATAGGGATAGAAACAGAACCCCTTATTATCTAAGATGGAAAATAATTTTGATAAAACACTTGAACTCCATTCTTGAAGAAAATATCTTTTCTACCCCAAAAACATTTTTTATTTCATAACATGTCATACAATTTTAAACTAAAAGAAGTTGATTAAAAATAAACTTGAAATCTTGTAAAGTAAGATTCTTGGAAATAATGTTTTAAAAATCCATTCATTCCGTATAAGTTAAAAAAACATTCTTCTCGTACATTTGTCGGAAAAGTCAAAAAGTACCTCGTACGAAAAACGAGAAAAGATTCCATTCATATATTTTACTAAAAACTCACCGAAAGGTAAAATTGGATATAAACTATTGTATAATGATATAAATATTACATATTGAGGAAACATTGATGTGGATCATAAATATTCCCCAGTAAATTCTGAAGTATAAACAATCTCGGATAAAAATTGAGATTGCGAGATTTTCCCTTACCTTAGGCCAGATTTGCTTTGTAAGTGTCCGAACCTCCTGTATAATGATTTAAATAATTTCATTGACTTATTCCAGAATCATAATAATTTTTATGATATCATATATGGTCATATTCTTAACTTCTTATTAGTAATATTTCATTGTTACTTGTTATTCGGGTGTTTATTGCTTTTTGTTCTTATGCATGTTTTGTCGAATTAATTCTTATTATTCTTTTTGGGTAATAGATAACTCATTTTCAGAATGGTATTAGTGTAATATATATCATATTAATTCATTAAATTCATTTATATAATCATTATGCAATGAAGATCATGTAGAACGAGTTGCATCACATCGTGGAGACGGTATTCCGTACGTATGCACGAGCGATGATATCATTCCCATGATCGTGAAATTTTAATAAAGTGTATGTATAGTATTTAAGAATCAATGTCAAATTTCAATAATAATTTATAGTTATTATTTACATCATTATACACATCCAATTAAGGTGGTGGTGGAAAATAGATTACACCACGGCGTGGAGACGGTATTCCGTACGTACGCACGTGCGGTGATTTCATTTTCCGTAGGATGGATATATGGTGAAATAGGGTTGTTTCATAATTATAATAAAATATCAGTATATTAGTGATACTGATGTTATTACTTCATAACGAAACAACTAATGAAGAATAAGTGGAAGAAGAAATAAAGTTGAAAGAATCGGTAACAGACATTACCTCTTATTTGGAGCGCCTCTTTGAGACCTCCTTTTAGGGCATAAATATTGGTATTTGAAGAAGACCAGGACCTCTAGGATGTTTCTATAGAAGTGGATAAGAGAATTTTGCATGGGATGGCCGAGCATGAAGGCTCAAAGTGGTGTGAGGAAGAGAGGGAGGAGGTTCCCTTTTATAAGGGATGAGAGGGGCACCTTTAGAAAAACAAAAAAAATTATTTTATTATAAAGACATATTCGGTTTTAAATAGCTTCAAATTTATTTATTTCTAATCTAAGGTGGGGATGATTCTAAATCCTCTCTTCCAATATAATTTAGACAATTTTAGGTTCCTATTTTAATCTTATCATTTAGATTTAACTTTAAGTTGAATAATTTTACTTTTACCATGTCTTTTTGTGTTCTTACACTATAAGGTTACTAAACATACTATAACAAGCCAAACAAACCCCAAGTTGTTTATTATTAATATATATAACCTTATATAAGTCATTTGGACGAACATTATATTTTTAGGAATAAAATAACAATTAATAATATAATATTTGTTTTAAAAACAATTTAATGTCAATTTTGACACTATTTAGTAATTGATTTTTGTGAAAATAATAACTAAATGATAAATTCTAACAAATATAATTAAATAAATACTAACATGTCATATTTACCTAGAAAATTATTGGAATTTATAAAAAGTCTCAAATAAAATCAATTATGTCAATATTACATTTATAAAATAATTGCTGCATCATCTTTTGTGTCATAAATAAACTAAATTATTTAATTTCTAAAAATTACAAATAAAATACCATTATGTAGGAAATATTTTTATCTTTCTAACGAATATTTATAGTCAAATTTATCTCATGTATAACCCTATATTAAAAATTATTTACTTATTAAACTTTGATTTTAACTATTTTAACCCTTATTTAAATAAATTAATAATAAATGTCCTAATCTAATCCAAGTGGGCCTAAATTGTCATATTCTATTTGTAAGGTTGTTTTTGGTCGAATTAGAATTATCTGATAGAATTAGGACATGTGTTAGGGTAATAATAATATCATTTTTACTCTTAATTACCCTATTTACTTTTAACCGTGGTAAATAAAAGTAAAAAGTTACTACTCACCAAAAATCATTTTCATCTCATTGAACCACATTTTACTTACTGACATCAACCGTGTCTCTTAGATTTTTGAAATTCTACTCACAGAAGCAGTAAAATTTAGTTTTATGTAAATTTGAAAATTCTACTAGGAGGTGGGTAAAAGACGGTGAAAAGTTCAATAAAATTTTTATATATCTAAAACTATTATAAAAATACCCCAATGAATTACATTGAACTTATATAGTTATTATGTATCAATTTTGACCTAAAATAATTTTAAATAAAATAAATAATTATTTAAATAAAAAGTTGGTTTTTAAATAGTAACCTAGTGTTTTCACTATTCATCAAAAATTGAAAGTTTTCATAAAAATACCAAAATTTCACCCTAGGATAATTTCGATATTCCGAATCCAAAAATGAAGTCCATTTGGAAAAATAAAATTTAAAAAATTTCAAAAAGTGGGTATTAATATTCATAATGGCTAGTTTTAATAATATTTTTAATAGCATATCGTTGTTTAGTGAAACTTGGTATTCCGTACGACACAAGCTATCGAGGAAGGTCGTGATTTCATGTAAAGAAAGCCAAGCTAGTGTTGTGTGTAGTGAAAGATTTCTTTGATGATTTACATAACAAAAAAACAAAATACTTCTCATAAAAGTCTCAGGTGTTACATTATCCATCAACATTTATAGTGAGACTGACCGACCAAATCCATACAACCAACACAAGCCAAAAAACATAATCAACTAAAAAGCACAAATCACCATGGATTCACAATCAGAAAACAACCATTTCCAACACATTCCAATTCACTTCAATAAATCACACATTTATTGAATTCACCTTAAAAAAAAATTCCATGCCGATCTACATTTCAATTAATAACCTATTTATTGAAACCCCTCTTTCACAAAACCATTTTCATATGCATCCACTAATGACTTTAATATCAAAATTTTAAAATCACACAACAAATCCAATTTTATCAACCAAAACCCATTTTACCCAAAATCCCCTAAATCAACACGAAATCGATTTCCAACATTATTCTCACATCATTATCATAATTAGAAACAAGAAAAAAAAAATTTTAACCAAAACTAGTTGTTCTATCCAAGTGGAGTCAAAAGAGAAGCCACCTATCTTTCGGGTTTTGGAAAATTCAACCAGCACACAACCGAATCCGTATTCGAGAAAACATTCCACTAAAAAAACTGTAGATATACCTACCTATCATCAAAAAGCATTATAACCAACAGACAAGGCAATGATTACCCTAGATATACACAAAAAGGGTGTAGATCTAGAAAACCGAGATAGAGGGAAAAGTAGATCTAGAGAAAACCACAATGTACTAAGTGACGAGACTTAATGGATAAGGACCACCTTAAATCCACAATGAAATCCCTTCCATTATCTTACAAAATGAGTTTGAGAGCCTCTACAACCATTTAGAACCATAAATCCTAAGTGAGGAATGACTGGGAGGATGTTTGGAATGAAAAAAGGCAACTCTGAGAGACCCAAATTTAAAAGAATTATTTTTAAGTGACCGCACGGTTAGCCCGCACTGTTTGGAAAATCATGCACTCACCAAGCACATTCCACTTCCTCAAGATAAGGGGTCTACATGGTTACCTCGCATGGTTTGGAAAATCATGTGTAGGCCTTGTGAAGCCCACTATCTCTCCCTGAATGGTTTCTGGGTGAACTTACACGTTTTCCCATAACTGTGATCATAATGTGTGCCCTTAGAAAAGCCTCCAAACTTATTCAAAACCCTTACAAACTCTCCCAAGAAAATTAAACACAAAAAAGGAATAAGAAAAGTACTCATACCTCAATCCAGGGGGTGAATCATGTTAAATGTGAGGGAATCACTAGAATGAAGCAAGAGGTTAAATGAGAGATAATCTCAAAATCAAATCTTATAAACATATGGTTATCCAAATCCTAACATTTAATGATGTTCTTGGTAGGTATCCTTGACATAGGATGTTATATAATTATCTTAATACAATAGATTCAATGTATTATTCCTATGTTATGATTTAATAGATTATTTTATAAATTCCCTAGTGAATCATGCCTTATGAACATCTAATATTCATACCAGAATTCTTGTTTATGATAATTGATATTTATGGTGTGATATTTTAAATTTATATCATGTTATCACACCATTAGTCTCATGATTATTATTATATATCTTTCAAGTTTACCCTTACTGAGCATCTGAGATCACTTTATTTTTATGGTTTCTTTCCCCATGTTATAGAGAAAATGTTTTATGTAGTAGTAGTAAATGGTAAGACCATTATGGAAATCATTGATGATCTTACCCCAAGTTATTTTTTTTTTCCAAATATCAAATTACACTAAACTATTATGGTCTTCAGACATGTACATTTTTTATGTGAAGAATTTTTGACACATATGTTATAATATCCATGTATATTAAGCCTGTGTCACTATAAATGGTATCAAATGAATGTGTTAGTCATCTTTTTGAATATATAATTAGAATCCCTTATTTAGATCCCTAAGAATGTTTCAAATGTTGTGTATAGGGATTATCGAAGGATTAGCCAATCGTGTCATAGATTTATATATAGTTATCTTGAATTAGGCATCTGATAAATAATTTTTCATGCATATGTGGATTTACACTCTGATAATTATTATTTAGACAATGATTTATGGTTTTAATACAATGGATGGAACCCGAAGGAACTTGGATAACATTAAATATGATGAAAAATTTGGTGATTTGACAATTAAATTGGATAATTACTAGGGAGAAATACATTGTGAATATGTTGAATTAACAATCATGATATATAAATAAAAATGTGAATATTGTTGTTATTATAAACACATATTATAAGAGGAAGATGGAATTTTTTAAATATTCAAATGGTAAGATGATTATTGGATACAAGATTCATCTTCTTACATGTCAATAAGAATAGAATAATAACCTTGATGAATATCTCAAATAGAGAGGAGGATGTTATCTATGTGGGAAAGGGTTCAAAAAGTGAAAAAATTTCTTGGAGTTCAATGAATTATCTATGGAGAACATATCAATTTCCCAACATAATTCCCAAACCTATTAATTTACATCTAATCCAAAGAAGGACCAATTCCATACCAAACATTGAAGAAGATAGATTGAAGTGTTCATGTATTTGTATTCAATAATAATAAAATATTTAAGTATTGATTAGTTTATTTTTTGAGTTATGGATTTACAAGAATAAGTTGAATGGTTTTAGTGGATGTGAAATAGATTTAATAACATGTTGAAATTTTTACTAAGGGAATATAACACATAGTTCATTCTATATTTTTAGATAATTGGGTTTTGATAAATATATGTACGGTATGAATAAGTAAATATTATAGTACTAATTACCTCAATAGTTTTATGGGTTTTCATGAAAAATATTTTTGTGATATCATGGATAATGTTTAAAACTTTTCTAAATTTAAGGATTATATTCAATAAACTTTTGAATAAGGATTATTTCTTGTTTTCAAAAAGTATTATTGGTAATTTAGATTATTTCGATGTTTCAAGACAATACATGATTAAGGTATTCACATGTTTTGTATTAGAAAACCAATAGCTAATTGAGGATATATGGAGGATCAATTATAATCTTTTCTGATATTTTTATTGACTTTATTTATAATGGTTTGTGCATATATTATTAGGATGGTTTGTAAGGATGTCCATTTTTTAAGGTCTTGTGTTAAAAATCAGATGAGGTTTTAGATATTAAAGTATTATCTCACCATATGATGATTAATGAATATTTTATAACTTGTTCTATCCTTTCTGTTTTTAATAATGATATATTGAATGAACATTCATTATATTTATTGATCTTATTATCCACTATTTAATTAGGAATGTAAAATTCAACTTGAGTTCATAGAATAAGAGATGATGTGGAAATTTTTTATAAAAAAACAAAGGTTGTGGTTGTGTTGAAATCATGTTAGTTTATCATTTCATGAAAATTCTTCAACCTTAAGAAAAGGGGTCTCGAAATAAAATGATTTCCAGTTATCATCATGTTTTATCATATCAAAGACCTTTTTCAAGACTCATTGTGTTTTGTTATTGTGATCATTAACATTCACCTAACCATGTTCTCTATCACTCTTCATCAGAATATGATACTTGGATTTTTCATCTAAGTATATATTTTAATATTATACATATGTTCTCTTATATGTGATACCGGTTATGAGCCACTTTTTGTAAAAAATTAGGGTTCTGTAATTCTAATTTTAAAGGATGTTTTATTATTCATTTTTATGATGTTGGTTTTTGTGAAAGGAACATTCAAGTAGTAATCCATTGATAACTCTGATGATCATTGAGGTAGAAACGCAGTTTAACATGGTATAATTAAACACTATGAGATTTTGTGAAATATATTTTTTGGAACTAATATACACTTTTTTATATTTTTCATTTCACACAACACTTAATATATCTTTTCATATAAGAAAGAACTAAGTGTGGATTTCATTGTACACAACACCTAGTAAATATTTCATTACACACAACACTTATATTAGGTTGAGGAACATTCAATAGTATGTTAATAATTTATTATAAACTATACTGAATCCCTTCGATATGTTTTGTTACACTCTAGGACGAGTTGTGAGAAACTATAAGATACTATTAATATTATATTTAAAATAATGTTATAGTTAACACCTGCCCATTGGAATAAATGTTATGAATAATATTAACTAAATTGGGATTGTATTATTTACAAATTTATAGAAAATTGATCATATGGTTATAAATTAATATTTTTGAATGCAAGAACTAATCAAGATAAGGAAATTACTTTTCTATGAATGCTATGATTCTCAGTGAAAACACTATTTTATCACAATAAATTAGAAAAAACGACTTTTGATGAATGATTTCAATTAAATTTTAATATTATATATTAAATAGATATTTTTAATACTCATCCAATAGATTTCATTGGTATAATAGTGAAATAAATCCTATTTAATTAATAAAAAGATGTATTTTTCTAAAATATAATTGTACCAACAATTAATGGAGAAACCTTGTTAAATATAATATTTGAAAATTATTTATTGTTAAATTTTATAAATAAACATCATTATTTAAATCATGATCTCAAATTTATTATAGGTGAATTTTTGGTATATATCATGAAAAGTTTCAGATTTTGATGAATAGTTAGAAATATTTTATTTTAATTCCAAAATGATTTTTCATCTAATATATTTATATAGTTATATTATAATTTGATATGGGTATAAAGTATAATTATATAAATTATACGTAATTTATTTTATTTCATTTTTTTGGGAGGAATTTCACATTGAAATTGTTTATAAAACCCTTTCAGACTTTTAAACATTTACCCTAAAAAATGGATAACGTGACACATCATCACGTTTAATTTTAAATTAATTAATGTAACCTTTTTATTTAATTTTTCCCAATGGATTAAAATTTTTCAATAATAATATGTAATAATTTCGAATATGTTCAAATTAGTTTTTGAAAAAATATATTTTTTGTGATTTAAATTAATTAAAGGGATTAATAATGAAATAAACATAATAAAGAATAACCGTTATTTTTAAAGACCATGATGACATAAAATCTTCTAAAAAATAAATTTTATGTCCATATTTTGACATTATTAACCCTTTTATCAGATTTGGACTATTATTTGATGCACACTACATTAGAAAAATTTGGGTAGAAATCCTATTTCATAAATTTACATGAATTCAACTCTTCCACCACAATATAAAAACACTCAAACATCCCACTTATTCATATCATTATATCCCATTGGATCTAAAAACCATTAAAAAAATAGCCTCCCAAAATACATACCTTAATCCTAGAATCCTCCCTTTTTTATAAAATCCCATATTGGAATCCATTTGCTAGAAACCTAGAGAAGTTACCCAAAGAAGAAGTAACCTCATTCCACAAGCCCTGTAGTTTTATTATCAATGTCTATACCATCAAATATTCATATTACATTCCTATAAAATAACCTCAGTATGTGAAATAAACAAATAACTTTTTATTTGATAGGATCTACCTAAACTTGCACACAATTACATCTAATGGTTAACAAACTTATCATTCGTGTGTAAGGTGGAAAACCACCCCATGAAATAATTTTGTTCATTCTTACATTACTAACTCACATTGGTAGGAATATTGATAGAAATACAAGTTATATATTATATATACTAAAATATATGATATATATTATTTATTTATCAATATTTAATTATTATATAAAAAACATACTTTTGGATTTCTATTTTGGGTAAGTACAATAACTTAATTTGTGGATGTGTGGACTACCACCTCTTCAAAGAGATGTGATGCATTCACATATTACATGGAATGTATTAAATATGTTTTTAGTGAAAATATATGATATAAATTACATAATAAATCTAATTTAATTGTATTATATATATGCATATATTTCTTTTACATTTCATTCAATATGACAAGAATGATGAAATTGTATTCATGCTTAACTAGGACCTACTGTCTCCATGAATGACATATACCATTTGATATTTCATTATTTCATAGATTATTATAAATAAATATATACTGAAAATAAATGATATCTATATCATGTTTTATATTTTATAAATAGGTATATCATGATCTATCTATGAATATGAATAATAACATGTCAAAACAAATAGGAAAATGAAAGCAGATATTACAAAAAATGTAACATTAACATGGAGTTGTGAATAAAAAGCTAATATAGAGTCATCACACAACAAATTATTGAATTAGATATGGTAATATGTTTCAGTTGAATATTTATAATAAAAATATATTTATGATTCATGAGTTTTGAACGTGTGCAATGAATGTCAATACATAAGTTATGGGTTTTCTCGTCTCACTTTTATTTCTGAGACTCATCCCTTATTCATCACATTTGTGATGTGTGGTGTATATAATGGCCATAAATTTATTATATGAAACTTATAATTAAATTTATTGAAGTTCTCAGGACCTGTCCTTGGGTCCTGTGTCGTGACTACCCCAATCCCGCGTTCTATAGGCTAGGGGCTGGTGACTATCACCGAAAGGCATATCCCTGTAATCAAGAAGGCATTGCCTTTAAAACCTATAGCACAAATAGTCTGAAAACACAATAATGAGTAACCACAACTAACTACTATACTAAAATGTGTGAAGAAATTAAGGGCAATTATACCAGCCCAACTCATAGTACAAGTACAAATGAAAGGGAAACAACTTCTGGATCATCCACCGGGAATCCTACCTGAAGGGTAGGTATAACTCTCGATCAAGTTGTCCATGTGGTACGTCTCGTCTAAGTACACCACTGAGTAGCCTAATGTTCATCACACTTATCCTCGATCAATGTTTTCAGTCGTCTGCACATGACCTAACAAGGTGTGGGCATAGCCAGTGCACGGGTGAGTATAACGATACTCATTAGGGACCCCGAGATCCCAGAAGTTCTCCCAGAATCCACAAATGATAATCTTAAAAAGTAAGAGTATAATCACAAGGTATGAAGTAACAACCATCTTTACATAGCTGTATGCCCATACATATACCTATGTTTTCAAGATTACAAAAATCTCCATCTCCTGATCCAAAAGCCCAACTGTCCATGATGGAATAAGTACCATGAAGGTAACACCCCACAGAGAAGATCCGCAATGATTTCACCATAACGATTATAACTCAGATCACACTAGGTAAAACATAGGTACGTCAGTAATGATGATTTGATGTAACTACTTAATCATCTTACTCTGTTGAGAGGCAGACCCACGAAGGATCCTAAATCATCAGACCCATGCAGGATCATTATACTGCAGAACCGTGTAGGATCCTAGAGTAGTCCCACCTGGATTCCTAGAGCAGGTCCATGTGAGATCCTGGAACACATAGCCATGTAGGATTCCAAAGCACATACCCACGTTGGATCCCTTTCTCATGTTACAGCAAGCCACAAGGTTCCTGCAGTAAGCTCACTTGATTCTAGGAGGGTCCACTCTTCATGGAATAGTTCAATACATCAACTGCCATGAAGATCCATGATGAAATATTCCCATAGGAATTCCACATAATAGGGGTCTCAACGCAATAGACGTTGCCTCAAATGGATTCCTGGTCTGTAAGTTATATGACTTTTTATTTCCGAGGTCCTGGTTGGATTCGTGTCAGATCCAACATAGTCGTAACCCAACATTATTCAAAACTCATGTGGGGTATAACAAAAGAAATAACTCGATCCAAGGTTTCCAGTGCTACAGACGGTTCGTCAAACCAACACATGTAGCAGAAGTTATGAATGAAAGACCAGAAAGGGGTCGAAGTAAGTCTGGGTCCAGTCCCACCAAGTCCACGGTATCCTACCAGGACCGATTGGTACAACCCGGCCCGCCAGCATAGCACGACCTGTGGTGCAGCCCCAATGCATCCATCACTGGGCATCCTGCTTGGCAGCCCACGCTGGGCAGCACAATGGAGTCTCGTGGCTAGCCCACGGCAGGGCGACCCCATGGTCGGGTCCACCCTAGTCGCCACCCAAGGGGGAGGCACCCCTTGGGTACCACAAATGGCCTAGCCATTTGGGTTGGGTGACCATTCAGCCAGTTCCATGTGGCACTGGTAGCACACATGCGGGACCTGGGGTCCGGCTCGCCGCCTGGGCTGTCCAGACGGCCAGCCCAACACCACGGCGCAGTCACGCGTCGCGCCACCTCTGGTGGCTGGAAGCGATTCGGTCGTGCATCAGCCGCATCCTTTGCTCCACCTTGGATGATGGGCCACTACCTATAGGAGGCCACCACTAGGCATCCCACATTGGACCACGGCTTAGCAGCACCCTGGTGGGGTCCGCCCTAGCCACCCCCAAGGGGGAGGCGCCCCCCAGGGTACCCCAAACGGCCCAAACGTTCAGATTGGGTTGCCATCCGACTGCTGCCACGTGGAACTAGTGGCTGATTGGCGGGACCCCGGGCGTCTCACTCGGCTCCTCTTTTGAACAGACAGTCATCCCGCCTCCACGGAGTGGTCACATGCCACGCCACCTCCGGCGCCCTTCAATGAGCCTTCCCCCCTCCCCTCCTCCACCCATCTTTGACGTTGCGGTCTCGTGTCGCGACCACTGGATGATTGGTGGTGAGGCTGCGCGCCCCCTCCCCCTTGATGCAGGGAGTCATGCGCTGGTCTCCGCCCTAGCTCTACTGCGGCCGACGGGCCACAGCCCTCCTCCGGTTGTACAGTCACTCTATCGCTGTCTTCATTGCCGTTTAGAGTGACGGCCACCACTCTCGAGCCCTACCGACGCTGGTCACCGACACCGGTCACCGTGAAAGTTCCTCGGGGCATCGGGTGCTCCCATGTGGCTCGATCTTCATTATAAATACTTCGACACTCGTCTCAGGACGTCACCATCGATTCAAGACCACCACAGTCGGGATTTTCTCAACCAGAAAACAAGCCGCTAAGAACTCCAAAATCAATAAATGTTGCGGAGTGGTTGGGCCATGTTCATTTTCCTCGCACCCTCCGCATTAGGACGATAAAAAGTGACATAGTGGTTTTTAAATCATGAAGAACATCAAGAATGGGGTAATGGGTATACAGAAAAAATAATCCCTACCTCAATGATTTGTTGATATCAGTGATAAGAGGGAAAGACTGATGTCAGTTTGTCATCATTGAAGATGTTCCTCATTGGAGATCCTTGGTGGATTTCTTCGTTGGAGAAATGTTCATTGAAGGAGAGGATTTCTTCTTCTAATGGGGGTTTCCTCTAGAAATATCATCCACCAATCTTCTTCTTCCACCAAAACCAAGATCCCAATAAAGGTGATGAAGAGCCTCCCCCTTAATTGATAGGTTTAATGACTTCATTTAATGATGTCATTACATGTTGGGGGTTTGGCATGGTTAAATTTTTTTGATGTGATCAGGTGGTCCCCACCAAAAAATCAAATGAATTAAAATGATAAATAAAAATAAAGTTACATTAGTTTTATTTCCACTTTTTTATTTTCCCACGATTGGTAGAAAGAAACTATCTTCCACCCATGAACACCTACATCCGAGGTTAAGGTCTGCATAAGCAACTACCGATGCGGTGAGGTCAATAGTGCCCTAAGATTTCAATTCCAAGAACTTGTTCAAAAGTTATAAAACCCCGCTCACATGCTTACTAAAAGTACTTAAGGAACTTCAGAAAAACATCCTGGGAACTCAGGCCTTGAGATCCTGTACCGACATAAACTACATACTCAAATATTTCCATATTATTTGAAAACAATTACTTCAAATTTTTGGGTCTTTACAGAAATTTAAATATAAATTTTATTATATTTAGTTCTTGGGATTTAGGTTTAAAAAGATACCTAATATATAAATTAGTTTTTGTCTCCATTTTTCATCTTTGAGATACATGCCATATTTTGCACCTATAATTTTATATGGGATGTATATAATGTCCTTTGACATGTTATATCTTGAATCATAATTCTTTTTATTGATAATGAATTTTAATGTCATTTTATTCTCACATGGTTATTATTATTCAATGTTATTGTTTCTGACGCTTTCGTCAAGGCGCACGCATCTATCTGGGTGAGTACGAAAGTCGCAGTTTTGTTGCCCCACATTCTTACTTTCCAAAGGCGAGCGACACCTGTTCCTTGTTCAGGGTCATTTTCTCCATGATCAAAATGGGATGATGGGATGTCGTATCTTCCTTCTGTGCATTCCTCCTTAGAACCTATCGCCTAGTTCTGGTCTCCCTTATAGAATTACGACGTTGTTCCTGAAACTCTTCCTACTAAAATATCTTCATGGAAATCAGTTAATTACACTGCTTCTATCGGGACATTCCAAAGGGCCCAGACAGGGTAGTAACCTTCAATCAAGGGAGTTGACATGTTGGATATCCCTAGAGTGTCTAGACGTGTGGACACTGGCATGTTTGGATTTCTTCCCCTTATTATAGGGCTTCTCGATGGTGCGGAAGCCCAAGGCATCCTGAATCAAACACAGAGAATCATATTCCATAGGCATGTATCTGATGTTTTTTCTCAGCTTCCCATGTTTAACACAGGGTGTGACGTCAGTTTAACGTCCAGCGGAGATGGGTCAGACTAATCAGAACATTGATTAGAGTGGAAAAGATGGGTACAACCCCTAGGGGGAACACTACCATTGAAGCCAACATGTGGTTATCTTCAATATTGTTGTTGAGGGGAATGGAGAATGATGTGGCATGATCCCATCGAGATGTGGCAGCACGGGTGAAAATCAGGATTGATGATGGAGTGTTGAATGATGTGGATGGTGAATGGGGTGGAACAGCCATGAGGATGACGATGAATTTGGGATTGAGCCTCAAAGAGGCTTCCTATGTATCCCCGTGGCAGGAAAACAAAGTCCTAGTAGTTCATCTGCTGATGTCTTACTACTGATTGAAGATTTCAATTTCTTACCGCTAGTTGGGGATATCAATGGCATACCGGTGGATAGGGTTGTGATGGATTATGGTTGGATGGGGTCACAATGTCTTATTGCTGAATGGAATCACAACAGCTTACCACTAGTAGGGGTTGAACCTCTTGGAGGCTTCCTACATTCCTTATCTAGGAGACAAGGATCAATCCCATGTAGTTATTGTGGGATTAGGTTTAGTAAGCTAACGTAGAGGAAGACCTAGGCCTAGATAGTTGGTGGGCATGAACCTCATGGAGGTTTCATACGTACCTTGTATTGGGTAAGATCAAAGACCTCTTAGTTCGGGCGGTGTGGGAACTGACAAGAAGGGGGACGAAATGACCAGGTGTTGGGCTTGAACCTTAGGGAGGGTACCTACGTACGTTTCCGTTTCAAGGATCAAAACCCACGTAGTTCAGATATGGGTGTGGGGAATACACTCTAGGTGGCCTATGGTGTTGGTGAACTTACTTGAAGAGGGTTAGAATGACCAGGTGTTGGGTTTGAACCACAGGGAGGCTTCTTACGTACCTTGTGTTGGAAAACATCAAGGACCACGTAGTTTAGGTTGGTTTGGGGCTTACACTCTAGGCTGCCAAAGGTGTTGGTGAACTGACGTTAAGATGGTCATAACGACCGGTTGTTGGCCATGAACCATATTGATGTTTCCTACATATCTTGTGTAAGAAAAGATCCAAGACCATGTATATCAGGAATGGTTGTGTGGATTACACTCAAGGCTTCCTAGAGAGGATGTTATGGTTGAGGATTGCTCTAAGCCGACGTGAGTCCAGCTCGGTGTGAGAAACAAGAGACTAAAAGGCATGAAGATCACATCGTGAAAGATGCATCAGTTGGAAGTGATGTGGGGCTCAATGCGTGGATAGTAGCCCAAATAGGAAACAGGGGCATACACATTGGTAGAGGCCCAGGGAGATGGAGATTAGGACTTACTCTAGGATTGAGGCTTGGGTGGTGAAAAATCCCAGTGGGAGATGGATTTGGAACCCAAAAAGAGAGGAGGATCAGGGATATAACCTCCTGCAGAAAAAGCTAGAGCCGTACAATAGGGTGGTTTCCCATTCCCTGCGGTCAGACGCTTCTCCGATAAAGAGGATCTCATTACTTGTGAGGAATGATTTCCCTCATGTGGAGACCAGTGGGACTAGAGAATGTCCAAGTGGAGGTACCCCTTCTATGATACACGGGGCGAGGCCACAGTTTAATGATATGCAGTGAGGACGAAGGTTCTTGGTAGTTTAATGTCATGAAGCTCAGATGGTGTGGGTTTACTCCACATCCCTATGACATTCATATCTGATACCCTCTAAACCTTAGTGAAGAGAAGTGACCCGAAACGTCACGGCCAGGGGGTGTTATAGAGAAAACCCTTGGGGATTCCACATTAGCATGTCTATGCAACGAATAAATACATTTTAGTGTGCGTTTTTAAAGAAGAATGAGGTGAAGCAACCTAATGTGCAATATCTTCCAAGTGACATTGAAATTGATTCGTGCAAATCTGAAGGGTTGCATGGGAAAAGGATTGTAGGGTAGAAGGATAATATGTATAAGCCTTGTGAAGAACTGGTGATCCATGAAGTAGAATGGATTTATAAAGTGGTGTTCTTTGTGAAGTGAAGTCTCCTAGCCTAGGCATATGGCATAGGTGCATATGGGAGGAGATTCACGAAGTAGAAAGGAATTCACGAAGAAATGCCTCGTGAAACAAGGGTGCCTCGCGAGGTAAGGTGTGGTGAATCAATATGCTTCGCAAACAGAGTGACCCTATCTTAACATGTTGGTCATGATTGTGTAGATGACATTTCACGAAGAATAAAAGCTTCGCGATGACCCAAGTACCAGTGGGGATCTCCTTCATTCGCAAAGTTCCAGGGGATTCGTGAAAGGAATCCTTCTAGAATATGTGCTCAATTATGTTAGAGGGGGTGGTACTTCACAAAGAAAAATTACCTGGAGGATGTCATGGTTCACGGAAAAATAATTACATCATGATTTGAGAGCTCAAAAGGTGGAAGGTCAGATTATCATTCCATTTGGATCGAGGGGAGCCCTGTATTTATAGGCAAGAGGCACTGCAAAGAAGAACTCTCTCGGAATAAAATGGTGTTAGCTCCGTGGAAGATCACGAACGTCAATTGTGCTGGCGGAGTGTTACCACCTCCTTGATGGGAGAGGGGTTTCAAATGTCAAATGGGGTCGCAGAGGGTTACTGCCTCCTTGCTCTGTGGTGGGTCGCAAATGTCAAAACGGCTCATGGAGCGTTACTGCCATCTTGCTCCACACCGGGCGCGTGGCCATGGGGATCCGTGAAAGGGCTATGTGGTCCATATTGAGAGGCGTCCCTCCTGTACATCATCTTTAAATTTTTTTTGGTGTCAAAATATTCCCTCCCCTCCTCAGACATGGAGACGAGGATAAATAAAGGGTCAAAGTATAAGGGTCAATCACCAATATATCTTGATGTCCACGAAGTAATTCTACAAAGAGGTCTCACAATGAGGATAAGGGACCTGTCGGCTGGGCATACTGCGATGCTCGGCACAACATTGATGCGCTGCGAAGCTCTGAAGGTCGTCTCCTATAAATAGGGGATATGACCTCTCGTTTTCCTTCCTCTCCTCCGAGACTCAATTCCTCAGTATGTCAGAGATGTGGCAACACTTGACCCATCTCTAGATGAATTTTCTGGGGATAGGCTCTATCCGCACCAACTTTGCAGTGCCCCATGCCAAGGTAGAGCAATATTTGGAAGAGCTGGAAGCCTTTGTGCATTCCCAGTGTGCTCCTCGTCCAATGAAAGATTGTGTTAAGGTTTTTAAAGACTGTATGGTCCCACCAATGTTTTGGGCCACTGAACTGAGAGATTGATTCCCTCTGCCGAAAGAATCGGACAAGTCTTCCTATGGGGATGAGGTTGGTAGAGGGATCCCATTGAAGGACGGTGAAGTCCGCTATCAGGACTCGGACCTCAAAGAATTTGTAGAGGCCCTTGAGGTAAAATTCCATGCCCATTCCTTAGGGCCTCCTATCA
The DNA here is from genome assembly GCA_963277665.1 of Viscum album. Lineage (NCBI taxonomy): Eukaryota > Viridiplantae > Streptophyta > Magnoliopsida > Santalales > Viscaceae > Viscum > Viscum album. Next base: position 162,730 of record CAUJRU010000708.1, on the reverse strand, counting down.
GGTCGTTCTGGACTCTTTGTTAATACTTGAACTATGCATCATAGTCTTATACACATAACCTGTTCTTGTCTCTCATTGGATGGATGTACGGGTTCTTCAGAATCTACACTTGTGGCTATATCAATTGCTACATTCAGCGGGGACAGGACACCAGAGGTGACCCTTTAGGAGCTTTCAAACCTTTTGAAAATATATGGGGGGCAACGTCTCAGGGGCCCCACATCGTCAACCCAAGAACAAGACCATCAATTAGATCTCTCTAAGTCTCTTATACCAAATTAATGATTTTCACCCACTGACCATGTCAACTGTTGTCCAAGCCCTCTTTGGTGCGCAATGTTCTTACAATGGCGTGGGGGCATCATGGAGTGGTTTCTCGGGGATTCTGACGACATCTTTCCCAGAATAATGATGTTGATCGTGGAGGCAGATTTCCGTACAGACCAAACTATGGTGTTCCCAATTGCTGGTGGGATAACTAACGAGGCTGTGCCCAAGATTATTGAGGTGTGATCTGATTATGAGGAACGATCTGATAGCCCAAGTCCAACTACGCCTGATCAAATGCTGGACACGGACCCTACAGATGAGTTACTAAGGTCGTTCCACACATATGAGTCTGCCAACCATGCTGATTGGGAAAAAATGACCTCTGATGAAGAGGACAGAATAATAGTTAGTCACCGATCAGGTAAGCTGATTACGTGCTTCGTTAATAACACCCCCAAGCACTATGGCTAGATGGGATAGACAATCATTGCTCATGACTACACGGACTACGTGCTGGGGAAGTGGATGCCCATTGTCCCCACATGATCGTCCGATATCTTATAGTGGATAAGATTCAACAGTATGATCGTGACCTCAGTGTGTGCTAGTATTTGAGGAAATCAATGAACATAGAGAATCTCTAGGAGGATGAAAATGATGTTCAGTGGCTGTAGGTCTGGGCCAATGAGCACTCAGCATCCATTACCATTTAATCGGGGCTGATATTGAGATTGAAGGCCCAGTTGGCAGAGCCTGATGAGGGCCCACATTGATCCTCTGAGAAGATGACCGTTATCTTGACCAACGTAGAGTGGGCCCAGATTTTAGCTAATGAATTTCTCCCAATCGTTGTTAAAGAGGATCGATAAATAAGCAGGTGGTAGTAAATCATGGATTCCACAAGCAGAAGGGTGGTAGAGCTGCAAATTTCTTTTGACGGGATTAACTCTTCCATGGGAGGGATAAACCCTCAGGTGCTGTAATGATCACAAAACCTCTAAGGCACTTTCATGCTTTGATTATTTGGATTCCATAGTAAGAATGATCACCATTATTAGTACTAGTTTTACAATCATCTGTTATATTTTTTAAATACCTAGTGATCAATCTCTACGCTCATGCGGGTCGATCCGAATGTGAGGAACAAGGTATGATCGCTATGTTATTCCACCTAAACATAATTGTGATGACCATGATTTGGGTATCCGAGGTCTGAAAAACCATTCTAGATTCCCAAGAAGTGAAGAGGGAGACCTGGCTAGAGAATGAAACTCTCAGAATAATCGAATTACAATTTTCCCAGTGCGCTCTTGTGCACGAATGGGTGACGCCATTGATGCTGGAATAAAACTGAACAAGGGGGAATGGAATTTGTGAATCAAAATACCATATATTCGCAAAACTATAGTGATGTAATTAAAATTATGAATGACTGTTGACCATTTTCAAAACTCAATATCCTTATTTCATTTTCCTGAAATGGGGATTACAGATGAGGGCCGACCACTGACCATGTTTGAAACATAGGGAATGAATCAAAATGTCATCCATTCGTCTTCCAGAACATTAGCCCATGATAGTAGGCGAGCCATAGGTTGTGCATCTATAATGTTAGGGGGTTCCTTAGGTTGTGAAATAGAGTGAGGATATGAATAGATGGAACATAAATAGTGGACAGTGGAGTGATGGGTTTGTTGGACAGGAGTCCAACACTCTTTAAATTACTCCTCTATGTTGGAAATGCATTAGTTCAGTACATCGGACTGATCATGGATCAAAAATAATTCCAAACAGGACATCTCTGATGAGGGAACTGTTTCCACCAAATGTTATCATGGGGAATCTTGAACTTGTTCATGGTAAATCTACAATTTCATGGTTCCCCAAAAGTGCTCAGGTCAAGGGACCGAAAAAAGTGGGGGAACAGGAATTATGATTCCTGGGGTTGGACCCAAAGATAAGAAATCTGGGGGTTCCTACGTATCCCATGAGAATGGGAATCATTCCAAATGTAGTTCTTGGTGCACAGTGTGGTCAGTGACCAACACCGGTAGGGAGAATCCTCTATGGAGTGGAAACTACCGCATCCCATGATTAACATAGGGCATCCGGAACTTGTTTTGGTTAGAACCACAGTATAGTGTCATGCATTGAGGACATATAGACACGTTTAGTTTAACGTCATACAATAGGATGTGGAGTGAAAGGGAAGATACCATGAAGGGAGAATGTGGTGTGGTAGCTATGAATGAGAAGTGAATTAGTACTTGGAGTCCGGATCACACCACGTATCCTCGGAGGAAACTCTTCAGGTCATGGGACCCAAAGTGAAAATTAGGCAGGGTCCAGACCAATGTGGTCACATGTTCCTACAAATTCCATGAGTATGAGAATCAAGACATGTGTAGTTCTGAGAGCGCTGTTTAATGTCATGCAGAACAAGGAATGGTACGCGTGGCATGGTTGTGCCAGTACACATCTTTTTAGAACTACTATGCCCACGTGAGTCATGATCGATGTGGGAAACAAGAAGTATTGATTGGACATTCCTAGAACATGGAGCCACACGTTACGGAATATGGTACACTTGGTGAATGACATCCCACTGATGTTGACCCACTTATATAATGCACCTAGATGCATTGAGGAGTAAAGCTGAGTATGTTGGAATTCCACTTGAACATAATCAAGGGGAATTATGTGAATCATGATGCTCGAGATATGGACCACAATGATGGTGGCATGACGATATGGGATTACTGTAGAACATTTTTGAAACTCATCATCCTTATTGTTTTATCCAGAAATGTGGACAAAAAATGAGGGTTGACTATTGACCATGTTCGAAACACATGAACTATTGCAAATGCCTTCTGAGATCTTCTGAGATGTTTGCCCCGGAAGGTAGGTAAGCCAATATGGCTTGAGAACAAGCTTCAAAGGGGGTCCCTTAAGACATGGAAGATTATGAGGATCCATATGACTGGGTCACAAAGCTTATACATGGAACGAGGGGAATGTCCCTATGGAAATTCCAAGCTTCGGGCTCTGTCAAAACGCATCAGAATACGACAATAAGAAGTATCAGATAGAGGGAGTCGAGTCCCTTATCAAGTACAAGGGTCCTAGGGTCGCATAATTTCAACATAAGGTCATAGGGTTGACCATTAAGGGGGAATGATTTAATGGACTGTGCGAAGGGCAGCGAAATAACCAAATGTGATGCACAATTACCATATGGAGATCTTAGTTTTGGTTCATAAACTCGGACCGCACTGTGAAACGATATGGGAAGCACATGGTGTGGCTATTTAAATACCCGACGTGAATGAGGACATAGTACCACATGTTTCCAAATGAGTTTGGGCTTAGGGGATGAAAAATAAAGGATATGATTGGTAGATTCCTGGGGTTGGACCTGGAGACAAAAATGCTTGGGCGTTCCAACATATCCTATGAGGATATGAATCAAGAAAAATGTAGTTCTGGAAGATGTCATGCAGCTTAACATCATGCAGAATGTACAAGGAGTGGTATTATTTTATGGTCATAGAGCATGGATTGTGAATGGTAGGAAATACGAGACACACAATGATGTAATTACAAGACACGACGGGAATGATGACTTGGTCCAGATCATTGTGTGCTTCATGGGGGAGGTTTCAAGTAGAGGGACAGAAAACGTAAGCTTTTCTAGGCTAGAGGAAAAGTGCACGGGCATTCCTACATATCCCATGCGGGTAGGAATCATGCCACACGTAGTTTTAATAGGTCATCCGGGTCTTTCCCTTGAACTGAAAGAAGCAGTATTTGATAGATCTTGTTTGTACTTTAGGATGAATGAGTTTGTTTGTTAAGTGGAGGACATAGGATATAATTTCCAAGAATTGCCACAAAAAACAAGCCGCATGCCAACATTGACAAGTTTTATGGTGTATGATCGATACCAATCATGATGCCTCCTCGAGTGAGGATATCATGGTGTAGTGTCGTTGTTCATTATGTGGCCCAGACGTTAATGTCACAGTTTAGCGTCATGTGATGGGACCAACCATGCATTTTTAATGTCATACATGATAGATACAATAGATTAATGTCATATGGGATGAAGCATCATAGTTTAAAGTCCTAGGACTTAGACGTATATAGTATAGATTAGGTTCTATATGGTATATGCATGACGTGATAAAGCATACCCGACGTGAATGAGGACAAGGTCTACACCATACTGTGCACAATTCCAAGGAGGAAACCTTTGGCTGATGGTCCAAGAAAGATTAGAGGATAAGAGTAAATGGAAACTAGCTCCCAATTGAATTGTACTCGAAGACGAGATGTCCGGCTATTCAAACATATCCAATGAGAATGTGAATCAAGTTGTACGTAGTTATCAAAGGTTCCATTTAACGTAGTGTGGGACAATATATAGATTAATGTCATGTGGGACAGGAAGTAGGGAGAACTCTTATAAATGGGAGTACGTCGTGCAGTTATTGCAAACCCGGTCACAATGAGGACATAATCTCATACCACGCAATGAAGTCTCGTAAGTGTTAGACCCCAAAGCCAGAACAGAAGAGATAAATTAGTGTAACTCGATCTGGTCGCAAAAAAAAAAAGATTTCTAGCCAATCCTACGTATCTCATGATAATTGGAATCAAGCTGTACGTAGTTCTAAAAGTGGTATTAGTTTATGGTCTAAGAGCTCAGACCATAGAAGAGAAAAATCCTTCAATGTAAGTGCAAACCTCTACCTGATTCCTAAACCCACGTGATTTAAAATCAGTGTGGGAAACAAGTGAGAAACATGTTTTTTAAAATACCTATAATTCTTGCCAAAGGGAAATCGAAGCGGAGCCCTGAATGATGCTTTAACCATGGATTTTGTCCTCATAATGTTCAAATGTGCACTAAGGGATAATCCCCAGAGTGTCAAAATTCCATTTGGAGATAATGGGGTTTAAATAATGTGAATCATTTAACCAACATTCAAATCATAAAGGTGCTGGCATGACGATGGAGGATTACTGTTGACCATGTTCAAAACACAACATCCATATCTTATAGCCTAAAATGGGAAAAACAAATGATAGTCCACCGCTGACCGTATTCGCAACGCTGGACTTGTATCGATTTTTTGTCGGAAACCCTAATAGACGTAGGCCCATAATGGAAGGAGAGCCCTTATACCTAGAATCCATGCCATTTGGGGGTTCTTTCAAGTGTGAAAGTTTATGTAATCCAAAATGAAGGAGGAAAAAACGCCTAGAAAATGGGAGAAAGAATGTCCAGGTAAAATCTATAATGCCCCGACCCTAGATACCCATATTCAGTGCATTATTACATAACATTGGCATGATCACAAGAAAGATAAAGTCTCAAAAGACCGATTAGTTTAGTAGCCTTTGAAACACAAGATATATTCATAAATATTACATTACATTAACAATTGAAAAACTACAACAACATATTTTCTTCATATCCCCTCATACTATCCCTGTAGGTCATTCATAAAATACATCTTCACATCCTCGGAAAAATAAAATATTGAATGGTGTGAGCTCATATGCTCAGTAAGGATAACAATATAGTGGAAACTTTCATAAATAAACATAAAAATTTAAGGCAATTTATTACTAAAACAAAAGCCTTTTAAACTTGAACTTCAGCATAATATGGAAAGGATAAAATGAAATAATTCCATTTACTTATTCACATGGATATTCTACTAGTTGAATAATCACATGAAAATATTAATAACCACTTTCATAATAACAGAATGCATAATGCCAGACTATCATAAAAACGTAGCCAAGGCCTCGTGCCAAGACTACAAATAAGATTTTTTCATGTCCTCGTGCCAAGACGCTAGTTTGTCTCATGAGACCTACCGATGCATCGAGGAGCTATAGCGGGCTCCACCCGTCACTTACTAAGTCCAATTCATTCCTCATATGAAAAGTTTGAAATATAACATAATCATTCTTTTTAAAACATGCATACGAAATGTCAATACGTGATCCATAAACCATGATTGGTATAAAAAATATCACATCCACAGTCAAACATAACCCATTAAATACAATATGGAAGATTGTATTGTATCAGATTAACCTCAATAGAGAATAATGAAGGATATTTACATTGATGAAAATAATCACAAAAAATATTAGAGAGAAATATCCCCCTTTTCCTTGAAATCATTTAAAAGTCACACTATTTGTCAAGAATCCATTTAAAAATAGATTTTTAAATCAAAGATTCCCATACCAATTTGAAACTTTTTTAAAAGAAGTTTTTATTTTAAAACATTAATTTCAATATAAATTAATTCTTAAAAATATTTTTAAAACATGGACATTAATGAGAAATATTTAGAAGAATAAATCATTAAAAAGCTTAAAAATTTATTTTAGTTAGAGTTTCTAAGCAAATGAGTGAAACTTGAATACAAATAACTGAGGTAATAAAAACATTATAATATCATGAGAATAATGGGATTCATGATATATTATGTCAAATTACATTTTATACACCATATAAAACTGATTTTGTGTATAACAACAAAGAAGTCTCAATGGAATGTAAATTGAGATGAATTCTATTATAAAGACCATATCCTTAGGTTAAGGAAAAATAAAAGACATAATAATGTGTGAAAAATATTAATACACTCAATATGAATGGATATTTAGTGTAAATCAATCAGATTGAATTGACGCATATTCTTGTAAAAACAACACCAATGAATTGGATATTTAACTCAACAAATGGAGATTGAGTTAAAATTACTCTTATCAAGTTCATACTGATGACTTGAGAATTTATCAATGGAGGGATTATGTGTTTAAAAATTATATCCACAGAATGGGGAGTGGAAATTTTGACATAATCAAATGAATAGTGATTCCACACATAATTTTGGAGTAAAATAATCAATGAAGTATGCCTAAAGCCGAATGAGTGGAAATTGAAATGGAAAATTCCCTTATCGATTAGGTAACTTAAGAAACATACACCCATGAAAGAAGGATAATACAATTATTATATAAATATCCACAAATTATAGTATATTACACAATGAATACAATCACAGTCAGTACCCTCACCACATGCAATAAATAAGTGGTGAACAATGGAATTCTCAGAGAATTAAAAGTGAGATAAGAAACCCCTTAATTTGTACTTTTTTCCTTGGTAGATAGTGGGTTAACCTCCTGTATAATGGTGAAATAATTGTTATTTAATTATAAAATAATTATTTACATTAATATGATATCATATATGATCTTTTAACATTGATTTGTTAATAATATCCTAGTATTATCGTCATTTCGGGTGTTAACTTACTCGTTTTCCATTATATTCACTGTTACGTAAGACTTGTTTGTTATGGATTGGTTGTATCATATTCATATCCATAATTATATCAAGTTCTTAAACATTATTTTTAATCATCAAATGAGAATTATACTTGAATGGATACGATGGAGAATGAATCTCATCGCGTTCGTGGAGACTGTAGTCCGTACGTATGCACGAGCGACAATATCATTCTTTTGATGTTAAAATAATATATAATTGGATGGTATATCATATATAAAGAATAATTATAATGTTATATTTATTATTTATATTAATTAAACATCATTATTATACCCATCCAAATAACAATTTATTGAATGACAATTACACCATGACGTGGAGACGGTAAGTCGTACGTACGCACGTATGGTGACATGCCATTCAAAGAATGGATAGAATAATGAATATTGTTGTACCATATTTATAATAACATCACAGTATATATAAGATACTGGAGTTATTTTTTTAGAATATAAATTACAAAGAAAGAAGAAGATGAAGAAGAAAGGAACTTGAAAGAGGGTGGTGAAAACATTATCTCTTCTTCGGGTTCTTCCTTTTGACTTGATCTAAAGGGATCCATAGGGTGGCTTTCGGATCCATCTACGGCTTCTAGGTTGTAGTGAGGGATGGAGATATAGTATTTGGGTAGTGTTTCGATGAGCCAGAGGGCTTTTAATGTGTGAATTAATGAGAAGGGGGGGGGGGGTTCCCTTTTATAAGAGGGGTGAGGTGCACCTTTGGAAAAGAAAAAACTATTATTTTATAATAAATTCATATTCGGTTTCTAATGGATCAAAAGTGAATTATTTAAAGTATAAGGTGGGTATGGGTCAAAAACCACTCAAAAAATATAATTTAAACAGGTTTGGGTCTTTATATTAACCTTATATTTAAGTATTATCTCTTAGTTAATTAGTTTCACTTTTATAATGTCTCTTTGTATTTTTATATTATATTGTTAATAAACTTACTATATAAATTCAAGAGACCCCCAAGTGGTCCATTAAAGATACACCTATTATGATATAGGACTCTTGTTTGAACCATAGATTTTTATGAATTGAATATAAATAAATAATATAATATTTGTTTTAAAAACTCTTTTATGTCAATTTTGACACTATTTGGTATTTTGTTTTTGATAAATTCATAACAGCTCTATTACTTCTAAAACAATTTATATAATTATTAATAATATGTCATATTAACCTATAAAATTAGTGGAATTCATAAAAAGGCTCAAATTACATTTATTTTGATATTTATAATATCAATTATTTTAATATTTTATTAATTAGGTAATTACTGCATCACCATTGTGTCATAATCAAATTAAATTATTTACTGTCTAAAAATTATAAATAAAATACCATTATGTAGGAAATCGTTTTATCTTCCTAATTAATTTTTACAATCGAATTTATCTTATGTATAACACTGTATTAAAAATGTTTTAGTAAATAAACATTAATTTCAACTCTTTTAACTCTTCTTTGAAATAAATAATAATAAATGTCCTAATCTAAAACAAGTGGACCTAAATGGTAATATTTTACATCTAAGGTTGTTTTTGGTCGAGATACACTTGTCCAATAGAATTAATACATGTGTTAGGGTAATATTAATATCATATTTAACCTTAATTACCCTATTTACTTTTAACCGTGGTAAATAAAAGTAAAAAGCTACTATTCACCAAAAATTATTTTCATCTCATTGAACCACATTTTACTCCTTGATATTAACAATGTCTCTCGGATTTTCGAAATTCCACTCACAGAAGATGTAAAATTATGTTTTATGAAAAATTCAGTTTTTTTAACTACCACTTAGTGGTTTCACTATTCATCAAAAAATGAATGTTTCCAGAAAAATACCCAAAAATAGGCCTAAGCTATATTTGATATTATGAATTAAAAAATGATGTATATTTTACCAAATTCAAAACATATTAGTTGCATTAATTAATTTAAAAATTAATTCCCGTCGTCAAAAAAATAGCGTGTTTTTAAGAGATAATAACTATCAAAAGATTGACACTTGTTTATATCTGGTTTAAATGTGAAATTACATCCAATGAAAAACATTGTATTAAATTATAAAAATATATTCTAAATATACTTTAAAACCACTCAAATTAATAACTTATCACTCATTATTTCGATTAAAAAAGTTGTTTTTAATTAAAATTTAGTAATTTTCACTATTCATCAAAAAATGAAAGTTATCCGAAAAGTACCAAAATTTCACCCTAAGCTAATTTCGATATTAAAAATCCAAAAATGAAGTCCATTTAGAAATCTAATATATATAAAATTTCAAAAATTAGGTATTACTATTAATAACGGCTAGTTTGATTGGTTGATGTGTGTTAGAATCTCGAAGTTGCGTACAACGCACGCCATTGAATTATTCAAAGGGAAATGTACCACGGATGCTTGTGGTGTTACATTCTACCCTCCTTTAATAAATTTCGTCCTTGCAATTTTTTAAAATTGGTCCTGGGAATATAATGGAAAGTCCCACATTGGAAAAAGAGTCAATAAAACTATCACTTTATAAGAAAGGAATAGAGGTATAAAGGTCACCCAAGATAACCCCTACTAGGATTCCATGTAGGAAAACATGGATATGGATGATAAACTAATTGTTAAGTTCTCATAGAGAGGGATAGAAAACATGATCAGGAGAAAGTTAACAATAAGAAAATCGCAAACTTGTGTTGGGACAAATGGTCATTAGTCTCCCAGTAGGAAAAGTAAACAGAAAACATTTTTTTATTTAAGTTACATTACATATGGATGAGGAATTCATTTATGGTATTGAATAAGAACATAATGAGATATACTTAATTTTTATGTAGAGTTTCATTCTTTAATAAATTTTTACCAGGAACACATTTTTTTGAACGATGAGTATTCAAGTAGACTTTGTCACAATGGAAGAGATAGAAAAAACTTCTATAGAAATACATGATCCACGTACGATAAACTATATATTTAACTTGTATTTAGAGATTAATCAAAACCAAAATGGTTAGTATAATATCTGATGATCCCCCAAATGGATATTCTAATAGAGAAAAAAACACTAATCTTAATTTCTAAAATTAAACCATCAATACCCCAAAGTTAAATAAATACCATTCAATAATAAATTGTCCTTAAAATACTTCAATATAATCTATCCTAATATTGAAACACAAAACATATAAGAATGTGGTCTTCCACGTTAAATTGTATCTCCAAATGACATTAATTACTCTTAAAGTCACATACTTAAAAGTAATTAACCTAATCATTTCCATAAATAACCCAAATCACTATAAATCCACAATAAAAACATAGATAAAAATCCACCATTTCTCATCAAATGAAATCACATACTATTCTATTTTCCTTGGGCATATAGTGTTCACAACAAAGCGAACAACTTCCAAAATATCATTTAATCGCCAAATCATTTTCCTATACTAAGGGTATTCATTTGATAAGATATAAGATCCCAAATCAAATTATTATTGATCAATAAAATAATTTAAATAAAAATAATAGTCACACTAACCAGGGACTTCATGTAGTCTAGTGGTAGACGATAAATCCCAATTGCACCTTGGTTGTGGGTTCGATTCCCACAGCTTTTTCCGACGCGACGGGTTGTCACACGGTCTGCGTGTTGTCCTTTTTGAAAAAATGTATTTTATAACATTACAAAAATGAGATAAATTCTTCAAAATAACCATAACATAATTTAACCACAAATCTTATCTCATACCTTTCATTTTCATCCCAAATTATAATAACTTATAATTGCCTCAAACCCAACGATCATATAAAACCAAATGGTTATTTATAACAATATCCACAAGAGAAACGATAATTCTTCTTCAAATATCATTCTCACATGGAAAACTACAGGGTTAAAAATACAAGAGAAAATTATTCCAAAGTAATCCCATCAAGCAGGAGAACTAATACTTTTTAAACATTTCTCCAACCATTTACTCCCCCAGAGCTTCTTCTTTGACCAAGAAAATATTCTATAGAATAGAGCATTCACTCGGGTAATGGCCAGGACCCCTACATTTATGGAAAATGACTGTAAATGGATTATTGGGACCATTTTTATCTTCTTTTATAGTACTATTCATTTTTCTTCAGCAATTCTTCACTTTATGTCCTTCCTTCCCGCACGTAAATCATTTCATTGTCCCATTGAGACACTTTCCTGGGTGTCTCCTTCCACATTTCCTGCATTATGGAAATTGAGGATTCCTTTCCCCATGGTCTCCACTGCTGGAGCTCTTATCATTCAACACCTCTCTCTTCTTATTGAGTTTGGGAATTGGTTAATATATATATTGTTGATCATATATTTGGAAAATTGATTTGGCATAAAGACGATATCTTTTACGCCTATCAACATTCCATCTTTTTTCTCATTTCCACCACTATTCCCACCTTGTACATCATCCTCAAAGTCACTGTGACTTCCTTGGAATCTAGCCATTGACTAAAACCAGAAATCATTGTGTGAGTAACAGTAGTCATAAAATCATTTAGAGATTATCATGTCACCGGATTCTCAATTTGAAAGACATTAGGATTAGCCAAGGTCATTTAGTCTCATCATATATATATAATACTTGAAATCAGTTTGTAAAGAAAATGTAAATTATCTTAAGCATATCCCCCAGGAGTGTCGTAACCAAAAGTGCAGCAAGGCCCGTTGTCGTGCACCAGTTCCCGTTGGAGTCTAGATCAATGTGGTGTTTTCGAGTTTTACCCCTAGGTACATCTATGCCAGAGCCGCCTCTACCTGCTCGTATCCAGACATGGATGTATTGCTTGGAAAACTCACAAAATCTCTACAATACCAAAATTCTAGGATGTTCTTCTATATTAATCATCAATGTTGATCTTAGGTTTATGTGCTCTAATCAGAGTTTATCTAAATCTAGCTTCCAAGGATTGTACTAAACTTCCTCTGATACCAACTATAATGCCCCAACCCTAGATACCCAGAGTCAGTGCATTATTACATAACATTGTAATGATCACAAGAAAGATCAAGTCTTGAAAGACCGATTAGTTTAGAATCCTTGGAAACACTAGATATATTCATAAAGATTACATTACATCAACAAGTGAAAAACTACAACAACATATTTTCTTCATATCCCCTCATACTATCCCTGCAGGTCATTCATAAAATACTTATTCACATCCTGGGAAAAATAAAACATTGAAAGGGGTGAGCTCAGATACTCAGTAAGGAAAACAATATAGAGGAAACTTTCATAAATAAACATATAAATTCAAGTCAATGTATAACTAAAAAAAGCCTTCTAAACTTGAACTTCAGCATAATATGTCAAGGATAAAATGAAATAATTCCATTTACTTATTCACATGGATATTCTAATAGTCGAATAATCACATGAAAATATTAATAACCTCTTTCATAGTGACAGAATGCATAATGTCAGACTATCATAACCACGTAGCCAAGGCCTTGTGCCAAGAATACAAATAAGATTTGGTCAAGGCCTCGTACCAAGACACTAGTTTGTCTCATTAGACCTAAAGATGCATCGAGAAGCTATAGCGGGAACCACCCATCACTTACTAAGTCCAATGCATTCCTCATATGAAATTTTTGAAATATAACATAAAATTCATATTAAAACTTGCATACAAAATGTCAGTACGTGATCCATAAACCATTAATGGTATAAAAATATCACATCCACGGTCAGAAATAACTCATTCAATACAATATGAAAGATTTTATTGTATCAGATTAACCTCAATCGAGAATAATGAAGGATATTTACATAGATGAAAATAATCATCAAAACTATTAGAGAGAAATATCCCCCTTTTTCTTGAAATCATTTAAAAGTCACACTATTTGTCAAGATGCCATTTAAAAATAGATTTTTGAATCAAAGTGTCCCATACCACATTGAATATTTTTTAAAAGGAGTTCAAATTTTAAAACCATAATTTCTATATAAATAAATTCTTAAAAATATTTTTAAAACATGGACATTAATGAGAAAGATTTAGTAGAATAAATCATTAAAACACTTAAAAATGTATTTTAGTTAGAGTATCTAACCAAAAGAGAGACACTTGAATACAAATAATTGAGGTAATAAAAAGTTTATAATATCAGGAGAATAATGGGATTCATGATATACTATGTCAAAGTACATTATATACAAAATATAAAAGTGATTTGGTGTATAACAACAAATAAATCTAAATGGAATGTAAATTGAGATGAATTCACTTATAGAGACCATATCCTTAGGTTAAGGATAAATCAACGACATAATTATGTGTGAAAAATATTAATACACTCAATATGATTGGATATTTAGTGTAAATCAATCAGATGACATTCACACATATTCTTGTAAAAACAACACCAATGAATATGATATTTAACTCAATAAATGGAGATTGAGTTAAAATTACTCTTACCAAGATCATACCGATGACTTGAGAATTTATCAATGGAGTGATAATGTTTATAAAAATTACATCCACAGAAAGGGGAGTTGAAATTATGACATAATCAAATGAATAGTGATTCCACACATAATCTTGGTGTAAAATAATCAATGAATTATGCCTAATGCCAAATGAGTGTAAATTGAAATGTCAAATTTCCCTTATCGATTAAGTAACTTAAGAAACATACACCCATGAAAGAAGGATAATACAATGATGATTTAAATATCCATAAATTAAAGTATATTACACAATTAATACAATCATGGGCCGTACACACACCACATTCAATAAATAAGTGGTGAACAGTGGAATTCTTACAGAATTAAAAGTGAGATAAGAAACCACTTACTTTTTACTATTTCCTTGGTCGACGGAAGGTTAACCTACAATATAATGGTTAAATAATTGTTATTGAATTATACAAGAATCATTTACATTAATATGATATCATATATGATCTTTTAACATTGATTTGTTAATAATATCTTAGTATTATCGTCATTTCGGGTGTTAACTTACTCGTTTACCTTTATATTCTTTGTTACATAAGCCGTGTTTGTTATGGATTGGTTGTATCTTATTCATAACTGGAATTATATGAAGTCCTTAAACATTATTTGTAATCATAAAATGAGAATTATACTTGAATGGATACGATGGAGAATGAATCTCATCGTGTTCGTGGAGACGGTAGTTCGTACGTACGCACGAGTGACAATATAATTTTTTTGATGTTAAAATAAATTATAATTGGATGGTATATCATATACACATAATAATTATCATGTTATATTTATTATTTACATTAATTACAAATCATTATTATACCCATCCAAATAATAATTTATTGAATGACAATTACACCACGACGTGGAGACGGTAAGTCGTACGTACGCACGTATGGTGAGATTCCATTAAAAGTATGGATAGAATACTGAATATGGTTGTACCATATTTATAATAACATCACAGTATATATAAGACACTATAGTTAGTATTTTAGAATAGAAATACCAATGAAAGAAGAAGTTGAAGAAGAAAGGAACTTGAAAGAGGGTGGAGAAAACATTACCTCTTCTTCAGGGAATTCCGTTTGATTTGATCAAAAAGCTCCTTAGGTAGGATTTATGATCAAAATAAGGCCTCTAGGTTGTATTGAGGGAATTTTAGAGAGTATTTGGGCAGGGTTTGTCCGAGCCAAAAGGCTTTGCATGTGTGAATTAGTGAGAAGGGGGAGTTCCCTTTTATAAGAGTGGTGAGGGGCACCTTTTCAAAAAGCTAAAAACATTATTTAATGATAAATTCATATTCGTTTTAAAATGGCTCCAAAGTGAATTATTTAAAGTTTAAGGTGGTTATGGGTAGAAAACCACTCAACCAATATAATTTAGATAGGTTTGGGTCATTATATTATCCTTATCTTTAAGTATTAACTCTTAGTTAATTACTTTCACTTTTACATTGTCTGTTTGTATTTATATATTATATGGTTAATAAACATACTATATACTTTCAAGCGACCACCAAGTGGTCCTTTAATGACACACCTATCATGATATAATTCTCTTGGATGATCCTTATATTTTTAGGAATTGAATATAAAATAATAATATAATATTTTTTTTAAACTCTTTTATGTCAATTTTGACACTATTGGGTATTTTGTTATTGATAAATTCATAACAGCATTATTACTTCGAAAAGAATTTATATAATCAATCCTAAGATGTAATATTAACCTAGAAAATTAGTGGAATTAATAAAAAGTCTAAAATTACATTTATTTTGATATTTATAAAATCAATTCTTTTAATATTTCATTAATTAGGTAATTACTACATCACCATTGTGTCATAAATAAATTAAATTATTTAATGTATAAAAATTATAAATAAATTACAATTATGTACGAAATATTTTTATCTTTCTAATGAATATTTACAATCGAATATATCTTATGTATAACCCTATATTTAAAATGTTTTAGTAAATAATCTTTGATTTTACCTCTTTTAACTCTTCTTTGAATTAAATAATAATAAATGTCCTAATATACTACAAGTGGACCTAAATGATAATATTTTACTCCAAAGGTTGTTTTTGGTCTAGATACATTTTTCCAATAGAATTAGGACATGTGTTAGGGTAATATTAATATCATTTTTACCCTTAATTACCCAATTTACTTTTAACAGTGGTAAATAAAAGTAAAAGGTTACTATTCACCAAAAATTATTTTCATATCATTGAACCAAAATTTACGACTTGATATTAACCGTGTCTCTTGGATTTTCGAAATTCCACTCACATAAGCGGTAAAATTATGTTTTAGGGAAAATTCATTTTTTTAACTACCACTTAGTGGTTTCACTATTCATCAAAAAATGAAAGTTTCTAGAAAAATATCAAAAAATAGGACTAAGGTATATTTGATATTATAAATTCAAAAATGATGTATATTTTACCAAATTTATAACATATCATTTGCATTAATTAATTTAAAAATTAATTCTCGTCGTCAAAACAAATATCATGTTTTTAAGAGATAATAACTATCAAAAGATTGATACTTGTTTATGTCTGGTTTAAATGTGAAATTACATCCAATGACCAAAATTGTATTAAATGGTAAAAATATATTCTAAATATACTTTAAAACCACTGAAATTAGTAATTTATCACTATTATGTTTTTCGATTAAAAAAATTGTTTTTAATTATAATTTAGTAATTTTCACTATTTATCAAAATATGAAAGTTATCCGAAAAGTACCAAAATTTCACCCTAATCTAATTTCGATATTACGAATCCAAAAATGAAGTCCATTTCAAATGATAAAATATATAAAATTTCAAAAAGTAGGCATTACTATTCATAACGGCTAGTTTGATTGGTTGTGGTGTGTTAGAATCTCGAAGTT
Source organism: Viscum album (assembly GCA_963277665.1). Classification (NCBI taxonomy): domain Eukaryota; kingdom Viridiplantae; phylum Streptophyta; class Magnoliopsida; order Santalales; family Viscaceae; genus Viscum; species Viscum album. Next base: position 145,647 of record CAUJRU010000708.1, on the reverse strand, counting down.
GCGTACAATGCACGCCATTGCATTATTCAAAGGGAAACATACCATGGAATCTTGGGGTGTTACAAAATCTGTATCTCCAGACGCTGAGCCAGAATACTCTTGGGCACATTGGTGAACCACCATAGTTGGTCGAGGGGATCAACTTGAGAGTATCCAAATTGAGAAGATGATTCCATAACATAGAGACGAAGAACACTTCAGAGAAAGAGATACATGGTGTGGTAGTCTCAAACCTGACGTGTATGAAGACATAATCCCATACCGCACCATATATCCCTCTCATGGAACAATGCAGGCTAAGGGACCTAGATAACATGGAAATCTCTATGAGATGGGGCTTGGCCAACATACAAAATGTTCGAGCATTCCTACTTATCCCATGAGGATGGGAATCAAGACACATGTAGTTCTAGAAGAGGGTGATGTGCAGCTTACCATCGTGCAATAAGGACACGAATTGGTATGATACCCCAAATGAAGGAGGTGTATGGAACTGTGAGTAACCCAATGTGAATGAGGACATAATCCCACACCACACCATACTTCCCTAATTGAGATCTTGGGTCGGGGGCCTGAGAAGACCAAGGGGATTAAGGCAGGTCCTCGTACGGAAAGTCTCGGCCATCTTGCAGTTTAACGTATTGCGGTGAGGACGAAGAAAAGGGTAAGATACATCAAACAAGGGAGGTGTACGGAGCGTTGAGTATCCTGATGTGAATGAGGACATAATCCCACACCACACCGTACAACCCTAAGTAATAACTTTGGCCAACGGCTCGAAAAGGCCTTGGGCTTGAGGCCGGGCCATGGACGGAGAGTCATGTCCAGCTTACAGTTTCACATCTTATAGTGAGATCAGAAGTAATCTTAGTTTAGGGTCATATAACATAGACCGTATATTCTTAGTTTTACATCATATGTGTGGGACAGAAACGGAAAATCATCATGCTTATGGAAGTCCACAATGTAGCAATGATGATTAAGGAAAACTATTGACCATGTGCACAACACAATATCCACCATTGTATGACCTGAATTTGGGGAAAACCATTGAGCATTAATATCCAACCTTATTCACAACACGTGACTTGTATCAACTTTTCAGTCACAAAAATGAGGGTGTTTGCTCATAATGGTAGGAGAGCCCTTGGGCCGAGCATCTATGCCATTCTGGGGCCATTCTGGATATAGAGGGTGATGGAACCCAAATGATGGGACATGTCGAGCATGACATGATATGTGCTCATAGAAGGGATGATAAATGAAGGGAGGGATATGTCAAGTGGATATGTGTGGCATGTCGAAATAGATCGACATGAATGAGGACATGCATCTGCACCGCACCACAGAATGCTAAATGAGAACTTGGGCGAGGGGCCCGAAGGGGTCGATGGACCTAAGGCTGTTCATCCCGGCCAACTATAGCCATATGAACTCTTGTGCGGTTACAACCTCATCACTTCTCCTATGCCCACATGATAAATGCTTGGTGTGGTATATAAGGAGCCAAATTCATATTTCCCAATCATATAAGGGTCTGATAGCTGGTATCACCCAAATGGAGTGACAACTCAAGGATACAACAGGCTGGATGAACCACCACACTGAATGTTTCAGATATATGGGGGTGGTGACAATGACAAAGGATAGCCACTAAACATTTTCAAAACACAGTTTCCTTATAGTGTGACTTGAAATGGGAACAAGAAATGAGCATCGAGCACTGACCATATTTACAATGTGGGATTTATATAAATTTGTTGCTCAATATCCTCGAGGGTGTTTGCCCGATGTGGAAGGAGATCCCTTAGGCGAAGCATCCAAGCCATTCGAGGGTCCTTCTGGATGTGAAAGATGACGGAGTCCCAATTAGAGGAGTGGATGAAGCATAGATATTCCCATTCATTTAAACGTCAACCAGGGTGTTGAAAGTGACGAATATCTCCGGGGAGTAGGACGTATGGCGGGATTGAGATGAAATCAATGTGAATTGGGGAAAAATTGTATACCATACTGCATGTCTTTACCCGGGGAGATATTCTGATCTTCGGTCTAGGCGAATAGACCAATTTTCTGGGAGTTCTTATGTATCCCATGCAGATGGTAATCAAGTCGTACATATTTCTTAAAGGCCATAAAGTTTAACGTCATGTGTTGTGGACGTGGGATGATAGAATAATGGGGTGGGGGAACATGGTTCGACCGTAGTAATCTTGACATGAGGGAGGATAAAAAATCCTACACTATACTTTGCAGGGACCCTCTGAGAGAACTATTCCCAAGCGGGATAGTCAAAGAGAAGAGTCTAGTGGCTAGAATCCAGACCGAGTATCTGAGAATTCTTACATATCCCATGCATATGGGAATCAAGTTGTACATAGTTCTATGGGTGATTTTTAACATATTGTAGGACGAAATACAATTTAACGTCATTCAAGGTATTTTACAGTTTAATGTTATATAAGACTAGGCAGTTTAGGGTCATGTGAAACCAAAAAATTTAGGTTCATGCCAGACCAAATAGTTTAGGGTTATTCTAGACCAAATAGTTTAGGGTTATGCCGGACCAAATGGATTAAGGTCGTGTAGGACTAGCTAGCTCATGCAAATTATTGCTTGAGTAATTTGGAATTGGTGGGGGGGAGTTATATGCTCAACATCAATGGTCATCAGTGATTATGCACCATTGGGGTTAATCTTGTGAACAACAAAATGTACTTCCCATCTGGGCACCAACTTGGGTGGTTTCTTTCCTGGAATCACTGCTGTCTAGAGGGCCAATACTGGATCACCTTGAAAGAAAGAGAAGAGGTGGACCTTATTGTTGGAGGTTGTGGCCATGTTGTTCTGGTGTCTTTCTAGGTTGTGCAGTGCACAAAGCCTATTCTCATTAAGTGCTTCTAATTATACCAATCGAATATCAGCTACCTTATCTGGAACCTACTAGTTGTAGAACTCTATGCATAACGAAGGAATCTAAATCACGATAGGAAGGATGGACTTTGTTCTTTATAGTAGAAAATATAGGGCCACCTGTGAGGAATTACAAGTCGTCGTCTGATAAGCCTAGAGGGTGTTGGGGAGCTTGTTTGACCAACACTTCTTGATCTGACCAACCATTTTATGCAAAATTCTAGAGAGAGTTTTTTTAGCACCTCGATCTTCCCATATTCTTGCACGTGGTAGTGGGAGGTATGGTTAGAACGGATGTTGTAGCTGTCGTACAACTTCTTAAACTCTGCTGCACGGAATTTGGTGCCATTATCAGTGAGGACAACATGAGGGACTCCAAATCGGTAGATGATATTGGGGCTCATGAAGTCAATGATGGAATGGTACATGACCTCCTTGAGTGGAACTACTTCTTCCCAGCTGGAGAAAACAATCTTTAGCAATCATGATGAACAAGCACTAGGGAGCTATCGCCGGTGGATGTGGTCCCCCGATATCCAATCCCCATACTGTGAAGGGATAAGAGTACTTGGGAGTGTGGAGAGGCTCCAGTGGTTGATACAAAAAGATGGCATGAACATGGCTTGCATGACATCTCTTGGAGAACATGATGCATTTATGGATCCTAGAGGGCCAAAAGTACCCCAGTATTTAGATCTAGTGAGATAGCATTGGCCCGTTTTGATAATGCCCATAGGAACTAGCATGAACCTCCAGTATGACCTAAGAAATCTCAACATGTTGGATGAAATGGAGGAGAAAACCATTGATCACATGCATGTAGAGGATTTTCTCATGACTGGGACCACTATGGAGGGTAAACTGTAGTGTGAGACGTTGGATTCGCTTGCGCTGGGCCTGATCAGCAGAGATGTAACCATATTGGAGATACTCGACAAAGGGAGCTCTCCAGTCGGGAGTCACTTCAACCACTACATCTGTGGGACCTGGGGGTCCGGACGTGGTGGCTCTAGCATTAAGATGGATCACCTGTAGGCCATCATCATCACCTGGGATGACGGGAGAAATGACTCACCGATGTGCCATGTGGATAATCATATAATCATTGTCGAGTTCTCCAAGTGATGCAGTCAGGCCGGCAAGGGTGTTATCTCAACCGTTCTAAGAACGAGGGACATGAGTATCTTCTGGCCGAGATGGGAACTTGTCCATTAGCTGGAGAGTGTTCTCAATCAATGATACGAGCTCTGGAGTTTTGAAGACATAGTCATCATTGATCTGTTTGATGACTAGTTCGGGATCCCCTTTTCCATGAGAATGGGTCACATCAGTTTCAAGGTCCAGCTCGAGGCTGGTGATAAGAGTCTCATTATATACATCATTGTTGGTGAAACCTTCAAAAAAATGGAATGATTATAGTATAATGGATCATACCAGGGTAATAAAGATGATACCCAGCCTACCCTGTTGAGTCTGGGGTCATTGAACCTCCTGCCGGTGGGACTCCGGGAAGCACCATTGAAATGAATATGCCAACACTAGATGGAATGATCCACTAAGAGGTTTTCCTCATTAAAAAAATCAAGATCCTATGAATGGTCAGCAGGAGCCGGATGGGTAGTAAGGAAGTCTGCCAATGATTTCCCCTTAATATCTTTCTGATGGAAAATCCTAATATCAACCTACTAAAGAATCACTGTCCACCGAGCTAGAAGACATGTCAACATGGGACAGTTCAGAATGTACTTCAGTGGGTCTACCCGAGAAACCAGCTATACCTCGTGGTGCTGCATGTAATGTCACAATTTCTGTACTGTGAATACAAGCACAAGGAGCTCATTTCGATGGAGGAGTATCTGGTCTCCGTATTGATTAGAGTATGACTGAGGTAGTAGAGGATTTTTTGTCCACTAATTATTCTTCTAAGCGAGAAGGGCACCGAGATACCATTCCAGGGTGGTCACATAAAGTAAAAATGTCTTTCTAGAGACAAGTGGAATCATGACTTGAGGTTATAGTATATACTACTTGATTTCTTTGAAAGTGGTCTGGCACTGTTTTTCCCATTCATAAGTGGTGCCTTTCTTCATGAGCTATGAAAAGGGAATACACTTTCTAGACATATTTACAATGAATTGGCATATGTAGGATATGTGGCCTTGAAATCCTTGATGCTACCAAATATTCCTCCTGGCTGGGATCTGGCCGATGGCCTTGATCATCTCCGGGACGATCATGATGCCCCTGTACCTAGCAACAAAGCCATGAAACATCACAGAGGTGACCCCGAAGGCACATTTCAAAGGGTTCATCTACAGGTGGCATGAACAGAGAAATATAAACATTTTCTCATGGTCTCTGAGATGGTCCTGGCACTGGTGAGATTTTACCACTAGATCATCAACATTGCATTCCACCTATGTCCCAAGGTTTGGCTGGAATATGCAATGCATGTACCGCTGATAAGAGGAACCCTGATTCATTAAGGCGAAGGGAAATACCTGGTAACAAAATGTACCTTGTGGAACCCTAATGGTTGTGGCCTCCTCATCCTTAAGAGCCATTCGAATCTGGTTGTACCCAGAGTACACTTCCATGAAGGATAGGGCATGGAACCCAGCCGTAGTGTCAATCAGTAACTCTGTCACTAGAAGGGGAAAATCTTCCTTCGGATTGTGATGATTGAGATCCTGGAAGTTGATGAAGACTCTGATCTGTCGATTCTTCTTTCTGACTTGCATAATGTTTTCTATCCATTTGGGGTACTGGAAATCCTTTATGAAATTTCCTCTGATGAGCTTATCAACTTTCTCCACCACCATGGCATCGTGGGTACGGTGCAACTTCCTAGGAGGCTATTTGAACCCACGATGATTTGCAGGGAGACCAAGGTGGTGGACGACTACTTGAGGATCAAGTCCTTGAATCTCTTCATAGTTCCAACTTAATACATCAAGATGTTGTTTCAAGAAGTCAACATACCTCTACTACTCCTCAGGGGACATGGCGACACTAATTAATGTAGGTATTATATTTGCCTCTCTATCGAGGTTTACCTACACCAACTCATTGACAATAGTGGAAAATCCCTCTACAATGGAAGGGGAAAGCCCTCCAAATCCACTTCTTTGGTTGCATAGGAGGGATCTCCCGCGGGAGGAGCTCCCTACGGGTCGGCAGATTCTGACGGGAGGATGGTACCAGCCTGAGCAGCCGTAGTCACCACATCCAGATATTCCGGTACTGTCAAAACCATATCAATGAAGGATGCTGACCCGATCCCATCTAATCATTGGCCCATGGGGCCACAGTTGATGATATCAAATCAATAGTGGTGTGTCGGCTTGATAATGTTTATTCCAGATAGGAGAAATAGGCATGTATGACGTATCACTGTTGTCATGGGGATGACATCTCGATACCTTATGAGAGTAGGGGGATCAGGGATCACTTAGTCTTGATTCCTATATGAATACGAAGTGATCTCCAGACATCACTGGGATTTGAGAATATGCATCCCCCTTGTGCTATAGAAAAGAAAACATTTACCTATATAGGGGGTCGTAGATTCAAATCAATGGATCTGGAAGATGTAGGAATCATTTAGACCTACCAGGGGTCGGTTGTAACCATGTCATACTTGACCTCATAAGCTTGAATCTTCTTTTCCTTGCTCTTGTAATAGTCGGCATCCTAGAAGCAGGATTTTGAAGAGGAAAATGGAGACAAATCACCCTGGAGATTAACCATTGAGGGAGTACTTGTGGCACTGGTGATACGATGATAGAAACACCGTGTGCAGGTGGATCTATGGTCTACCCATCAATTCATTGTACATTATGTCTTTAGAGAAAACCATAAACTCGGTACTGGAAACAAGGCCATAGAACTAGGTCTTCATGTAGATATTGCTGACTAGGGTCTGCACTTTCCTATCATATCCCTAGATTTCAATGTTGGAGGGAGTCAAGTCATCTTCGGATAACCATAGCTTCTGTAGTGTCCAAGTTCAGAGAAGGTTAATCCTGAAGCCTGTGTCAACAAGATAGCAGTGATCCTCCACTCCATTGAATAGGATAGTGATGTACAGTGGGTGAGTGTGCCCTTGTATGGCAGAACCTTCATCTTCTCCAGAGAATGAGATAATGGCCTAGAATGTACCATTCTCTATCACATCCACATGAAAGGCCTCTACAGCTTCTACCTCCATCTCAAACTGCAGGGGGATTCTTAAAGCCTTAGCGAGGGCCTCACACATACATGATGATAGGCGAAGGGCCTCGAGGATGGAAGGCCTTGCTGGGATGGTGGAAAAGTCCTTGATAACATCATACTTCTGCGCCAAGTGTGAGATTATGCTTGTAGGTGGTCAATCTATGACAGGTGGTAGGGTGGCCCCTACCGGCTGGGTTGGCAGCTGACTAGTGCTGGGCATATCCCGCTACTCAATAGTTGGAGCCTACATAGTGGTTACTAGATGACTGCTGGACGAATGAGACTGACCTATAGTAGGGTGTGGCTGGCCGCTGGATGGTCAAGGTGGCTCTTCCAGATCTAGTTGCACAAACAGTGGTGAAGGCGGGCCTGATGACACAAGATGAGGAGGCTATGCATTTTGAGCCCTATGTTGAGTCTCTTATCTGGTCTTTGTGGTGTGTATGGACAGCCTGGAACTGCCAACTAATGTGCCTCGATGATCGGTATGGCTATAGGTCCGCTAACGTTGGCGTCGGGTGGGGACGTTGGAGAGATCCGCCATACGCTCCCCATCGTCAGGAGTCATGTAGAGGTTTACCAACACTACGGTGTTAACTGAAACATACCCTTGAAATTCACACGAAGAGTCCTCCACTACTGGGTGGATCCTGGGAGGAATCCCAATCTCTGGGGTCATGAAGGTGCCGAGAGTACATGATGATGATGACAATGGAAGGACACATTGCTTTCCCTTCTGCCAACAGTGTTTTCTCTTTTGGGAAGAGGTCGAATGAGATGCCAATGCAGAAGTGGTGGCTGCAGATTGTAAATGCTCTAGATTATTCAGGCATGCATGGATGATACCATAAGCAAATGCAACCATTTTTTGAGCCATACAATCGTCATACTTTTTAGAACCACGGTTAGAAACCTGCTGCCACTCTCCCACGCTGTCGTTGATGATGTATGGACTTACGACGATGCATGCCACTTGTTCCAAGGCCATGCCCACCCTCACTATGTTGTTATCGACTTGGTCTTGGAGCCAGTTTTTGTACACATAGCACTACTTGAGAGTGTGCCCCATGATCTGGTGATAGGGGTATTAGTTGGGGAAATCAGCGAGGTTCGCCTCTTTGGGCCTTCTGCACTCATGCAAATGCAAAATCCCCTATTCCATGGCACTTTGGAAATAGGCAGGGACCTGATTCTCAATGAATGAGTAGATATGGTTTCTTCTGTCTAGAAAGGGGGCCCTAGGAGCATGGACCCAATGAGGATCTGGAGGAACCTGTCGAAAAGGTAGGGCTTGATATTCCCTCCTAGGCAGGGGCGGTGTATTACGTGGGGGAACCTTTAGATTTTGAGGTAGCCTATGCTCGGCTGGAGGTTGCACCTGTGGTGGCAGGCCACTATGAGTTTGCAAAGGCTGCTCCATGAGTAATAATTCCAGCTCTTTGGGTGCCTTTATTTGGGCCACTACGGTGGGCTCGCCTCTGGAATCCCTCCCCGCGAGAAGTATAGGGGGAAATGAAGGTGCCTGTATGGAAAGTTGTAGGGCTTCTTCCAGGCACTGAGCCTTATCCGAGAAGTCTCATAATCCTACAGGGAAGTTCTAGGTGATCAGAGAGGGAACCAGTTCTGTTTTAACATTCCCTACACACATCTTTAGTAATTTCACTTTATTTAGTGGCATGTCAAGGGAGTATGTAAGCCCTCTCCACAGGGCGATAAAGTATGTGACAAACTCATCAGGCCACTATTTTCAATTGAAGAGGTATGTGATTCTCTTTTTCCACGTGGTGGAGGAAATTGGTAATGGAATATCCAAAGGAGGTCTTCTCGGATGGTTACTGATCCTATGGGGAGATTTTTCTTCCAGACAGTAACGGGACCCTCCAATTTATACTAAAATAATCAGAGCATGGTGGCATTCAGCTGTGCTGGAGTGCCTAACATAGGCCCACACCTTGAGGTTAAGTGGGACAGATGCTGTGGTGGGTCCCCTGTCCCATAGAAGGTGGAATAGTTGAGATTACAGAATCTTGAAGGTTCCTGCAAATCATCCACCCATGATGGATATGGATTGCGATTAGGTGGGAGTTCTCCTTGTCACGTTTCCAATGCCTCAAGGTGGGTAATGAGGGCCGTAATTGGATCATATGGGAGAGGGTCCCTGTCTTGATGGGGTTCCTTTAACATGAGTGCGTTGGAGGGATCTTCATCATGGTAAGGTGGATTGGCGGCTGGTGGAGTGACCTGTATGGCATTGGGGGAACTCGAGCTGGGTTCCATGGATTGTCGCACCATTCTGGAGGGTTTGGTGAGACATATTGTTCCCACTTTCCGTAATTTCCGACATCAACCCTTTCTTCGGGGGTAGGACAGTCAGGGTCACTTGCAGGCAGCTCGCCAAGGGGAAGTTGTTCCTACCCCTACTTCTCTGGCCTAGGATTGCCATAGTCTGTCTGTCACTCTGCAGCGTATTCAGCAAGGAGGTCATCGACCAACATCTTCTATGCGGAAAGTTTTTGGTGCAACAGAGCCTTCTCAGGGCCCCCCCTCTGTTTTCTACACATAGGCGGGTGGGTCGAAGAGTTTGGAAGCTATTATGTGGCCTTTACTCTTGTCGTGATTTCATCTAAGGACCAATTCCTTAGTAGGCACAGGGAGACCCACAAGTTTTCTCCTCTGGCGAGTAACTCTTCCCGATGGATCCATTAGTGGTGGCATGACCTCGATGGGTATGTACCATTCAATAATATCCCTCTCCTTCTCCCCGTCCACTATGTTGGCCATGTTGGTCGTGACCATTCTTGGGGGCATGTTCTCAATATCGCCTAGTGATTCAGGATTTCGTCAGATAGGACTGAAGTGGAGGGAAGAATACTACCCCCAACCATTTATTTTCATGTGGGGGGAAGAATTCTTGATAATATTACATAGTAACTTGATGCTCTGAATTCATTTTTGTTAGAGGGCCTTACAGCGGCCTAGTGACTCAGGGCGTGGGCCACAGGGAGTGTGGCCAAATACTCTAGACAACATTGGTCGCCATTGTCTTCAAAATGCGCTTGGATCCTAGGATAAACCACTCACTGATGATGAAGGAGAGTGTGCGTCGCCCAGAGGGTTTGGCGGAAACACTCATCTTCCTCTGGGGTGAGGGATTATAGCAAACAGATATTCTGTGCTGCCATGGGCCCGAACATCTCGGGGAAGTGGTCCACTGTGAGGATATTCCATAACATCCATGGATTGAATTCATGTTCTAGCCTTTGATATCCCCATTTGTCAACTAGGGGTGGCTGAGGAACTAGAAGTGGTACTGAGACAGACTAATAGGATGATAGGTTGGCCAGTGGGGAATACTACGAACGGGCTGACTGGCTGCCGAATCTCTGGTTGTCCTCCGAAGAGTGCAGCGACCTGGCTGTTTTGTCATGATAAGGTGGGTTGATGACTGTAGTTCTTGGTGTAGGGGCTAGGGCTACTGGCGATAGGTCGTGTTATTTCTTGCCCGACATTGGTCCCCAGAATAGCTCTCTGTGATCTCTAGTTGAGGTAGAGAGTGCTTCTCGTGGAAACGGCAGTGATTTCATGATTGTAACCTACGAGGTTCCCAAATTTTCATCCTCCTAGATATACCTGCAGAAGGAGTTGGGAATCTAATGGACCTCACATCCTGGGATTACTAGGCTGATGTGCGTCATTCCTTCCCCATCCCTTGGCTCAGACAAGCAAGGGGATGGTTCCTACACTGAGTCGTACTCTCCTTCGGAGTTTGAGAAGCGGAATTGTTTGATCTCTTTTCGTACCAACCCTAAATTCATCTTATGGAGGCGACGACCCACCTTCCTACCCCTGGATGGCTCTTCTGGATATGGAAGATTTCTAACATGAGGAGGTCCTTCGACCATACTGGTACTAGGGTGGGGAGGAGTTCCTCCCGTGAAAGCCATGGTGTGAGGAGAACTAGAAGAGATATCAAAACAGATATGGGGAGGACCTATGTGGTATGTGATGGAGCCTGTAGGATCTCCACTCGAGACCATAGAGGATTGGGAGGGACCCCCATGGTTGTTCCCTCTGATGACATCAATATGAGGAGGGGCCTCTCACTGGTCGATCTGAATATGGGTAGGACCTCTACGATGGGCAATGGTGTGGTGAATCCGTCCCTCCCTACTCTGAGGGCTGGGGTGTGGTGGACCTTTGCCTACTTCTATGAGGAAACGGGGAGGGTCCCCACATTGAAGAGTGAACATAGTGAACCGTACCCATACCAACATTCAGTGGTGGGAGGAACAACTCCATATCTGGTGTAGTGGGCATGAGACAGACTTCCGTACCGAGCGTCACTGTCGTGGGGAGGACCCCCATTTGGATTGAAGGGGGCATGGGGTGGACCCTCCATGCTGAGCTTGGAAGTGGGGAAGATCCTCAGTTCC
>CAUJRU010000708.1:0-133886 GCA_963277665.1 Viscum album | reverse complement strand
TGGCTCCCTGCGTGGCCCTCGAGGGTGGCGTTGACGACGAGGCGTAGACACCTCTAAATCATGGAAGGATATATCCCGAGTCGGGGTAATACCCTCCTCCTCGTACTGGCGTATGAGGTCACTGATCACCCATAATTGGATGACCTCATAAAGGGTGATGGGGCATGGGTGCCCCATGGTTGTGCGTGTAGAAGACGTTACGGAAGAGGAAGACATGTGCGCAACTATAGCATTGGCACTGCCCCTGCCCTAGCATCAGTGGGGCTGGCGGTGACCGAGTTCCGAGTGCAACAGCTTGGTTTTTGAGAGAAGGGAGATTAACTCATCAGTGCTGAAAGAAAAAGAAAATCTATGACCAGTGTCCCAGCACCATTCGGTCTCCCATGGGTGGTAAGATGGATCTACACTAACAAAATCTTAGTCCAGGACTTCAAACATACTACTTCCCCAACTTCTGGGGAGTTTCACGATGGGCCCGCTATTTACATAGTGGGACCCGATGCCAGATTACTAGAAATGGTGACATACTAATCCATTTATGTCTCGAATGATACTAATCTCCATATTGAGGAGAAGAGAATTCACGTCGGGTTCACCATTTCTGTTTCTGACGCTTCCGCCAGGGTGCGCGCGTCCGTCTGCTTGAGTATGAAAGGTGTGGTTTTGTGGCCCTGCATTCCCTCTTTCCAAGGCGGGTGGAATCCATTCCTTGTTCAAGGAAGTTTTCTCCTTGATTGATACAGGATAATGGGATGTCATTTCTTCCTTCTAGGGATTCCTCCTAAAAACTTGTCACCTATTCCGGGTCTCCAGTATAGATTTAAGATTTTGTTTGTGAAACTCTTCCTAGTGCTATAACATTATGGAAACCAACTAATTACACTTCTTCTGTCATGACATTTCAAAAATTTTGGTCAGGGCAGAATCCTTCGGTCAAGTGAGAAGTCACATTGGACATCAAAGGCTTGTTTGGAAACTGGGAAATAGGTGCATCTTGATTTCTTCCCCTTTTTATAGGTCTTCTCGTGGGTGCGGAATTCGGCGGCATCCAGCATTGAATGTGGGGAATCATATGCCATAGGCATGTATCTGAGGTTTTCCTCAGCTTCCCATGTTTAGAAAATGGTATGCCACATGTTTAACATCCAATTGATATGGGTTAGACTGATCAAAAAACTGATTAGAGTGGATTATATGGGTGCAACCCCTGGGGGGAACACTCACGTTGGGTCCATCATCTGGTTAGCTTCCTGATTGTTGTTGAGGGGAATGGGGAATGAGATGGAATGACCCTAATGGGATTTGGTGGCTTGGGTATGAATCAGGATGGATGATGGAGTTTTGAATGAATTTTAATGTGAATAGGATGGAACCACCATGACGATGACTATGAATTTGGGCTTGAGCCTCAAAGAGGATTCCTATGTATCCTCGTGGCAGGGAATCAACGTCCTCATAGTTCATCTGGTGAAAACTTACCACGGATTGGAGATTTAAATGGCTTACTATTGGATGGGGATGTTAACAGATTACCGCAGGACAGGGTCATGACGGCATACCACTAGAAGAGGTCGCAACAGCTTACCAGTGAATGCCTTCAAAACAGCATACCATTAGATGGGGTCGAACCTCGGTGAGGCTTCCTATGTACCTTATCTAGGATACAAGGATCATACCCACATAGTTCCTCTGGGATGGGGGTCAGTGAACAGACATGGAGGTGGACTTGGGGCCCATACAGATGGTGGGATTGAACCTCATAGAGGCTTCCTACGTACCTTTCCTTTGAAAGGAACAATGACCTCATATTTGAGGTGGTGTGGGAACCGACGTGAAGGGGGTCAGAATGACTAGGTGTTGGGATTGAACCTCAAGGAAGCTTCTTACGTACCTTTCCTTGGAAAAAATCAAAGACCACGTAGTTTAGATATGGGTGTGGGGTTTACACTCTTGGCTACCCAAGGTTTTTGTGAAATGACGTGAAGAGGGTCAAAACGACCGGGTGTTGCGCTTGAACTTCATGGATTCTTCGAATGTACCTTTCCTTGGAATGAATTAAAGACCACGTAGTTCAGGTAGGGTCAAGTCATGCACGGTAGGCTGCCCGAGGTGTTTGTGAACCAACGTGAAGATGGTCAGAACAAACCGAGAGTTGGGCTTGAACCTCAGGGGGGGTTTCTACATACCAGGACTTCGCATGGATCATTGACCACGTAGATTAGGAATCTATGTGGGGATTACACTCCAAGCAGCCCTGAGAGGATTTATTGGTTGATGCTTTCTCTAAGCCCACACAGGTCATGTTCAGTGTGAGAAACAAGAGACACCAAAGTCCTGACGATCACATTGTGAAAGGTGCATCAATGGGAAGTGATGTGGGGCACATGTGTGGTTAGTGGCCCAAAGTGGAAATAGGGGATTACACGTGGATAATATCCCAGGGAGATAGATATTGGGACATACTCTAGGATGAAGGCTCGAGTGGTGACAAATCATAGCATGAAAGGGATTTGGCACGCAAGAAGAGAGGAGGAGCAGGGATACTGCATCCTAAAAGAAAATCTCGGGGCTTACACCAGGGTGGTTTCCCTTTCCCCACGGATAAACTCCGCTCCAATAAAAATGATCTCATTTCTTGTGAGGATTGATTTCACTCCCACGGAGATCATGGGGCGTAGAGAAGTCCAAGGGTGTGTACCCCATGTATGATTCATAGGGCGAGGCCAATATTTTACATCATGTGTTGAGGAAGAAGGTGCTTGGATGTTTAACATTATACAGCTCAGAAGGGGTGGGTTTAATCCGCACCCATATGACTTACATAACCGACACCCTCTACCCCTTAGTGAAGCGGAGGGACCGGAACACCCTGGCTAGGGGGTGTTATGGATTGAACCATTGGGGGTCCATATTAGTGTGTCTATGTGAAGAAGTAATAGCAGTTAGTGTGCCTATGTGAATAGGAATGAGGCAAAGCAATGCTACGGGCATTATCGTCCAAGGGACTTTGAAATGCTTCATGAAAACCTGACGGGATGTAGGGTAAAATGAGTTGTAGAGTAGAGGGGCTCATATGTATAAGCGTTGTGAAGATCTGGTGCTCCGTTAAGATGAAGGGATTTGTAATGGGATGTACCTCACGAAGTGAAGTCTCATAGCCTAGGAATATGGAATAGGTGCGTATTGGATAAGCTTCATGAAGTAGAAAGGCATTCTTGAAAAAATGCCTCACGAAGCAATGGTGCCTCACATGGCATGGTGTTGTGATGAAATATGATTCACAAAGAATAGTGACCCAGCCTTATCATGTTGGTCATGTTTGTCTGGAGGGAATTTTGCAAAGCATAAACACTTCTCGATGAACTGAGTCCCCGTGGGGATCTCCTTCCTTCACAAAGGCTCGTGGGCTTCACAAAAGGAATCCCTCTTAGAATAGGGGATCAATTAATCCAAAGTGGGACATACATTGCAAATAAAAAGTACCTTATAGAGCTCATGGTTCACAGGGAAAAAAGTGCATCATAATTTGAGAGATCAGAAGGTGGAATGTCGGATTATCCATTTTTTGGGCCCGAGGGGAGCCCTGTATTTATAGGAAAGAGGCACCATGAAGCAAAGCTTGCTCGGTGTGAATATGGGGTTATCAACACGTCAGATCGCCAATGTCAAATGTTTTCATGGAGCGTTACTACCTCTTTGCTGCGCAGTGGGTCGCGAATGTCAAATATGGTCACAGAAGGTTACAACCTCCTTACTCTGCGACGGGTCGTGAACGTCCAAACAGCTCATGAAGCTTTACCACCTCCTTGCTCCGGGCCGGGCACGAGACCATGGATCTTCACAAAAGGGCTCCGTGAGGTAGACTAGGAGGCACCCTTCTTGTTCTTCGTCATCCCAATTTTTTGGAATCAACAGTTACTAAACATGTAATGGTTTATTGATACACTATAATCGTATATAAAGATTGTTTATGGTTATGATTCAATTGATAAAATATTATGAAAAATCTCTCAATGAATATAATTAATTTTATTACCCTCTAGTTTCACATGTTCTATGAACATAATGATACAATATTTCTACTCTTTGGTACCTATGATGATTAATAAAATGTTTTTATAAAATATGACATGATTCCTCCTTTGGGTTGGAAATCAATTTTCTATCAAAACCATGTATACTAAAAATATTTTGAAACCCATTTTATGATAATCCAATGATGTTTAAAAGACATTATTACCCATGTTTTACATTTCTGATAAAAATGTTTTACATGGAATCTTCCTATCATTTTATAATCAAGGTAATTTTCTATTATTTTATAGTTCAAAAAGAAAAGTACGACATGTCTGTACTTTCCTGCCATAATGAATGAAATTTTCATGAACCATGATTTTTTTGATTAATAGTTTAATTATAAATAACATTTTTCTTAATATGCTAGAAGTTTCTAAGTTTAAATTTATTTTCAAGAAAAATGTTTCCAAATAGGTTTTATGTTTATAAAGTGTTTTAAATGATTTTCAATGCTTTCTATTTATATTTTCAAAAGTTTATTTTAATATAAAATTATGAAAATTATTTATAGCCTTTTTTATAAGTCATTAAATCAATTTTTTTAAAAGGGGTTACCAAAATTATATCAATCCTACTTTTTTTATTATTTATGTATTTTCATTCAAAATATTTTTCAAATGTTTTTTTCATGATTTCATTATTAGTTTTCAAGGTTTTTTCAATGGAAAGTGTTTTCTAAATATTTTTGGGCCACCGTTATATGTTTTCAAATATATTTCAAAAAGAAAATGTTTTCAAAAAAAATTATGTTTTAGAAAGTGTATTTTAAATCTGGAAATATATTTTTCTAAATAAATGTTTTAAATGAAATTGTAAGGCCTTATTTATAATGAATGGATTTTTTATATGGTTTTATGAAAATGTTTTTTATCAAATGTTTTTTTCCTTATGAAATATTTAAACTGGTCTTCTAAATTCCTTCCCTATCTATGATTTCAAACATTGTTCGAGTTTAATCTTTTTGGGGACATGATCCATGAATATAATTGAAATTATTTATGAATTGTTTAATATTTTATTGAATGTTGTTTAATATTTTATTGAATGTTGTTTATGACACATGTTTGTCTTCAATAGGTTATATGCTATTAGAACCTACTTCTTTTAATTGGTTGTGCATTATTGAAATGATTATGAAAACTAAATATTTCCCATATGATATGATGTGATGAAATGTTAATAATATGTATTAAAATTCAAGGGTTATGAATATATTTATATAAAACTAATTGATTTTCTTGGGTCATGATATGATGAATGTCTTGTTATATTTGGGCAGATTCTTATATAATATCATTATCTAACGGTTGGGAAATATATCTTTCTCCAATGAATTTGGTAATGATAACAGTTTAATGAGATGAAGTGTGTAAATTTTAAGGCATCCCAATATTGATACAAGAGGAATTATTTTTCTTGAAACAAGAGGATACACATGACCAAACCCTTCACCTAAAATAATAGGTCATCTTAAGTACAACATAAGAGGATACAAGAGAGGCTATCCCAAGACCAAAAAAAGGTTATAATATTCTTGAAACAATAGTGTACATGGGATGTAATACTAATCTAGAAATAAGAGGGTACACAGGAATAAATCCTTGGCCTGAAAGAAGAGGGTATATGAGAGGGAATCCCAAGCACAAAACAAGAAGGTACATGAGAGGGAATTGCAAGCCCAAAAAAATGGGGTACACAAGAGGGAATCCCATGGCTTAAACAATAGGGGACATAAGAGGGAATCCCATGAATATAGTAGGTACACCTATACTTATCACAATAAAAACATTTTATGATGTTATTGGTAGGTATCCTTCTCTGAGGATTTTATATACATATTTTTCGATTACATATTCCTTATATTATTCAAATTTTATGATTTCATGGATTATCCTCTAGATTCTATTAGGATTCGTATCTTGTTAACTTCTAATCTTCATTCCATGATTCATGATTATGTTCTTTGAAACGTTGGGTATGCAATTATAATGTTATATCACATTATCAAACCCTTATGCTCATTTTTATTCCTATATATATCCCTATATTAACCTTACATATCATCTGATATCACCAAAAAAATTTTGTTTCCTTTCCAGAGGATATTAAGAAAGATATTCTGAAGATGTGCTAAAGTGGAATGTCTTTGTGGGAAACATTTAATATATTTCACAAAGGTAGATGATTTGATAAGATGATTCCAATGACATTAAACTATTATGTTCCTCTGTAATGTACATTTTTAATGTGCCAAATATTTGTAAAAATGATATAGTATCAATTCATGTTAATCCTGGGTCTTTATATGGAGAATGTCATATCTTTGAATGGATTATATATGGAATGAGTGAAGATTGATTTAGTTCGTTCTTAGGGTGCCCCAATTATCATGTCTGAGGTGTATAGTTTTCATGGTTTGGTGGGGTAGTACATATGGTCCATGGTTGAATTAACCAATATTTTAAACCCTTTGAGCACCCAAATTTGGAAAGGTAAAATGCTTACCTAGATTGAATTGTGTCATATATCCTTGGAAGAGTGAGGCTCATACTAAAAAGTTATCTTATTTTGAGACTACCAAATGAGGGGATGTAGTAGGTATTGTATTGTGATACCTCTTAAGATATTCTTAGATGCTTGTTGATGTAGTGGAAATAAGTGATATCACATGGATATATCATGTTGATACCACTTCAGTAGAACTACATGAATCAAGACATGGATACCGAATTCGTAGACATCACTCTATGGATGCGGAAAAATTGTCTTATAGGAGAGCACTTTTCTAAAATCAAACATCAGAGTCTCATGTATGTATTAATGAAGTTGTACCTTTTCAAATATAGAGGTACTAGTTGGATTCTATACGGTAGTATGACATTGACATAGTCTATATTCATATGAAGTGAAACATCATTGAAGATTTCAAATGTAGGATATCTCATTATTTTTTGGTGGAGGTGGACTCTGAGTAGTTGGATTCATTGCATATGAAAATGGTAAGGGAGATGGGGAAAGATTATCTTTATTTGATGTTGTTGGCTCCTATATTTCATTAGTGTTTGAGGGAGTCGCAGTTAGTAAAAATAAACTATGTTGTCTTTTGTGACTATATATCCTTATAATAATCAGCAAATTGACTCTCTTAATTTGGGAATCACATCCTTATTTTCTAGATATATATGGTCATTTTGGGGAATTGTGAGTGGAGGTGAGGAGTTAGTTTCACACTTCAACATTGGTTTTACAACCCATTCGTGGAAAGATGAAAATATTCCTTTAGTTGGTGTTTCGGTGGGATGGAATGAGGTAGACCATTGATAAGATGATCTATCAGTGTATCACATGTCAGAATTTGATGGCTCAACACCCGATTCAGGTATGTCTATTAAAGCCTCTTGAGATACTTCAGTAAAAATGGGATGGCATAACTATGGAATTTATTACAAGGATTTTTTAGATATAGATTGGTATTGATCCCATCTATGTGATAGTTGACCAACTCACAATGTTTGTGCACTACCATGTAATTATGGAGAATAGTTCAGTAAAGTGTTTTGGGTAGTTGTATGTGTTAGATATTGTATTCTATTATGGGGTTACCATGAAGATTGTCCCAATACATGATGTTCAGTTCACGTCATAGTTGTAATGATGCCTGCATGAGAAATTTGGGACCCAGTTGAGGATGAGTTCAGATTTTTACCCCTAGAAGGATGTGATGACCGAGAAAACTATTCATGTGTCAGAAGATATACTAACACATTACATGATAGAAAAATATTCAATCTAGGAGGATCAAGTTCCATTGGTATATATTATTTATAAAAATAGTTATCACTCTACTATCAACATTTCATAATTCGAAATCATTTATGAGAGACACATGAAGTCAGCATTGTTCCATAATTAGATAGATGAGGCATCTATTATTAGGATAGTTATGTTGTGGGAGAATATGGATATAGTCTAGGTGATCAAAAAGTGGAAGAATACATCCCATTGAAAATGTAGATCGTATGCAAATCGATGTTGCAGTCCCTTGGATATTGAGCTTCGAGATCCTAATTTCACGAGATTCTCCCCATTATAAAGAATGTGGAGATTATACCATATAGGAATGATATCCAAGAGTTTTTTTTGAGATGTTATAGATCATAAATAGGGTTAGAAAGGTTTCAAACCACCTAAACATACCCCCAATATTATATAGATTGATTGACATCTTATATGTGTCATGGATAAAGACATACATGCATGATCATACATGTGTTATTGAATGGGGAAAGCTGATATGGAGGATGGATCCACCATCATGGTGTACCCATTGGATATTAAGGATCAGAAAGAGAGGGTCGTGTAAGGATGTAATATTCACTTGTTTTATGTGTTTTGGAAGAATTGGAGAAAGCATTGGAGATCTTGGGTGTAAGAGAGCCATATGCGAGCTTATATTCCCTACCTTTTTAATATTTTGTTTATTTTAAATATGAAAATATTTAATGGATAAAATAATTTAGACACACTTTTTTACATAAAATGCTATAAAATATCCTATACTATATTTTTATATCCATTCACTCAGATAAAAGAAGATTCTAAGGCCCAGTGAAACTACAATTGATATTCTAAATTTATAAATTCTACATAGATCAAACATATTCAATTTTTAGAAATAACGGAATATATCCTCAAAAGGTTTTCATATTTTAAATACAAAACCATGATTTATTCCAAATTTAAGATTTATCATAGGTTCTAAAAAAAGACGGTTAACACTGGGAATTCAAATAAGGTATCCTTTGGAATGTATGTTTAGTGGATTAATTAATTAATTTAGTTCATAAGCATAACATAATTTCTTCTATAAATATAATATTATGGGAATTAATATTGGTATCATAAATTATCATAGGACATTGGAGAGGAGATTCATACCATTATTTAATGGTGGATCATCATCAAATTAAGAATGATGAGTAGATGGAGAAATTTTGAGAGATATCAAACACATTTTATATTACCAATCACTAGAAAACACATTCGTTAAAAAAATTTGATCCATAATCATGTTAATTCTCATAAATTATAGTTTTTTCCCATTATTACAAAATATATAATGAATTTTTTATTATAAAATTTAGGTTCAATGAATTCATATCCTTTTATTGACCCTCATTAAAGAATCGAATCATTTTATTCAATTTATTAAATCCCAGGAAAGAATCTTACATTTTATTCTCAAATTATCAAACATTTGCGGAGAAAAGATGGCCAATGAAGATTATTACCATTTCTATTGTAATTATTCCACTTTCAACTATCCATTAATCACTATTGGCCAACATGTTTCTGTTTAGACTTTTTTAGGTTGAGTTCTAGTGGAATCAAACTATCAATTTCATGGTGGTTTTTTGAACAGTGAATGGGATGGAGATTTTTAGATAGATTGAGATTCAATAACGAATGTGGTTGATGATTTCCATAGATCTCAAGTAGGATAATTAGTAATAATTTATATTGGAGAGCATCACACATTTGTAATTTTTATTAATTGATGGAATATATATCCAAGAAACTGGATGTCAAGAATTGATGGTCGGTGGTGGCTACCACTAGATTCAGGATGTCAAATGATGATAAGGAAAGAGGTGGTAGAAGATCTATATTATGTATAAATAACTTGTCATTATAGGAATTTCCCAACTACATAGTGTGTATTTTATTACAACAGATGTTGTGGGGTACCCTAGATATAGTGGCTATGGATTTTGATTAGAGGGAAGTCTCACACACAATTTCAGATCCCCATATGCAGTGCGACCATGTTCTCATGCCCTAGAATGTACTCTGAGAGTACATGGGATAGAAAATGGGCAACGAATTGGAAACATCCATGTATACATGGTTGGACATTTCTAGGAAAAAAACTAATTTCATGATCTTGGGATGATCGATGCGGTCATGGCTAGAAGCACATGGGCATGCAAGGAGTGTCTGGGACACACCGTGTGGACCCTGTACATGCCATGTATGTTTACATGGACACCAATATGTGTCCATAAGATCAATTTTTAGGAGACAAGGTGGGGTAACATGCCATTTGTTCCCCTATACACTTCATTCTCATCCTTCTATATCTTCTACCTCTTATATCTCCATCATTTTAATTTGGATAATTTCCCACGAGTAGACTATCCTGAGTGGTTTTTCATGTAGAATGTGAATGTTTTGTTTACTATGGCTTTTGGTATACGATGTTAGATATTAAGAGAATGATGACTCTCTATGAGATTGTTGAAGATTCACAATATCAAAAAGGATCATTAGAGGGTTTAGAGTGAGATAATACTCCCCACATGAATCATGGTGTGAGTCCTCCATTTTCATTGTATAGGATGAATTTGTATTCTAGTGTCATACTAGAGTGTGGGTAATCTAACAAAGGAAAAGATACTACCATGTGTCACATGGTGGGTTCTCCCATAATCTTTTTACAAGAATAGGTGGTACTCACATGCTGTATAAGGGTGTCGGTCCCCTATCCCTAGAGATGGTACTCCCTGTCACATTAGGGTGCAGGTCCACTTTACTACTTTTTTAGTAGATGTGGTACTCATTGGTTGTAGCGTGGGATAGTTCCGCAATTTGTGGAGATGGTAGAATCCTTTAAAATAATGGTATGGTTCCTCCATATTCATGGTTCATATGGAGATGATACTCCACTCTTTCACTAGGGATAGGGCCCCCATACTCATTATTATAGATATAAATAATGTACTCTTCAAAATGAGAATGAATCCTCTATCTATGGCGATGTTACTCAACAATCACATCAGGTCCTAGGTCCCCTGTATAGTTTACACACACACACAAACACACAGATATATGGTACTACCCTACAGTGGTGGGGTTCCTCTATCTTCTATGTAGTATCCTCTTATTGTACACAGGAATTGGTCATTTATATTTTCGAGATTCTATTCCCTCAAGATGTGGAGATTTGTAGAGGTGCATGACCTCAACTTTACTTCATTGGAAATAAAAATTATATGATATGCTTAAATGGTGGACCATTATAGATCCATGAATATTCATTGTCGTGGGTTACATTATGATATAGAGATCTCATTGCTCTCTCATATATGTTTCTTATATGAGGTTATATATATAACAAAATTTTTGGGTTTAATTTTCTAATTGTTATGGGTTAAGATAGCTAATTATATGATGTCTTATATTATTCCATCATTATTTTTCATGGATTATTATATTTTATGTATATACACTACACTACATGGGATTTACACACATGTGTCTTGACTTATACGGACGAGAAAAAGATTTCCTGTGATTTCATGTGATTTTAGAGATAATCCATTGTAGTGATCAAATATGGTGGTCAGGCATAGTAGGTTAGGAGAAGAGATATATAAACAATTTTCAATTCCATTTATTATTAGGGAGGTACATCTATTCTGTGTCGGTTTGTCTTTTCCCTTTACATTTCTGATTGTACTATCACATTTATTTTTATTTCCTTTATGTAATTACATGCAAGCTTTGTACTCTAGATGTCAATATAATTTATTATTATTTCTATTAACATATTTATAGAGATGGTTGTGTGTTTCTGTGTGTATAGGTACTTTAGGAAGATGGCCTCCTATTATAGTTATTCACTCTCAGCTCCTATCACCAGCCCCTGGCCTATGTACGTAGTCTTGGGGTTGTGATGGCTTGGTCTTCCACCAAATAGGTGGGCCCTAGTGGATAAGTTCATTAAATTATTCATATGTTTTTGTGAACTTTTGATCATCTGTTTGTAATATATTTTAGGGTTCATGAGTTATTCTATTTTACAGAGCAATTGGGTGGAGGATCTTTAGTGTAGAGTGGTTATTTGGTATATGGTTTAGAAATTGAGTGGAAGACTGAGATACTATGACAGGAATGGGTGTCATGACTATAAATGCAGTAATTTGTTAGCATGTGAAGAGTTTATTATTGGATTTTTTGTTATGGAAATGGGTCCATGGGATGTCCTATGAATGGGATTAATTGGTTGGAAAGTGTGTAGTAGACCCTAATTAGACTTTATAATTCAGTGTATGTGGGTGGTAGGGTTTCTTAGAGGTGTTGATGGTATTACCACTCACCAAAGAAGTGGAGAAAGTAATTTAGAAGAATAAGTTGTAAAATTATTTCCCACTGTAATTGTTGTTCATTGAGAGAGAAATTTTGATTTGTTGGGAATGTATTTTAGAGGGAATTTGTTTGTCAATTGATTAGTATGGATGAATTATATGCACTAGCGTTTGTGGTTTGGTTTTTTATAGATGGATTTTAATCACATCTCTAGGTCATAGTCAGGTATAAATTAGTGATCAAATGTAATGATAACTATAAGGTGGTAGTAATAGGTTTTGAAAAATATAGTAGGTAGGTGTCGGTCCCTTTGACTAATGTTATATTACCTTTTATGGTAGTTTTCAGGTTGATTTATCAATCTCAGAATGATAGGTGGATCGAGGTGGTTATTTTATAATATGGAAAGTTCTTTAAAATCATCAATGATAATTATTAGATCAATATTTTATGTCTACTGGTTATAGTACGATGATATTATTAAGTATTGATGTACTTGATGATATCATAAAGTAGTGTTATACATTACGATGTGTTTCTAGTTGAGATCTAGAATATAGGGCTATGAATTACATTATTATTTTGTTTGTTCTAGCTATGTTTATGTAGTGTGTCCGTGTCTAATTGGATTAATGAGAGGATATATTTGATTCCGGAGATTGTGGGTCTCAGAAAACCCCACCAAAATTCCCATATAAATAGTGTTGGATATGTTGGACATTTACCTATTAAGTTTCCTTTTTTACCACACATGGTTAGTCCATAATATTGTTTGAGACACCATAATGGTTTATTTACCCCCATGTATAAAATATAAAAATGCCTATAATTACATTTATATATCATTAATTACCATGGTTAGACTAGTTGTGAGACCATAATTCTATCTCACATCTTTTGATCATTTTATATGGTAAGACAAAAAGTGATTCTAAGACACCATGTTGTACTTTTTACTAGTAATGGTCATACCAATAGTCAGGCTATTATGAAAGATAATATCTTCTATGTATCACCCATGGTTATACTCATAAAGATAATAGATTGACAGATGTTATTTTTTACCAACCATAGTCTGAACCATTGTGGGATTAAGACTCCATTAGATATATTATGATTATCACCCATTGTTTTCATAGTAGAGATCAGAGAATGGAATCGTTCATTATTATTGCTCGAGGATAAACTAGGAATGAATCCTTTATGACATCCAATAATGATTTTTTCCCATGGAATGATTATTAATGTTTCCTGGTCTCCATGTGGTTAACGATATCCCATTTACAAACAATAATCATAGTACATCGACATTGTTATAAACTCATGGGTTGGGTTCCATGGTGGCATTTTTAGAACAAGATGGCCTTAAAAGATTTATTATACTTTATATGATAAAACATTAATTAATTTTCTATAAATATATAATTAGATATTTTTTCATATATATAAGGGATGAAATTTGTGTTCTCCAATTGAGATATATTTCTCATACCATACACATACACCCAAAATGGAATTCAGGTCTATATGTATGGTTTCTTGAAGAAAAATTATATACAATATTATGTAAGAGTATCTTGATGTTTTTTGGGTGATATAACCATGGAGGGACATTTGTTCTTGTAATGATGTCTCCACTATTATTTGATATTGTTTTCTATACTCGATAGACCTAGCCGTCAATCCTTGTGATGTATACATTTACATTCAGTAAGGGTACTTTTTATAGCATATTGATGGTTATATATTATTAATAGTAAGATACTTTCTATATTATGGATTGGTTACTCAAATGATATGTGATGTTTTTATACTTATATATTATTTTATATCATAATATATTTTCTATAGTATCTCTAGATTAGATATAGACAATTATCATTGGTTAAATGTCTCTTGTGTATGGGGAGTTTTTCCTAAAGTCATATAAGGGTGGTTCCACTATTGTGGTATGGGAATAACTGGTCTAGGGCATCAAAAAATGGTATCGATTCTTTTTTTTGGTTTCCATTATACATTGAATATGTTATATAGAGATAGGATTCTTATGAATTTGGGATATAAATTGGCATTGTGCAATGGGAACACATGTATGGTGGAAACCCATGTAGCCAAGGGTATGTGATTATTATTATTAGATTTAAAAATTATAATAGACATGTTTATACAAGTATGAAGGGTTATTTTAGGGTTGATATTTATTATCTATAAATTTATATGTGGTTAAAATAGTGAATTAGTTCATATATAATACTATAAATTTAGGAATACATTACATGTGCATGACTAATTTTTAGTGTGAAGTGGTTTTAAAAAAAGGAAATTGAATTGAAAAATTATTTTTACAAAATAAAAGTGTTATAATGAATTTAAAAAATAAATAAATTAAAACATCACCAACATGTTAATTAATTTTTTCCCAATTATAATCATTGTGTTATATAGATTAATTGAAACCACTATGAATTTTTAAAATGTTCTTGTTTTTTATATTATTTATATTATCATGATAGTGGTGAATTATAACCTCATTTTTATTATTTTTAGATAGTTTATTTCATTAGGTATTATTAGAATAAATCATACATACATAAGATTGGGTTTTTTTGTAACAGAGAAATTTAGTTGATGAGAGACCATTAAGAGGGTCATATTTCCTTGTGGTATTTTCCTTTAATGGCGAGAAATGACTTAGCATGGTGAGTCATGGTAATTGTAGAGGTATGGTATTTGGTTAAATCTATTACAAAGGTGAATATGTGTTGGATGTTTAGGGTATGTTGATTCTCATTTTATATTGTGTAAAATAAATGGATATTAATTATTATATATGGTGAATTGTATATTATATCGTAGATAGGAATGAGAATGGTCAAATAATATAGATATTAGGATAACGCTTGAGCAATGTGTGATCTAATATTGTTAACTCATAGTAGTTATGTTAGATATATTGTAAATGAATATTCTCGTAAAATTTGAAGAGGGATATATTGAAAGGATTGAAATAAAATAAGTATGGGGTTAGGATTGTGGATTCCGCTTAAGAAATTGTGTTTTGTTTTAGAATGGGAAGATCCCCATTATTGTTGATCATATTTTTGAAATTCATGTGAGGCATGGTGGATTTGAGGAGTTGGGTAATGTGTCATGATTTTATGTAATGTTTTGAATTGCAATGTATTTTTTTTATATGTGATGAAGTAGCATTGAGGATAATGTTTGGTTATTGGGTTAGGAACATTAGGTGGGCGTCCTCCAATCAGTAAGGGATCTCTGATAGGTGGTCACTGATGGAAATCCTTTGATGTGTAATACCTTGGTGAAAAAACCCTTGGGATGAGTAGGTGAAAATAATAGAATCTTAGGATAGAAATATCATAAATAATGTTAGATTATAGTTTTATCTTTTGGGTTTTATTTGATATCATAACAACTACTAAAATGACAGTATGATGTTTATAATTGATTTCTTGGTTATTATATTGTCGATAGGATTTATTTTATTAAAGATAAAACCCATGTGAGATAGTATGAAAAATAATATATGAATATAATGTGATGATATTACACCAATTTTTAATGGGTGAAAAATAAATTCATGAATAAATAGTGATTGGATATTGGTGAAACTTCACATGGTTCTTCATTGAGAGGTGTATAGATAGTACATATGATTAAATCGGATTCTTCAAATAGATATACGTGGTTCATGAGATGATATAAATGGATCATAAAAAATTAGTTCGACATTCTTGTAAGTACATGCGATTTCTTTGTGGATTGAAGATAATGTAGAGGGTCATATTGAGTCGGTAGGGCTACTTATGGGGTAAAACATTATATAATATTAAATAGAATGGAACCATGATTAGTTTCATATGTTATCTATGAAATGATTTTAAGAAGTGATGAACATTGGATTATATAGTAGGGAATGTTAGCCTTGATCGTGAAATGTTATGGGTAATCAGATGGTGGGTAGCATCGTATGGCCATCATCTGATCTAAAATCAAGTTGTTGAGTAATATTGGCATGTTGTTATAATGTGTCTTATCTAGATTCATTATCAAACCAAATTTGATGATTATTCAATTTAAATTTAAGGAGGCTAATTTAGTGACCAATTATTAAAAGGATTTGGTGGTCGATATGGATATTAGTCCTATTTTTTTGATATTGTTATTTTTGTTCATTATATTACAGATTAGGAATGTAGTATGAAAGAGAGTTGTACAAATTTTTTTTTGAAAAAAAAATATTATTGGGGGATAAAATATCACTTATTATAGGTGTTTTTATATAGAAAAATGGTATTCATATTGGTTTCATTATTTTGGAATTCATTATTGTATATCAAGGATTGGATAATGATATTCCTTTAAAAGTTATTTGGGTTTCATTGGGTATATGAGATGGGAGAACCTATTCAATCTGAAATCTATAAATAGGGGCACTGTCAAATATTTAGGGATGAAATTATGATTGTGAATTTATCATATATGTTTATCAATGATATGAATATAAATGGTGGGGAGTGGGAAATGACTAACATCCTTATAAGTAATCCTTTTTAGAGGATTTGTGAAATTATATATATATATATATATAATTAGGTAAAGTTTGAATTGGGGTTTTACATAATCACATATAGTGGATTTTTTATTGAATTTATGATGGTTTGGATAGAGTTAAGAGATTTTAGGTTTTATACGATTAACATAGAAAGATCTAGGGGTCCTTGATGTTAAAAATTTGTTGTAGGAGACTATTGAGTACATAATGCAGGGAACCAATTTTCTATTGATTTTCCTAAGGAAATTACTCTTTATACCACATTTAATAGTTTATGGGCTCATTATAGGTTTCTAGTGAGACACTATGTAACATATATCAGTTTATGGGGTACTTTGTAGGACCGAAACCTATTTTTTTAAAAAGGGGAATGAAATTTGTTTTTTTTATTTGAGGGTTTCTATGAACTTATCATCTTGGTTTAGGTTGTATTTTGATATATCTAACGGAAGTGATTTGATCTAGTTCTATTCAATTACACCCTAAAAAGTGTAGCTATTCCACATATTACCTCTAGTTGGTAGCTTTGGTGTTTAATCTAAATTAGTTTGAGCATTGCCTCTATGGGAATTATTTTTTTCCTTCACATACCAAAAAAGCATGATGTATATCATATCTTACTAAGATTTGAGTCTGTCATAGTGGAGGTGGACATACATATTACATGTTTATGAATTCAAGATCATGTACACAGTTGGGAAAAAGAATTTAGTTTCTCATGACCTAAGGAGGATTTAATGAGAGATACTTTTTTGGATTTTTGGGATGTGTGGTGGTTGATATAGGAGATATTAGTAATGAATCTTTATCTGGAGGATTTTAGGGGTTGATATTTCCTATAACAAATGATAGTGTAATCATTCTTATTGTGTTCTGTGGATGAATATCAATGTTGAGTATTGGAGGAAGAGGTTTTGTAAGGTCATATATTTCATGATGAATCTCCAAATGGATTGTTAGATGATGATTGGAATTGGGTGTTGTTTTGAGTAATACTTTTTATCATGTAGGTGATAGAGATTTTGGGACGTTATAAGATTCATATATCACACTTGGTTATGCATCAGGGTATGTTCATTATATATCATTCTTAGAGGATTATGTTTTTATGTTTTGGAATGATGTGTTATGTGGTAGAGTTTCTGTCGTATTGTTTGGAACAATGATTGGTAAAGGTAAATCATCATATTTTTAGCGGTTTGTAGGAGCCATTGGATATCCCTGAGAAGAAGTGGGAGGATATTTTGATTGATTTCATAATTACGATTTTTCTAACACAATGAGTATTTGAAATTATTTGGGTAATCATGTATTTTTTATGATATTCGTTCATTTCTAGGTGATTTAGAAGTCAAATGTTGCAGATTTTTTGGTGGGGAAGTATATGGAAAATGTAGTAATGATTAATGGGGTATTTAAGAACAAAATATTTTATTGGGGACCATATTTTACCATGTAAGACTAGAGATGACTACAACATGATTTTGGATCTCAACTACACCTTATACTAGTTTCCTTCTGCGTACAGTTAATTAGATGGAGTAGGTCATTCAGAATTTATAGGACATATTGCGTGCATACATTCTAGATTTTAATGGTCCTTTAGTGAAGATGCTTTCTTTACTCCTGTCTTTATATTATTATAGTAATCCATATTTTAAAGTCTGTATCTATTAATGGAATTTTATCGATGGCCATAAATATATTCACTATGATGAACACAGTTGGGGATTTGAAGGATCATCGGCACAATTTGTTGTAGTGAATGAATAAGATAATAAGATTATTCAAGATTGATTGGATATGGTATGGGACCATCAGAAGTTATATGTATATTTTAAGTGGAGAACATTAGAGATTGAGGTTAGTGATCATGTATTCTTGAATTTTTCGCCTCATCATGGGAAATAGTGGATTCTATGAGGTAGTAATATTTCCCCAATGTTTTTGGAAATTTTTATGTGTTAGAGAATGTTTGGGAGGATTTTACGAAAAACCCTTTCTACATAGTTGGATCTGATCCATGATAGCTTCCATTTATTGAATAATTATTAATATTTTTATTATGAATCCAATGTTATTTATTTGGTTTAAATAAACATTAAGTATGAAATAATTTTTACAGAATAGAAGATTAATATTTAGGTTCGTCGAGAAAATGGGTTGTGTGTGGATGTCATTATAAAGGTTCATTTCCTATCAATGTGTGTTGGATTATAGAAATATATGTTGTAATCTGATTTTAGATCTGTACTTCTTATTTTAATAAATATCAAATATTATTTGGAATATATTTTGAGATATTTAATTTAGTGTTTATTAAATAGAGATTGATTATAAATTTATAGAGAAATCATTGAGTAATGATATGTTCTAGTTTGAGAGTAATATACTGAGTTTGTTTGGGTTTGAAGGATTTTTTTCCATTAGGAGTTGGATAATTAAATTGGATTGAAATTATTTGATAGGTATATAATATAATTGGATAAACCTTCTCATAATGTTTTCATTTGTATTTTGTGTTTTGGATACATCGATAAGATATTTGGGGATGGAAGGTAGAGATGTGATTGAATTTGTTTTCTACTCTATTTGGTTATGTTTTGGATTCTATTTATTAACATCACCATGAAAATCCAATTGGATTAGATTTGTTTTTTATAGTCTAGTGTGTCAACTAGTAATGATTGGAAAAATGTATGGTTGTGGTGTTACATCAAAGGGCACAATCCTTGAGTGTTTGGTTTCATGTTTTATTAAGGTAAGTGTATGGTAGAAGAGTGTTTATATAGATTTTAGTATAAGGTTTCTAGATAGATTATTGGGTTATATTAAAAACGGTATATTTTATCATGATTTTCTAGGACATGGTGTTGTTTTTATGAGGTGTTTCGAGTTTACCCTACATATGTTTGATATTTTATGGGGTTCTTGGGATTAATGAAACATGATATCTTGTTTAATATAATCATAGTGGGGCAAAAGTGTGGTTGTACAAATTTTTAATGAATTTTTGGGTGGATAACTTTTTTTTCTATCTATTTGGAGGTCCTTTTCATCATGGTTCCTCCCATTGCACCTTGTTGTGTTCTAAAATTTGTTGGGATTGAGGTCATAAGGTCGAGTATTCTTCCATATATCATATAGTGTCTACTATTACTACATATTATGTTATATTGTCTTGTGTGATCATTTTAATGCATTTAGGGAAATTGGGTTTTGACTACAATATTCATGGAATGATAACAGAATATTGATGTGTTTTTTGTGGTGATATTTGTATTTCATCATTATGTCATGATGACACATTACATTGTTGTAATTCATTATATTTTAAGTGTGATAATAAATTCATGACTTGTATTGAATTATCTATTATTTCTCTAACCTCCCTCGAAACCTAGGTGACTAGTGTTGATTCATTAAATATTCTTAACAATCCATTTATTTAATTTTCACTCGGCTTCAAGTGATCAACCCCATGAGATCCATGTTGAATTTAACTCCACTCTTTTCTATTCCTCAATTGTCATTCTTTCGTTGGGTTCTTTTGTAATTAGTCTGTATTCTAAAAGGATGTTATAAAGTTGTGTTTTCGATGGGGTACAGTTGATCAATGTCCTTGTGGTTGATTTGTTCCTATTCGGTGGGGTTTGATTATGATTTTGTTATCATCTCATGAACTATTTTATGAAGATTAGAATGGTTTATAGTATTATTGAAATTTCTATTATTATGTATATCTAAATTTAGTAATTATAATGCAATTATTTTCCTTGGGTGGGTGGTATATATATGACTAATTAATAGAATTAACATGAATAATGTAAAATTACAAGAATTGGTTGATTCAGAAGGGCTTAATTATTCAATTTTATTTACAATTAAGGGTGGTTCCGTTGATGCCACTACTAATATTTTTTTAACTATAGTGATATATATATGTACACACATCGCATGCTATGATATATTGGAATCACAATGGATAATGATATAATCATATAATTTCAATGACAAATACATTTTTTAGAAAACTATTATTTATGTTAACAATGCATATCCATGGAAGTATCCGGAAATATTTCAGGATACACTCAGACTAGTACCCATATTGGACAAATTTTCAAGATATGAATGACCTTTGTAACCCATCTCCAGTAGGCCATTAGTTGGTGACTAGCACTGATGGTATAAAAGACACAATATGAGAGGCATTACCCTCATATTTACCAGAAAAAGATATATAATCCACCAATAAACTCAATAATAATAAAAT
Organism: Viscum album; assembly: GCA_963277665.1. Taxonomy (NCBI): domain Eukaryota; kingdom Viridiplantae; phylum Streptophyta; class Magnoliopsida; order Santalales; family Viscaceae; genus Viscum; species Viscum album. The sequence goes on along the minus strand of CAUJRU010000708.1, from coordinate 112,809 downwards.
CAACCAATCCCAATGGACATAAAGTAATAATAGGACATTCCAAAATGTAAAATACCATATTTAACTTCTTTAATGTTCACCCATGAACACCAAATAACACCAACCATCCTCCATGAACTTGTACGTCCTAGATCGATCAACAACACCCTCAAGCGGCCCTGAAATGTATATATATATATAGGATAATATATGTAAAATCTATAAAATTCTCCCCATAACCAATTCGGAAAATTTATATGAACCATATTATGTAACCAATGTATTAATTGAGAAGAAAACATGTAACCAAAATCAAGTTATATTTGTTCCCAACAACCCCAAGTCACAGTCACCAACTATCTCAAAGTGGATACTAATAGAATATTGAAAGCATATATATATATATATAAACACACAATGATACCCAACATCCAATTCTCATTGAACCAGTATCCTTAAACTTCAACATCTTATTCCCATGACCTCTCATCTTGTCCATAATTTATACCGCACATATGTGTTTGAACATCATATCCACAACACATAATCATAACCATGACCTCATATCATGGCCACATCACCATCACATCCCAACAATCATATAATTTTATTGAAAGGAATTGAAATTCATTTATACATACACATGTATTGACTGTAAGCTATTATAGCCTAGAAACAAGTATGTGTTAGAACATCAATCTTACAAAACCCCTATAAGCATGAATATAATAACGTGGATCCACTAAATACCATATGGGTACACATCCTATAACCATAAGACATCATTGCTCAAATTTTCCCATAAACCATACTACATCATGAAGAGAGAGTAAGATAGGGGGAGTACTTAGTGGTATGTATCCTCATCATCATATATATTGGGAAACTCCCGAGTCCCAAGCCAAATATGCGCATCAGTCATGCTACTCGAATGGTGTGGTGGAATATAAGAAATAATTTAACATAATGACTATCAAATAGTTAAAACCCATAATTTGGAAAAATAACCATAGTAGGATATGAACAATAAATAATATTTTACAATCATCCAAGGAGTCATTATGAATAAATATGAAACTAATTCCGTCCTAGGAAAATGGAGAGTAACAGGGACCATCACTTTTACTTCTCTCTTATTATATATCAAATGCTAATCATTTTATAAGATTCCATTGTGAGAATTAGATTAATTTTTAGATTAACCATATAAATTCATATTATTTTCATTATTCGCTATATTTTCAGTTACCATAATCTATGTTCATGTCATCCATCATTAATAATCTTTTTAACTTAGTAATTTATAAGGCCATTGTTATATGAACATAACTCATTCCCATTGACTAATTTATTATACATTGACTAATCTAAAATTGTTTTAATCAATGGAACAACCTCTCTTCAAACATAATGGTATTATTTTATATCATGAATATAAATAGTGTCAAGAAATTAAAAAAATGGGTTAAAAATAATAAAAAATGACCAGAGAATAAATCACTAGTGTAACACCCTAAGCTTCCACGATATGATTCTCTTTGAAGAATATTGTAGCGTGTGTTGTGCGCAATTTCGAGTTCAAATACACCCAAAACCAATCAAACTAGACATTATGAATAGAAATACACAATTTTTAAAATATTACAAATTTTATCATTCAAAATGGGCTTCATTTTTGGATTCATAATATCAAAATTAGCTTAGGTTGAATTTTTGGTATTTTTTTGAAAACATAAAATTTTTTATGAATAGTAAAAAAACACTCAGTAATAGTTTAAAACCAAAATTTTTATTTAAATTTTTATTTATTTTATTTAAATTTAATTATGGTCAAAATAGATACATAATACATATATAAGTTCAATGTAATTTATTAGAGTTAGTTTAGAATAATTTTAGATATATAAAAATTTTATTGAACTTTTCAACATCGTTTACCCACCTCCTAGGAGATTTTGGAAATTCAAATAAAACATAATTTTTCCACTTATATGGGTGGAATTTCAAAAATCTGAGAGACATAGTTAATATCAAAGAGTAAAATGTGATTCAATGAGATGAAAATTATTTTTGGTGAATAGTAACATTTTTTATTACGACAGTTAAAATTAAATAGGATAATTAAGGGTAAAAATGATATTAATATAACACTAACACATGTCCCAATTCTATTGGACAAGTTTATATCGACCAAACAAAACCTTTGGAATAAAATAATATCTTTTAGGTCAACTTTGAATAGATTAGGACATTTATTATTATTTATTTCAAATAAGAGTTAAAGGAGATAAAATCAATGTTTAATAACTAATTTTTTTTAATATAGGGTAATACAAATAAAAAATTAGATTATAAATATTCATTAGAAAGCTAGAAATATTTCCTACATAATTGTAATTTATTTATATTTTTTATACATTAAATAATTAAATTTATTTATGAAACAATGGTGATGAAGTAATTACCAAATTAATGAAATATTAAAAGAACTGATATTATAAATATCAAAATAAATGTAATTTGAGATGTTTTATAAAGACCCGTAAATTTCAAGGAAAATTTTTTTTCCTTAATTTCTTTGGGATTTTATTAGTATGCAGTTTCTGACAGCACCTGATTCCGTGGCCCGGTGTGCCCGGAATCATTTTACGATGTTTAGCTCAGGTACGTTCAGTGAACGAACGAGCAAGTTTTCCTAACTTTTGAACTGGTGCTAGGAATCAAAATCCGAGGGGACTGATGAAACCGCAACGCCGATAATTTCTTAGGAACACCTTTTTTGGAAGTGCATTTTCTCGGGAGGATTTGTTAAAAATGTAATGAATAAAAAATATAGTTTTTTACAATTATATTTTATTTTACACCACTAGTGGGTTAAGAGTTAAGGGAAAGGAAGTTGTGAGGAAGTGGGGTGGGGCCCACACAAGCCCCCTCCTCCTTAAATTTCCTATCACCCCATTAAACCCCCCCTCTAGATTTAATGTGTAACTCATCCTGTCCCCCTCTTAATTACAAGTCAACTCTCTCATTAAATTATTTGATTAAGTTAATCAATCTATTTAATTAAGAGTTGAATTTTGAATTCATGGCTTGGGATTAATAAAATAAGGGTGAACCTTTTTTTATTTGGGGTTTTTTGTGTGAGAAGAATGGGGAGAAAATACACAAGCCTTGGGGATCTTCATCTTCTTTGTTAGAGAACTTGAGGAACGTCAAGACCTCGACTAAGAATGTCATCACCGCAAGGAGAGATCGTCGTGCCTTTCTTCTCCTCTCCACAGCCGTTGTGATATGCCGCTCCACCTCAGACGATCTCTATCAATGTGTACGAAGCATCACACCGCGCTTTCTTTTTCCACAACACTCACCGTTCTTCAACTCGTTATCGAGGTAGGGGGTTGTTTTATGTTCATGGATTGTTTTGGCATTCATCATTAATTTTATCTTAGCCACCTGTTATCAAATTAACGGGAGGACGTCGGACCGCATGAACACGGCCGATCCTCCTCCCCCTTTGTTGATGTTCACCGTTGTGGTATAGAACGAAGGTGGTTTGGTGAAACGGCACCACGTGGTAATGAGGAATATCACGCGGCGAAGCAGCAGGGCGTCGTCGCGCCACGCCATTGAGGGTGAAAGAAGCCGCGGCCGGAGTCAGGCCGCTGCGGAGGGGCGCGACGCCATCACACAGCGCCAGAGAACCATGGAGGGTCGTGGCTGCGGAGGGTTGCGACGGAGGGGCACAATGCCACCACGCCGAGCCGGTCGGACAAAGGCCGCGGCAGTGCGGGGAGCGACGGCCGGAAATCTGGCCGCCGGTGCTTCGGAAGGGCGTGAACGCAGGTTCACATGGCTGCGACACCGATCGACCGTTCGGAGGAGGTCGGGGGTCGTAACCCCCGGCGGCAGACAGGCGGGCCCCCCTCCATGTGGGGGACCGTCGTTTCGTGACAAGGGGGTGCAACACCCCCCGTTTTCGGCTCGACTGAAACGGTCGAGCTGCTGGCCATGCGGGTCACACTTGTGCCATGCCATTCGGCCGCATCGAGTCGGGCCATCCGTGCCGGCCCGGAGCGCCCGCGCTGAGCCGGGCAGGATCCCTACACCGGGCCTGGCTATGCCAGCCGGGCCGGGCCGCGCCCTAATGGTTCGGACCCAGACTCGGGTCAGGTCACCCGGTTCGGGCCGACCCAGGGGGTTTTGGGCCGGGTCGGTCCGGGCCCAAACCCCCTAAAATTGGATAGATTCGTTCAAACGCCTGTAACATAGGGTACAGACCACTGATTGATGCACCATCAGTTGAATAGAGATCTTTTGATTGATACAGTCTTTTTGGTAAATTACACTCCAGGTTTAGGAGAACTTTTGGTATGGCTAGGTTGGTTCGAATATGAAACCAACCGGGCCTTCGGAGCGGACACACTTATAACGTGAGCTCCGGACGTCCGTTTGACTTACCGTTGACTTTGTTGGATTCCTCTTAGTGAGACGGTTCTTTTGGATTACTCTTCTAGTGGTTTGGACACAGTTGGAGTACGGTCTGGTTGGTTTTGACATAAAAACCAACCGGGCCCCTATGACAAAAAAGCTGATGACTCTCAGACTGGGCGTCCGATTGACGCGCCGTCTATCACGTTGAGTAGTTTCTGACGAGACAGATCTTTGGGATACATCAACTCCGGAATTTGTGTCCGTTTATGTATCGAACCACTTGGCTCATGGAGTGGACCCTCCCGTAATCGAGCATGCTGTGTTCGGGAACCCTAGAGATGGCTGCGACGAAGATAACTATCGTACTAGGATCCTCTATGGGTTCAACGAGGATGACTACCGTACTAGGATCCTCTGTCGGTTCGACGAGGAAGACTACCATACTAGGATCCTCCGTGGGTTCGACGAGGACGACCACCGTACTGGGATCCTCTGGGGGTTCGATGAGGACGAAAACTGTACTGGGATCCTCTGTGGGTTCGACTACCATGCTGGGATCCTCCGTGGGTTCGACGACGATGACTACTTTACATGGATCCTCCGTGGGTTCGGCAGAAACAACTACTATAATTGGATCCTATGTGGGTTTGGTAGGGGAGATGATTCAGAGGCTACTTTTTTCAACTCCACCACTCTTCCTGAGTAGTATACCTGTGTGAGTTGTGTCTTGACTTTCAATAATTATCCATGATATGATTGAATTCTGTTATCCAATGTGGATTGGATTGTGTTATCCTGTGTGGACTGGGTTGGGAATTACTATGTGGAATGGGTTATGTTATCCCTGTGTGGACTGGGTTGTATTTTGGGCTCCTGTGCTGGAGCCGAGCTGGAATTGATGACTTAGGTATATGTATGGGAATATACCTAAGTAGAGTTTGTTTTTATTTTCGTGATTGTATCATTCCTTTGTGATTTATCCTTCGTGGATTCTGGGAGGCCTTTGGGGGTCTTGGGATCCCTACTGAGTAGCGTATACTCACCCCTGCATGGGCTATACCCACACTACATTGTGTTGGATGCAGACGACGGACAGAGCTGATCAAGGTAGGAGCTCGTGGAGCATGAAGGTACCTGGAGGTGGATCACTGGACGAGACGTACACGGAGCAGACGGCTGGAGCCTAGGAGCGGAGGAAACTATCTGTACCCACCCTTTTGTTGGGATTTTCAGAGGATGGCTCGGTGTTGCTACTTTAATTTTCTTCTATTGTACTTTCATTTCAGTTGTACTTTATAGTTGGGTTTTTATTCTATCCCATTTACTTTCCAACACTTACTTTTGTACACAGTTTACATAGTTTTCACTCATCTTGCATACTCTGTGGTGTTTATTTACTTTATAAAGGAAATGCCTTCCTTTTTTATCAAGAATTTTGCCTTTAGTGCTAGTCTCCAGCCCCTGGACTAGGCGGGCTTGGGGTAGTCACGACACGGGCCCCGACGACGGGTCGTGACAAATTGGTATCAGAGGAGGAACCCAGCCTTATGTGTGGTGCACTGTCTGGGTTGATATGTAGGGCCCACCACGAGGACATTGTTCCATAAAAAGGGGGATATTGTAACACCCCCAAATGATAAAGTGTTAAATGACTAAATGATATGACTCATGTCAACAAGGTACACCTTCCTTTTCGGGAGCCTACCTGATTTGAACTCCACAGTTAAGCATGCTTGGCCTCGAGTAGTGATCAGGATGGGTGACCTCATAGGGAGTTTCTCAGGGTGGGTGTGATTGAGCACAAAACACACTGGAAAGGACATGTTTTGGCCTGTGGGGAGTTTCATTAGTCAGATAACCCATTCAAGCACGTGTGTGGGACCTAGGGTGGGGCCCACGTGTCTACGGGTGGGTGTGACCTCGGGTGGGGCCCACGTGTCTGCGGGGCAATTGGTGGGTGGGGCCTAGTTGTCATCTTAGCTTCAGGCAGCTGAGGCCTACGACCATGGAGCTCTAGGAGCATATGGATAGGATTGGGACTAGCTCCAGACATGGATACTTTTGTTCATGTTTCTTCTAGATTTGTTGATCATTTGTTTGTGGATGCATTGTGTCTTTGTACCTTGAGCTGCAGTAATAAAATACACTTGTTCTTGTGACTTTTTCTTCTCTGTCCTTTTTATTTAATTGATTCTGAGAGGTTCCGGTTAATCCCTTTGACGTGACCACCACTTTTGATATTCCTACAGGAGGAGACCTAGTGACCACACACTACTGCCGACAGTGTGACTTGACCCTTCGAGGCGAGAGTAACGATTGGATCTCATGGTAGTAGTGTCGAGGCCTTACGACGTTGTCCATGGCATGAAATAGTACCATTCATTTTAGGATTGACTATATTAGGAAAATTACGTGGTTCATCCAGAAGATGAGACCAGATTTTTCTTTTCTGCAGAGGAAGAATCTCAGCAGCTCTTATAGATCGTAGATGAAGAAGGGTGGAGTTGAGTTCTTACAAATGGCTAGTCTCACCCATTGTTCGTCGAGCTAACGGTTTACGGTTCTCACCAACTCAATAGTCTCAGGTGTATCTTTTCTCAGTTGGACATGAACCTGAGATAGTGGCGATGGCTTGAGTTCCTCCAGGACTATGACATCGAGACATTTTATACTCCTGGGAAGGGGATCATTGCAGCAGATTCTCTTAGTAGGTGATAGGGCATTTAGCTGTTATGTGTGGCGAGACAACAACTGGCCGTGTTTTCAGATATCCTTTGTGGATAGTGTTGGAGTTAGTACATGTAGAACCAAAGATGGTTCAGGCTATGATTGTGAATGTGCAGATCATCCAGGAGCGGATGAGGACAGCTCAGAGCCAACGGAAGTCTTATGCTGATAGGAAGCGGAGACCACTAGAGTTTGAGGATGGTGACCATGTTTACTTGCAGGTCTCAACTTGACGTGGATTATGGAGATTTTTCATGGGCAGCAAGTTATCTCCGCACTTCATCGGACCATTACAGGTTCTCAGTAGGATAGTCAAGGTGGCTTATCGCATGGCTCTACCACCTCAGTTGCACCGAGTGCACGACGTCTTCCACGTATCTCAGCTGAGGAGGTACGTGCATGACCCAACACATATCATCGACCATGGGGAGCTAGAATTTGATGACAAGGCCACTTTTTCGGAGGTCCCAGTGGAGATTTAGGATCAACAGGAGTGGGGACTATGTGGCCGGTCGATTCCTCTAGTACGCATCATGTGGCGGCACGGGAACCTCCAGGAGAGCACTTGGTAGCGGGAGGCTCAGATGCGTGCTCAGTACCCTCATTTGTTCCCCTAGATTGTGATGTATCTTTACGGGGACATAATGAAATGAGGTGGGAGTAATGAAAAGACCCATAAATTTCAAGGAAATTTTATTTTTCCTTAATTTCTTTGGGATTTTATGAGTATGCAGTTTCTGAAGGAACCTAATTTCAAGGCCCGATGTGCCCAGAATCATTTTTCAAAGTTTAGCTCGGGTATGTTCAGTGAACGAACGAGCGGGTTTTCCTAACTTTTGAACCGGTGCTCGGAATCAAAATCTGAGGGCACCGATGAAACCACAGCGCTGGTAATTACTTAGGAACACCTTTTTCGGAGGTGCATTTTCTCGGGAGGAGTTGTTAAAAATGTTAATAACAAAAAATATAGTTGTTTTACAATTATATATTTTTTTACACCACTAGTGGGTTAAGAGTTAATGGAAAGGAAGTTGTGAGGAAGTGGGGTGGTTCCCACACTAGCCCCCAACTCCTTAAATTTCCTAACACCCCATTTACCCCCCCCCCTCTAGATTTAATGTGTAACTCATCCTCTCCCCCTTGTAATTACAAGTCAATTATTTGATTAAGTTATTTGTTTAAGTTAATCAATGTATTTGATTAAGAGTTTAATTTTGAATTCATGGATTTGGAGTAATAAAATAAGGGTGAACCTTATTTTATTTGGGGGGTTGTTGTGTAAGAATATTTGGGAGAAAATACACAAACCTTGGGGATCGTCATCATCTTCGTTGGAGAACGCGAGGATCGTCAAGAACTCGACAAAGAACGCCGTCACCACAAGGAGCGATCGTCGTGCCTTTCTTCTCCTCTCTGCAGCCAGTGTGAGTCGCCGCTCCACCTCGGTCGATCTCCATCAATGTGTATGGAGCCTCACCCCTCGATGTCGTTTTCTGTAATTCTCACCGTTCGTCAACTCGTTATCGAGGTAGAAGATTGTTTTATGTTCATGGCTTGTTTTGGCATTCATCGTTAATTTTTTCTTAGCCTCATGTTATCAAATTAACGGGAGGAGGTCGGACCACACTAACATGGCCGATCCTCCTCCCCCTTTGTTGATGTTCTCTGTTGTGCTATGGAACGAAGGCAGCATAGTGCAACGACACCATGTGGAAACAAGGAATATCACGCGGTGAAGGAGCGCAGCACCGTCGCGCCGCGCCGTTGAGGCCGAAAGAAGCCGCGGCCGGAGTCGGGTCGTGGCGGCGGGGCACAGCGCCATCGGGCCGCGCCGGAGAACCATGGAGGGCTGCGACCAGGGAGGGCCACGGAGGAGGAGCGCGGCGCCGCCACGTCGGTGCTGGGAGGGGCGGCCGGAAATCCGGTCGTCAGCGCTTCAGAAGGGCGGGACTACGGGGTCCCGGGCGACGGCACCGACCGGCCAACCGGGCCGGCCGTTCAGAGGAGGCCGGGGGTCGTAACCCCCAGCTGCAGACAGACGGGCCCCCCTCCACGTGGGCGGCCGGCGTTTCGAGACAAGGGGGGCAGAACCACCCATTTTCTGCTTGGCTGAAATGGCGGAGCTGCTGGCCACGTGGGCCGCACCCGCGCCAGGCCATCCGGTCATGCCGAACCGGACCGGCTGCGCCGGGCCAGATTGCCCACGCTTGGTCGGGCCGCGCCAGGCCATCCGACCGCACCGAGTCGAACCGGCCGTGCCAGGCCAGACGTCCCACACATGGACGGGCCACGTCAACCGGGCTGAGCCGCACCCTAATGGGCCTATCCTGGACCCGGGTCAGGTCGACCCGTTTCGGGCCGATCCGGGGGGTTTTGGACCGGGTCGGTCCGGTCCCAAACCCCCTAAAATCGGACAGATTAGTTCAAATGCCTGTAACATGGGCTACGGACCTCCGATTGACGCACCGTTAGTTGCGTAGCGATAATTGTATTGAGAAGGTCGTTTTGGTATATTACACTCAAGGTTTCGGAGAACTTTGGGTATGGCCGGGTTGGTTCGAACCCGAAACCAACCGGGCCTTCGGAGTAGAAACACTTATAACTTGGGCTCTAGACGTCCATTTGACGTGCCGTCGACTTTGTTGGATTTCAATTTGTGAGACGGTTCATTGGGATTACTCTGCTCGAGGTTTGGACGCAGTTGGAGTGTGGTCGGGTTGGTTTTGACTTAAAAACCAACTGGGCCCTTGAGACGAAAAAGCCAATAACTCTCAGACCGGGCGTCCAATTGACGCACTGTCTGTCGCATTGAGTTCCTTTTGACGAGACTGAACATTGGAATTCATAAACTTCAGACTTTGTGTCAGTTGATGTATCTACCCCTGTGTCTCATGGAGAGGACCCTCCCGGAATCGAGTATACTGTGTGCGGGAACCCTATAGCTGGTTGCGACGAAGATGACTACCGTACTAGGATCCTCGGTGGGGTCGATGAGGACGACTACCGTACTAGGATCCTCCGTGGGTTCGACTAGGATTACTATCATACTGGGATCCTCGATGGGTTCGACGAGGATGACTACCTTACTAGGACCCTCCGTGGGTTTGACGAGGATGACTACTGTACTGGGATCCCTTGTGGGTTCGAATACCATGCTGGGATCCTCCATGGGTTCGACGACAACGACTAGTTTACTTGGATCCTATGTGGAGTCGGCAGCAGCAACTACTATACTTGGATCCTACGTGGGTTCAACCGGGGAGATGATTCAAAGGCTACTTCTATCATCTCCACCACTCTTCTTGAGTAGTATACCTGTGTGAGATGAGTCTTGACTTTCAATCATTATCCAGGATATGATTGAATTGTGTTATCCTATGTGGATTGGATTGTATTATCATGTGAGGACTGGGTTTTGAATTCCTATGTGGAATGGGTTATGTTTTACCTGTGTGGGATGGGTTTTATTTTGGGCTAGTGTGCTGGAGCCGAGAAGGAATTGATGACTTAGGTATATGTATTGGAATATACCTAAGTAGAGTTGGTTGTCATTTTTGTGATTGAATCATTCCTTTTTGGATTATCATTTGTAGATTATGGGAGTCCTTCGGGGGTCTCGGGGTCCCTACTGAGTAGCGTATACTGACCCCTGCACGGGCTATTCTCGCACTACGTTGTGTTGGATGCAGACAACAGACAGCGCTGATCGAGGTAGGAGCTCGTGGAGCTGGACGGTACATGGAGGTGGATCACCGGGCGAGACGTACACGGAGAGGACGGCTGGAGCCTAGGAGTAGAGGAGACTATAAGTACCCACCCTTCAGGTATGATTTCCATAGGATGGCTCGGTGTTTCTCCTTTACTTTTCTGCCACTGTACTTTCATTTCAGTAGTACTTTACAGTTGGGTTTGTATTCTGTCCCATTTACTTTCCATCACTTACTTTTGTACTCAGTTTACATAGTGTTCACTCAGCATGTGTACTCTGTGGTGTTTGTTTACTTTATAAAGGCAATGCCTTTCCTTTTTATAGGGAATTACACCTTTGGTGCTAGTCGCCAGCCCCTGACCTATGGAAGGCGGGCGTGGGATAGTCACGACATGGGCCCCGAGGACGGGTCGTGACACTTTTTATGAATTAAACTAATTTTCTAGGTTAATATGACATATTAGTATTGGTTATATAAATTTTTTCGAATTAATAATGCTGTTATAAAATTATCAAAAACAGAATACCCAATAGTGTCAAAATTGATAGAAAAGAGTTTTTAAAACAAATATTATATTATTAAATAATATTCAATTCCTAAAAATCTATGGTTTAGAAAAAGGACTTATATAATGATATTTGTATCATTAATGGACCACTTGGTGGTCTCTTAGAGTTATATAGTTTGTTTATTTACTATATAATATAAAAATACAAAGAGACATGGTAAATGTCAAAGTATTTAACTAAGAGTTAAATAAAAATTGATAAGGTTAATATAATGACCCAAACCTGTCTAAACAGTATTGGTTGAAAGGTTTTTTACCCATACCCACCTTAACCTTTAAATAATCCACTTTGGAGCCATTATTAACCGAATATGAATTTATTATAAAATAATATTTCTAGCTTTTCGAAATGTGCCCCTGACCCCTCTTATAAAAGGGTACTCCCCTTATCTCTAATTGACACCATAAAACCCTCTTAGCTCGGCCATACCATGACCAAATATTCTATAATCTTCCCTCACTTAATCCTAGAGGACTTAGTTGGATCAAAAATCCCACCAATGGATCCATTTTGATCGAATCAAAAGGAATAACATGAAGAAGAGGTAATGTTTTCACTACCCTCTTTCAAGTTCCTTTCTTCTTCAAATTTTTATTTCTTTGTTATTTCTTTTCTAAAATATTAACTCCAGAATATTTTATATACATTTATGTTATTATAAATATGGTACAACCATATTCAGTATTCTATCCATCCTTTGAATGACATGTCACCATACGTGCGTACGTTCGGCCTACCGTCTCAACGTCATGGTGTAACTATTATTCAATACATTATTATTTTAATGGTTATAATAATGATGTGTAATTAATGTAAACAATAAGTATAACATGAAAATTATTATGTATATATGATATACCATCCAATTATATATGATTTTAATATCAAAAGAATGATATTATCGCTCGTGCGTACGTACGGACTACCGTCTCCATGAACGCGATGAGATTAATTCCCCATCGTATCCATACAATTCTAATTCTAATATTATAATTAAAAATAATATTTAAGGAATTGATATCATTCTTTATATTAATAATATTCAAACTATCCATAATTAAAATGACTTATGTAACAAAACATATAAAAGCAAATGAGTAAGTTAACACCCGAAACGACGATAATAATAAGATATTATTAACAAAGCAATGTTAAAAGATAATATATGATATCATATTAATGTATATGATTATTGTATAATTCAATAAAAAATATTTACCCATTTTAAAGGAGTATAACCTATCCTCGACCAAGGAATAACTACAAAGTAAGGGGTTTCTTATCTCACTTTTAATTCAGTGAGATTTCCATTGTTTGCCACTTTTTTATTTCATGTGGTGTGTGTACTCTCCAAGATTGTATTCATTGTGTAATATAATTTAATATGTGGATATTTAAATAATCATTGTATTATCCTTCTTTCATGGTTGTATGTTTCGTATGATACCAAATTGATAAGGGAATTTGAAATCTCAATTTCCACTCATTCAGCTTTACGCATACTTTAGTGATTATTTTACTCCAAGATTATGTGTGGATTGCCTATTAATTTGATTATGTAATAATTTTCACTCCCTTTCTATGGATATAATTTTGATACACATAATCATTCCATTGATAAACTCTCAAGTCATCGATATTAACTGGATAAGAGTAATTTTAACTCAATCTCCATTTGTTGAGTAAAATATCAAATTCATTGTTGTTGTTTTTATATGAATATGTGTGGATGTCATCTGATTGATTTACACTGAATATCCAATCATATTGAGTGTATTTATATTTTTCACACATAATTATGTCATTGTTTTATCCTTAACCAAAGGATACAGTCTTTATAATAGATTTCATCTCAATTTACATTCTAGTGAGAGTTATTTGTTATTATACACCAATTCACTTTTATTTGGTGTATATAGTGTACTTTGACATAGTATATCATGAATAACTTTATTCAAATGTTATTATAATATTTTGATTACTTCAATTATTTGTATTTAATTCTCTCTCTTTTGGTTAGGAACTCTAACTAAAATATCATTTTGAATGTTTTAAAGATTTAGTATTGTAAATATTTTTCATTAATTGACATGTTTTAAAAATGGTTTTAAGGATTTTTTTATATGGACATTAAAGTTTTAAAATTAAAATTCCATTTTAATGTTTCAAAGTGGTATGGGAAACTTTAATTCAAAATTCGGTTTTTATATGGCATCTTGGCAAATAGTGTGACTTTTAAATGATTTCAAGAAAAAAGTGGGATATTTCTCTCTAATAGTTTTGATGATTAATTTCATCTATGTAAATGTCCTTCATTGTTCTTGATTGAGGTTAATATGATACAATAAAATCATCCATATTGTTTCGAATCAGTTATGTTTGATTGTGGATGTGCTATTTTATACAATTCATGGTTTGTGGATAAAGTATTGACATTTCGTATGCTAGTTTTAATACAAAAGTTTAAGTTAAGTTTAAACCTTTTTAAATGTGGAATGCATTGGACTTAATAAGTGATGGGTGGAGTCTGCTATAGCTCCACGATGCATCAGAAGGTCTCATGAGACAAACTAGTGTCTTGGAACAAGGCCTTGACAAAATCTTATTTTTAGTCTTGGCACGAGAACTTGACTATGTGGTTATGATATTCTGGCATTATGCATTCCATCATTATGAATGTGGGAATTCGACTAGTAAAATTTCCATGTGAAAAAGTAAATGGCATTATTTCATTTTATATTTTCTATATTAGGTTGAAGTTAATGTTTAAAAGGCTTTTATTTTAATTATACATTGCCATACATGTTTATTCTTATTTATGAATGTTTCTGATATATTGGTATCATTACTAAGCATCTGAGCTCACCCATTTCAATGTTTTTTCCCAAGATGTGATGATGTAATTTATGAATGACCTACAGGGATAGTATGAGGGGATATGAAGACAAGATGTTTTTGTGGTTTTTTTACTTTATGATGTAATGTAAGACTTATGATTATATCTAGTGTTTCTAAGACTACTAATGTAATCGGTCTTTTGAGACTTGATCTTTTGTGATCATGCCAATGTTATGTAATAATGCACTGGCTCTAGGTAACTGGGGTCGGGGTGTTACAGTTGGTATCAGAGGAAGTTTAGTACAAACCTTGTAACCTAGATTTAGATAAACACTGATTATAGCACATAATCCTAAGATAAACTTTGAGGATTAGAATAGAATATCATCCTAAAATTTTCGTATTGTTGAGATTCTATGAGTTTTCCAAGCAATACGTCCCCATATAGATACGAGCAGGTAGAGGTGGCTCTAGCACAGATGTACATAGGGGTAAAACTCGAAAACACTGCATTGAGCTAGACTCGAATGGGAACTAGTGAATGAAATAATCCTTGCTGAACTCTTGGTTATGATACTCCTGGGGGAAATGCTTAGGATAATTTACATTTTCATTACAAAAAAATTTGAATTATTTGACCTTGGATAATCCTAAGGTGTTTCAAATTGAGAATATTGTATCATGATATTCTCTAAATGATTTTATGACTACTATTACTCACACAATGCTTTCTGGTTTTAGTCAATGGCTAGAGTCTAAGGAAGTGATAGTATCATTGAGAATGATGTAAAAGTTGGGAATGGTGGTGGAAATGAGCAAAAAAATGGAATGTTGATAGGCGTTAAAGATATCATGTTCATGCCAAATCAGTTTTCCAAAAATATGATCAACAACATATATATTAACCAACT
The DNA here is from genome assembly GCA_963277665.1 of Viscum album. NCBI lineage: Eukaryota > Viridiplantae > Streptophyta > Magnoliopsida > Santalales > Viscaceae > Viscum > Viscum album. The sequence goes on along the minus strand of CAUJRU010000708.1, from coordinate 97,644 downwards.
CCTGGACTCAAAAAAGAAGTCAAATGTGATTAATGATAAGAGCTCCAACAATGGAGACCATGTAGAAAAGAATCAAAAATTTCCATCATGCATGAAATGTGGAAGGAGACACCCACTAAAGTGTCTCAATGGAACAAAGAAATGCTTTACATGAGGGAAATATGGACATAAGGTGATGATTTTCCAAGTAAAATGAAGAGTACTATGGAAGAAAATAAAAATGGTCCCATGAATACATTTACAGTTATTTTTCATAAATTTAGGGGACCTGGCCATTACCAGAGTGGATGCCCTATTCTATAGGATATTTTCTTTGTTAAAGAAGAATCCATGTGGAAATAAATGGTTGTAGAAATGTTTAAAAGTATTAGTGCTCCTTGTTGATGGGATTACTTTGGAAAAATGTTCTCTTGTATTTGTAACCCTATATTTTGTTATGTAAAAACAATATTTGAGGAAGAATTATCTTTTCTCTTGTGGATATAGTTATAGATGTCCATTTGGATTTATATGATCATTAGGTTTGAGGCAATTACAAGTTATTATATTTTGGGATTAAAATGAAGGGTATGAGATAACATTTGCGGTTAAATTATTTTATGGTTATTTTGAGGAATTTATCTCATTTTGGTAATGTTATAAAATATATTTAAAAAAGGACAAAACATAAATCATGTGACAACCCATCTCTTCCGACAATGTTGTGGAAATCGAACCCACAACCAGAGTGCGATTGGGATTTATCGACTACCACTAGACTACATAAAGTCCCTGGTTAGTGTGACTAATTATTTTCAGTCAAATGATTTTATTGATCAATAATAAGTTGATTTGTGATATTATGTCTTATCAAATGAATACCCTTAGTATAGGAAAATGATTTTGTGATTAAGTGATAATTGTTATTTGGAAGACATTCGCTTTGTGGGGAACACTGTATGCCCAAGGAAAATAGAATACTCTGGGATTTCATTTGAGGAGTAATGGTGGATTTTTATCTATGTTTTTATTTTTGATTTATTATAATTTGGGTTATTTATGGAAATAATTAACCTATAATAGAGAATATGTGATTAGGTTAATTAATTTTAAATATGCGACTTTAAGAGTAGTTGATGTCATTTGGAGATACAATTTAACATGGAAGACAATGTAATACAATTCTTCTATGTTTTGGATTTCAAAATTAGTTTAGATTATATTGATGTATTTTAAGGACAATTGTTTATTGAATGGAATTTTTTTAACATTGGGTTATTGTTGGTGTAATTTTAGAAATTAATAATACTGTTTCTTTCTCTAAAGGAATATCCTTTTGGGGGATCATTAGATCTTGTACTAACCATTTTGGTGTTGATTAATCTTTAAATACAATGTAAATATATAGTTTATCCTTCATGGATTATGTGATTCTATAGAAGTTTAATCTAGCTCTTTTAGTGTGACCAAGTCTTATTGACTACTCATCGTTTAAAAAAATGAGTTAGTGGTGGAAATTTATTAAAGAATTAAACTCTTCATTATAAGTAAGTATATCTCTTTATTTTTATAGTCATTCTCTTAAATGAATTCCACATCTTCATGTAATGTATCTTCAAAAAATGTTTTCTGTATACTTTTCATACTGGGAAACTAATGACCATTTGTCCCATCATAAGTTTGTGGCTTTCTTGTTGTTAACTTTCTCCTGATCATGTTTTCTATCCCTCTACATCATAACTTGACACATAGTTTGTCTTCCATATCCATGTTTTCCTATATGGAATCCTAGTATGAGTTATCTTGGATGACCTTTGTACTTCTCTTTCATTCTTTTAAGGTGATAGTTTTATTGACTCTTTTTCCGATGTGGGACTTTCCATTATATTCCCAAGCCAAATTTTAAAAATTTCGACAAAGAAATTATTTTAAGGAGGGGAGAATGTAACACCCAATGATTCCACAGTATGCTTCTATTGGAATAATACAGTATCTTGTGTTGTACGCAAATTCGAGTACTAACACACACCACAACCAATCAAACTAGCCATTATGAATAGTAATACTCACTTTTTAAAATTATATAAATTATATCTTCGAAAATGGACTTCATTTTAGGATTTAGAATATCAAAATTATCTTAGGGTGAATTTTTTGTATTTTTCTGAAAACATTCAATTTTTTATGAATAGTGAAATAAACACTGAGTTATAGTATAAACCCGAATTTTTATTTAGATAATTGGTTATTTATTTAAATTTAATTAAGGTCAAAATAGATTCAGAATACTTATATAAGATCAAATTAATTCATTGGACTCTGTTAAGAATAATTATATATATATATATATATATAATTTATTTAACTTTTCACCGTCTTTTACCCTCCTCCTAGGAGAATTTGGAAATTCACAAAAGACATAATATTACCACTTCTGTGAGTGGAATTTAAAAAATACGAGATACATGGTTAATATTAAGGGAAAAAATGTGGTTCAATGAGATGAAAATAATTTTTGTTGAATAGTAACTTTTGTACATTTATTTACACAGTTAAAAGTAAATAGGGTAATTAAGCATAAAAATGATATTAATATTGACCTAAAACAGGTCCTAATTCTATTGGACAAGTTTATATCGACCAAAAACAACCTTAGGAATAAACTATTATCATTTAGGTCCACATAGATTAGATTAAGACATTTATTATTATTTATTTCAAATAATAGTTAAAAGAGATACAATCAAAGTTTAATAACAAAAACATTTTTAATATAGGGTAATACAGAAGATAAATTATATTATAAATATTAATTAGAAAGAAAAAAATATTTCCTACATAATGGTATTTTATTTATAATTTTCAGACATTAAATAACTTAATTTATTTATGACAGAATGATTATTCAGTAATTACCTAATTAAAGAAATATTAAAATAATTGATATTATAAATATCAAAATAAATGTAATTTGAGAATTTTTTTGAATTAAAGTAATTTTATTGGTTAATATGACATATTAGTATTATTTATATAAATTTTTTTCGAAATAATTATGCTGTTATAAAATTATCAAAAAAACCCAAAAGTGTCAAAATTGACATAAAAGAGTTTTTAAAACAAATATTTTATTATTAATTGATATTATATTCTTAAAAATATATGGTTTGGAAAAAGGACTTATATAATGATAGTTGCATCATTAATGGACCACTTGGTGGTTTCTTGGAGTTATATAGTATGTTTATTAACTATATAATATAAAAATATAAAGAGACATGGTAAATGTCAAACTATTTAAGTAAGAGTTCAATATAAATGATAAGGTTAATATAATGACCCAAACCTATCTAAAATATATTGGTTGAAATGATTTTGACCCATCACCTTCTTAACCTTTAAATAATTCACTTTGGAGCCATTATAAACCGAATATAAATTTATTATAAAATAATATTTCTAGCTTTTCCAAAGGGGCCCTTCACACCTCTTATAAAAGGGCACTCCCCCTTCTCTCTAATTAACCCCTTAAAATACTTTTGTCTCGGCCAAAACCTAACCAAATACTCTATAATCTTCTTTCACTTCATCCTAGAGTCCTTAATTTGGTAATAATGCCAACCTAAGGATCTGTTTTGATCAAATTAAAGGGAAGAACTCAAATAAGAAGTAATGTTTTCACTAGCCTTTTTCAAGTTCTTTTCTCCTCCAACTTATTCTTTATTTGATATTTATATTCTAAAATAATAACTCTAGTATCTTTTATATATTTTTATGTTATTAAAAATATTGTATAGACATATTCAGTATTTTATCCATCCTTTGAATGATATGTCACCATACGTGTGTACGTACGGCCTACCGTCTCCACGTCGTGGTGTAATTGTTATTCAATACATTATTATTTGGATGTGTATAATAATTATGTGTAATTAATTTAAATATTAATTATAACATGATAATGATTCTGTATATATGATATACCATCCAATTATATATGATTTTAATATCAAAAGAATGATACTATCGCTCGTGCGTACGTACGGACTATCGTCTCCTCAAACACGTTGAGATTCATTTACCATCATATCCATACAAGTCTAATTCTCATTTTATGATTAAAAATAATTTTTAAGAACTTTATATCAATCTATATATGAATAATATACAACATATCCATAAAAAAACATGTCCTATGTAACAAAACATATAAAAGCATATGAGTAAGTTAACACTAGAAACAACGATAATACTAAGATATTATTGAAAAAGAAATGTTAAAAGATCATATATGATATCATATTAATGTATATGATTCTTTTATAATTCAATAATAATTATTTAACCATTATACAAGAGGCTATCCTACCCTCTACCAAGGAAAACGTACAAAGTAATGGGTTTCTTATCTCACTTTTAATTCCGTGAGATTTTCAATGTTCACCACTTACTTATTGTGTGTGGTGTGTGTAATGACCATGATTGTATTCATTGTGTAATATAATTTAATTTATGGATATTTAAATCATCATTGTATGATTCTTCTTTCATGGGTGTATGTTTCGTAAGTTACCAAATTGTTAAGGAAATTTGAAATCTCAATTTCCACTCATTCGGCTTTACGCATACTTCAATGATTATTTTACTCCAAGATTATATGTGGATTCACTATTGTTTTGCTTATGTCATAATTTCCACTCCCCTTTCTATGGATATAATTTTGATTCACATAATCACTCCATTGATAAATTCTCATGTCATTGATATGAACTTGATAAGAGTAATTTTAACTCAGTCTCTATTTGTTGAGTTAAATATCCAACTCATTGGTGTTGTTTTTACAAGAATATGTGTGAATGTACTCTGATTGATTTACACTGAATATACAATAATATTTAGTGTATTTAAATTTTTCACACTTAATTATTTCATTAACCTTAACCTATGGATACTATCTTTATAATAGATTTCATCTCAATTAACATTCCATTGAGAGTTAATTGTTATTATACACCAATTCACATTTATATCATGTATATAATATACATTGACATAGTATATCATGAATACCATTATTCTCATGATATTATAATGTTTTATTACCTCAATTATTTATATTCAAGTGTCTCTATTTTGGTTAGGAATGCTAACTAAAATATCATTTTGAATGTTTTAAAGATTTATTATTATAAATCTTTCTCATTAATTTCCATGTTTTAAAAATGGTTTTCATGATTTATTTATATTGGAATTAATGTTTTAAATTTAAAAATATTTTTAAAAGTTTCAAATCAGTATGGGACACTTTTATTTAAAAATATTTTTTTATATGGCTTCTTGACAAATAGTGTGCCTTTTAAATGATTTCAAGAAAAAGGGGGATATTTCTCTTTAATAGTTTGGAAGATTATTTTCATATATGTAAATATACTTCATTGTTCTAGATTGAGGTCACTCTAATACAATAAAATATTACATATTGTATCGAATGAGTTATTTTTTACTGTGGATGTGCTATTTTATACCATTCATGGTTTGCGGACAATGTAATGACATTTCATATGTTAGTTTTAATACAAATGTTTATGTTATGTTTTAACCTTTTCAAATGAGGAATGCATTGGAATTAATAAGTGATGGGTGTATCCCGCTGTGGCTTCTCGATGCATCGGATAGTCTCATGAGACAAACTAGTGTGTTGGAACAAGGCCTTGACAAAATCTTATTTGTAGTCTTTGCACAAGGCCTTGACTATGTGGTTCTGATATTCTGGCATTATGCATTCCATCATTATGAAAGTTTTTATTGATATTACATATGGTTAATCGGCTAGTAGAATATCCATGTGAATAAGTAAATGACATTATTTCATTTTATCATTTCCATATTATGAAGAATTTCAAGTTTAAAAGGCTTTTGTTTTAGTTATAAATTTCCTTAAATGATTATGCTTATCTTTGAATGTTTCCGCGATATTTTTATTCTTACTGAGCATCTGCGATCACCCCTTTCAATGTTTTATTTTAACTAGAATGTGAAGAAGTAATTTATTAATGAAAAATAGGGATAGTATGACGGATATGAAGACAAGATGTTGTTTTAGTTTTCTTACTTTATGATGTAATGTAAGACTTATGAATATATCTAGTGTTTCCAAGACTACTAAACTAATCGGTCTTTAGAGACTTGATCTTTAGTGATCATGCTAATATTATGTCATAATGAACCGACTCTGGGTAACTGGGGTCGGGGCGTTACAAATAGTATCATCACCACAATCTTAATCTTACAATCAGAGGATTATCTCCAACACATCACCATTTCAATCATACAATTCTACCATCAAATACATTATCCTACATCAAAATGATATGAATAGAATCTCATCACCCTAAATTTAACGAACCTTATATAAAATAACCATTTAAAAATGGATCTATATTTAAAAAATAAATGATAAAAAAGTAAAAATTCAATAAGAAACCAAACATCATTCAATAATAATGAAAAATACCAAAAAAATAATATGTGATCAATGAAAACAATAACTGAATATAACTGGTCAGCATTATTAATTCCACCAATTCCATTATTTCAAACTATCTTTTTTAAATAAATATGCAACACCCAAATCATCCACGGTATGCTTCTCTTTGAATAATACAGTAGCGTGTGTTCTACGCAACTTCGAGTTCTAACACACACCACAACCAATCAAACTAGCCGTTATGAATCGTAAAAAGCACTTTGAGAAATTTTATAAATTTTATCTTTCAAAATGGACTTCATTTTTGGATTCGTAATATCGAAATTAGCCTAGGGTGGATTTTTGGAACTTTTATGAAAACATTCAATTTTTGATGAATAGTGAAAAACACTGAGTTATAGTTTAAAATTGAATTTTTATTTTAATAATTATTTATTTTATTTAAATTTAATTAAGGTCAAAATAGATAAATAATACCTATATATGTTCAATGTAATTCATTATAGTTTTTTAGATTTAATATATATATATATATATAATTTTTTTTGAACTTTTCACCGTCATTTACCCACCTTCTAGGAGAATTTGTAAATTCACATAAAACTTAATTTTACGGCTTCTGTGAGTGGAATTTTGAAAAACTGAGAGACACATTTCCACGGTTAAAAGTAAATATGGTAATCAAGCGTACAAATGAAATTAATATTACCCTAAAACATGTCTTAATTTTATTGGACAAGTGTATCTTGACCAAAAACAACCTTAGGAATAAAATATTACCATTTAGGTCTACATGGATTAGATTAGGACAGTTATTATTATTTAATTCAAAGAAGAGTTAAAGTAGTAAAAATCAATGATTAATAACTAAAACATTTTTAATATAGGGTTATACATAAGATAAATTCGATTATAAATATTCATTAGAAAGAAAACAATATTTCCCACATAATAGTATTTTATTTATAATTTTTAGACATTTAATATTTAAATTTATTTATGTCATAATAATGATGCAGTATTTTCTTAATTATTGAATGAATCAAATTATTGGTATTATAAAAGTTAAAGTAAATATAATTTGAATGTTTTAATGCAATACAAGGATTTAATTGGTTAATATTACATGTTAGGATTTCTTAAATTAATTTTATTCAATTTAATAAGGTATTTATGACTTTAACAAAAATAAATTATTGAATAGTGTCAAAATTGACATAAATGAGTTTTTAAAACAAATATTATATTATTAATTGATATTTTATTCCTAAAAATATAAGGTTCAGCCAATGAAATTATATTATGATAGGCGTATCATTAATGGACCACTTAGGGGTCTATTGGATGTACATATTATGTTTATTAACTATATAATATAAATATACAAAGTGACATGGTAAATGTCAAAGTAATTAACAAAGAGCTACAACTAAATGATAAGGTTAACATAGTGACCCAAACCTGTCTAAAATATATTTTTTGATAGGATTTCGACCCATCCCCACCTTATACATTGAATAATCTACTTTTGAGCCATTAAAAACCGAATATGAATTTATTATAAAATGATACTTTATATGTTTCCTAAAAAAGCCCCTCCACCCCTTATAAAAGGACACCACTTCTAACCAATTATTCACACCCTCAAAGCCTTTTTTTCGGCCAACCCTTTCCCAGTTATTCTCTTAACTTCCCTCACTTCAACCTAGAGGCCTTATTTTGATCATAAAGCCAACCTAAGGAGCCCTTTTGATTAAATAAAAAGAAAGAACTCGAAGATAAGGTAATGTTTTCACCACCCTCTTTCAAGATCCTTTCTTCTTCAAATTAATCTTTCTTTGTTATTTCAATTATAAAATAATATCTCCAGTATATTTAATATACTGTGATGTTATTATAAATATGGTACAACCATATCATGTATTCTATCCATCCTTTGAATGACATGTCACCATACGTGCGTACGTACGACCTACCGTCTCCACGTCGTGGTGTAAATGTTATTAAATACATTATTATTTAGATGGGTAAAATAATGATGTGTAATTAATTTAAATAATTAATATAACATTATAATGACTCTGTATATATGATATACCATCCAATTTTATATTATTTTAATATTAAAAGAATGATATTATCGCTCATGTGTGCGTATGGACTACCGTCTCCACGAACGCGATGAGATTTATTCTCCCTCATATCCATTCAAGTATAATTCTCATTTGATTATTAAAAATAATCTTTAAGGGCTTTATATCATTATGGATATGAATAAGATACAACCTATTCATAACAAACACATCTTATGTAACAAAACATATAAAATAAAACTAGTATGTTGACACCCGAAACGACGATAATACTAATATTTTATTAACAAAGAAATTTTTAAAGATCATATATGATATCATATTAATTTATACGATTCTTGAATAATTTAATAACAACTATTTCACCATTATATAGGAGGTTAACCTACCACAAACCAAGGAAAAGTACAAGGTAATGTTTATTTCACAATCTATTCCTTATCCAAGGCTGTTTATACGTAATTAGCTAATGGGACCTCTTTATCATCAACATCCATGTTTCATAAAAATGTATTTCAAAACATTCATACTATTTTACAGAATATGGGTTAACATCATTTATACCCTTTTTTTACTTTTTATAAGATGTTTATAAAGGAATCTTTCTGTTGTTTTCCAAACAAGGTCCATTTTAACCTTTTTGATAGAATTATGGTAAGAATGTATTTTTTTAACTTATACGGATGGTGCGGCTATGTTCTGCTATTATAAAATCTTCAATGATTCCCTTAAAAGCATTAGGATATTTTCAAAGTAAATGTTTTATTATTATGTGACTTTTAAATGATTTAAAAAAAAGAGATACGTCTATCAATTAGTTTTGATTTCATCTATGTCAACATCCTTTGATAGATTTTAAGCTTATTAGATGTTTATTTATTACGATACCAAACTTCCATAATGTATTTAATGTTTTTTTATATGTTTGACTATGGATGTGTTATTTTTATACCATTCATGGTTTATGGAAAAAGTATTCACATTTCGTATGCTAGTTTTAATACGAATGTTAATGCTATGATTAAACCTATTCATATGAGGAATGCATTGGACTTAATAAGTAATTGGTGGAGCCTGATATATCTCCTCAATGCATAGGTAGGTCTCATGAGACAAACTAGTGTCTTAGCACAAGGCCTTGGCAAAATATAATTTGTAGTTTTGGCACAAGGCCTTGACTATGTGGTTATGATAGTCTGGCATTATGCATTACATCATTATGAAAGTGGTTATTGATATTGAATGTGATTATTCGACTAGTAGAATATCCATGTGAATAATTAAATGGCATTATTTCATATTATTTCTACCATATAATGCTGAATTTCATGTTTAAAAGGCTTTTGTTTTAGTTATACGTTACCTTAAATGTTTATGCTTATTTATGAAAGTTTCCACTATATTGTTATCCTTACTAGTCATCTGAGCTCGCCCCTTTTTATGTTTTATTTTTTCCAGGATGTGAAGAAGTATTTTATGAATGACCTGTTGGGATAGTATAAGGGGATATGTGTGTGGACTATGGAGACTATGTTGTTATAGTTTTCATTTTATGATGTAATGTAAAATTTATGAATGTATCTAGTGATTCCAAGGCTATTAAAATAATCGGTCTTTCGAGACATGATCTTTTGTGATCATGCCAATGTTATGTAATAATGCACCGACTATGGTTAACTGGGGTCGGGGCATTACAGTTGGTATCATATGAAGTTTAGTACAAACCTTGGGAGCTAGATTTAGATAAACTCTTATTAGAGCACATAGACCTATGATAGACTTTGATGATTAATATAGAATTACTTCCAATAATTTTTGTATTGTAGAGATTTTTTGAGTATTCAGAGAAATACATCTGTGTCTAGATATGATCTGGTAGAGGCGGCTCTGACACAGATGTACCTAGGGGTAAAACCTGAAAACACCACTTTGAGCTAGACTCGAACGGAAACTGGAGCACGACAATGGGCTTTGCTGCACTCTTAGTTACGGCACTCTAGGGGGATATGCTTAGGATAATTCCCATTTTATTTACAAACCATTATGAAGGGTTTATGAGTATATAATTATTCAATGAAAACATTTTTATGATTATGGATTATATCCATAATCTGTTCAATTCATGTTAAGTGTTTTACAAGTTTCGATTTATGTATTGCGATTCATAAACTAATCTAGTGTATGACACTGTATAGAAATGGCGCCTAGTGGAAGGAATGGAACCCGTAACAATGCACACACTCTATGTAAGGATTAACCTCCTACACAAGATAATTATAGGGGAGCTGGTGATGCAACTGGTGTCGATCAGCTAATCACCATACTGGGACAACTCACTCAGGTTATGAGTAATAACCTTACCCGTTCGGAGCACCCTGATCAGCAGCGTGGAGGATCAATGTTAGATCGTTTCATGAGGAAACAACCACCAACATTCAATGGGAGTACAAATCATTTAGTAGCTAAGAAATGGATAAGTTCCCTAGAGAAAATATTTCAAGCTTTGGGGAGTAGTGAAAGGGAAAAAGTTTTCATGGCAGTTTATCGCCTCACTGGAGATACTGACCAATGGTGGTCATTGATACAAAACACAAAGGAAGACGATGAAGTGTCAAATATAGAATAGAGGGAGTTCAAAGTGATTTTCTCAGAATAATACTTTCCTCGTGACCGTCGAGCAGATATGGGAAGACAATTTCTCAGTCTGAGACAAAAAGAGGATGAGAATATCGCAAAGTATGATGATAACATTACAAGGTTTGCAAGGCATGTAGCATATTATATACATAAACCAAGAAGTAAGATTTATCGTTTGTTTTATGGGTTAAAACCATTTCTCCATCGAGCATTAGTCTCACAATCTTTCCCGTCGTACGAAGATATTCTGTCATGTGCTATCATGACATAAAATGAATTCGCTAAGTCTTAAGACTTTATGGAAAATCAAGAGAAGAAGAGATCTACTGATCACTTTGGGAATAGAAATAAGGGGAAGAAGGGAAAAGTTGAATATCCATCCTGTAGTAAATGTTGAAAGAAACACCCTGGTACTTTCTTGAAAGGAATGTGAGTCTGTTACAAGTGTGGTGAAAAAGGCCACCAAGCTCGTGATTGCAAGGGGAAGAAAGAATCTACTGATCTTCAATGTTACAATTGTAGGGATATTGGACATTATGAAAATGAATGACCTAAGCGTCAGAGAAACTTACCTCATAAAAGGCCAAGGGATCAAGGCCAAGTTTATGATATCAGTACTGCTGAGGTAGAAGATCCGAAAGACGCGGTGGCAGGTAATTTAATGGTTTCCTCAAGTTTAGAAAATTCATTATTTTATTTTGGATCATAGAATTGTTTCATATAATCCCAGTTTTCTAAGAAAATTAGATATTTAGAATTTTATTTAACAAGGGTGTTGTTAGTTAAAACTCCTAAGGGAAGTATCATTGCAACAAAGTTCTGTGAATCAGTTCCTATTAGAGCATATAATTGTTCTTTATCTGCTGATCGCATTTTCATTCCTATGATTGAGTTTTATATAATCCTTCGTATGGATTGGCTTTTATATCATGATGTGAATATTTATTGTAAGAAGAAGGAGGTTACGAATTTTGATGATAATGATAAGGAACACCTTATCTTTAGAGCAGAATCATCACCACCTAATTCTTATCTAGATCCACCCCCAGTAGCTCAACTAAATTCAATTATTGGGGATGAAGAGAATGAAATAACTATGGGAGAGTAAAAGAATGTTCAAATAGAGGATGTACCTATTTTTAATGAATATGTAGATGTGTTTCAGGAAGATTTACCTAGACATCCACCAGAACGAGAAATTGAGTTTTCTATTAATTTAATTCATGGTTCAATGCCTATATCGAAGTCCCCTTATAGAATGACCACTGTGGAATTAGTTATCCTAATGAAACAAATAGAGGAATTGAGTAATAAGGGATTTATTCTCCCTAGTGTTTCTCTATGGAGAGCCCCTGAGCTTTTTTTAAGAAGAAAGATGGATCTATGAAGTTATTTATCGACTATAGGGAGATCAATGCTATAAAAATAAAGATCAGGTATCCCCTACCTCGCATTGATGATTTATTTGACCAAGTTAATGGAGCTCAATACTATTCAAAGATTTAACTTTGATCTAGATACCATCAGTTGTGTGTGATGAAGGAAGACATTCTGAAGACAGCATTTCGAACCATGTATATGCATTACAAGTTTACAGTAATGCCTTTTGGATTGACTAATGCACCCTCTGTTTTCATGGATCTAATGAACAATGTTTTCAAGGAATATATCGATGATTTTGTATTGGGATTTATTGATGATATCTTTGTATACTCCAAAAGCTACTAAGATCATGAAAATCAATTGCGCATTATCCTGAAGTTTCTTAGAAGACATGAATTATATGAGAAGTTTTGAAAGTGTGAATTCTGGCTTCAAGAGATCTCTTTTCTTGGCCATATTGTCTCTAAGGATGGAATATGTGTTTATAATTCTAAGACAAGAGCATTCCAAGAATGTCCAGAACCAACAAGTATAACTAAGGTACATAGTTTTATTGGTTTAATAGGTTATTATCGATGTTTCGTCCAGAATTTTGCACGATTGGCTAACCCAGTAATGAAGCTCACACGTAATTTGTTTAGACAAAAGAGTGTGAAGAATGTTTTGAAGAACTGAAGAGAATATTATTCAATGCTTCTATATTGACTCTACCATTGGGGAATGACAAGTTGGTTATTTATAGTGATGAATCGAAGAAAGGACTTGGTTGTACCCTTATGTAAAATTATAGACTTATTGCCTATGCATCATGACAACTAAAAATTCTTGAGAAAAACAATCCTACTCATGATCTTGAGTTAGAATCTGTAATCATTTCTTTGATGATCTGGAGACACTATCTCTATGGTGAAAAATGTTAGATTTATACTGATCACAAGAGTTTGAACAATATTTTCTCATAGAAAGAACTTAATATGAGGCAAAGGAGATAGCTTGAAAAACTCAAGGATTATGGTTTCATGATACACTACCACCCGGGAAAGGAAAATAAGGTGGAAGATGCTTTGAGAAGAAAGAATCATGGAGTTTTGAACAAGATGAGAGTTGAGAGGGATCCTATTTTCATGGATCTAGTAAAGTTGGATATGGGAATAACCATGGAAGGTGAAACATCGATACTTTTTCAAATGTTTTCCAAACCATCTTTACTTGAAAGGATAAAGAGTTTCCATACTGTTGATGAATAATTTCAAAAGAAGACTAAAGTTGTGAATGATGGGAGATTGAATGACTTTGTGTATGAATATAGAATTTGGAAATTTTGGAAGAGACTTTGAGTTCATGATATACTTGATCTAAAAAGCTAATTGTTGGATGATGCTAATTGTTCCAATTTCCCTATACACCCTGAGAGCACCCAAACGTATAACGATTTGAAGGAACATTTTAGGTGGGACACTATGAAGAAGGAGATTTCTTATTTTGTGTCAAGATGTATGGTTTGTCAAAAAGTTAAAGCTGGAAGGCAACAGCCTGGAAGAGTCAGGAAACCTCTTCCCATACCGGAGTGGAAATGGTATAATATTACGATAGACTTTGTCCTGGGACTACCAATGACTCCTAGAAGGAACGCTGTAATATGGGTCATTTTTGATCGCCTTCCCAAATCAGCACATTATCTTGCTATAAGGTAAGATTTACCACTTGAACATCTAGCAAGAATACATATTAATGATGTTTTGAGACTTCATGGAGTACCCCTATCAATTGTTTCGGACCGTGATTGCAGTTTACATCATGATTATGAAAATATTTTTAGAAGGTCTTGGATATTGAACTTCGTTTGAGCACTGAATACCACCTTCAAATAGATGGAGAATCATAATAAACTATTCAAACCATAGAAGACATGTTGAGATCATGCTCACTTGACTTTCAAGGTATGTGGTATCAATATTTACCTCTGGTGGAATTTTCCTATAACAATAAATTCCATTCAAGTATTCAGATTGCACCATATGAAGCGTTATATTGAAAGAGATGTCGTACACCAACCTGTTGGGAAGATATTGGTGAAAGAAAACTTTTAGGCCTAGAACTGGTGGAGGAAACGATGGAAAAGGTGAAGGTAATCCAAAACCACATCAAAGCAACTCAAAGTACGCAGAATAGCTATGTCGATAACCGAAGGAAGGATTTGGAATTTCAGGTAGGAGATCATGTTTTCATGATGGTATCTCCATGGAAGGGAGTTATACATTTTTTCAAAAAGTTTAATTGAGTCCCAGGTACATAGGACCTTTCAAAATTCTAGAATGAATTGGGGCTATAGCTTACCGTATGGCAATTCCACCAAGTCTCTCCGAAGTTCACGATGTGTTCCACGTATCACTGTTGAGAAAATAAATGTCTGGACCAACACATGTACTCACCTATGAGGAATTAGAACTAGAACCCGACCTATCTTATTGCGATGATCCTGTCATGATTCTCAATACAAGAGACCAAGTGCTGAGAAACGGGATGACTCATCAAGTAAAATGTCTATAGAGAAACAATAAGATGGAAGATGAAACGTGGGAACCCGAGGAACATATGATGAAGAACCAGCTGAGTATTTTTATGTGGTAGTATTCTAGAAATATCAAGGACAAAAATATTTGAAGGAGGGGAGAGTGTAACATCTGATGCTTCTACGGTACGCTTCTCTTTGAATAATACAGCGTGTGTTGTACGCAACTTCGAGTTCTAACACACACCACAATCAATCAAACATTCAGTTATGAATAGTAACACACACTTTTTGAAATTTTATAAATTTTATCTTTAAAAATGGACTTCAGTTTTGGATTCATAATATCAAAATTAGCCTAGGGTGAATTTTTGGTGTTTTTCTGAAAACTTTCAATTTTTTATGAATAGTGACAAAACTCTGAGCTGTAGTTTAAAATTGAATTTTTATTTAAATAATTATTTATTAAATTTAAATTTAATTAAGGTCAAAATAGATACATAATACCTATATTTGTTCAATGTAATTCATTGGAGTTAGTTTTGAATAATTTTAGATATATAAATATTTTATTGAACTTTTCACCATTTTTACCCACATCCTAGGAGAATTTGGATATTCACATAAAACTAAATTTTACCGCTTCTGTGAGTAGAATTTCGAAAATCATAAGACACAGTTAATATCATGGATTAAAATTTGGTTCAATGAGATGAAAGTAATTTTTTGTGAATAGTAACTTTTAACTTGTATTTTCCACGATTAAAAGTAAATAGGGTAATTAAGGGTAAAAATGATCTTAATATTACTCTAACACATGTCCTAATTCTATTTGACAAGTTTATCTCGACCAAAAACAACCTTAGTAATAAAATATTATTATTTAGGTCCACTTTTATTAGATTTGGACATTTATTAGTATTTCATTCAAAGAAGAGTTAAAAGAGTTAAAATAAAAGTGTAATAACTAATGAATTTTTAATATAGGGTTATACAGAAGATAAATTCGATTATGAATATTCATTATAAGGATAAAATGATTTCATACATAATAGTATTTTATTAATAATTTTTAGACGTTTAATTATTAATTTTATTTATGACACAATAATGATGAAGTTTTTTCTTTATTAATGAAAGAATCAAATAATTGGTATTATAAAAGATTAAATATATTTAATTTGAATGTTTTAATTCCATAAAAGAATTTTATTGGTTAATATTACATGTTAGGATTTCTTAAATTAATTTTATTTTAATTTATAAAGTAGTTAAGACTTTAAAAAAATCAATTATTGAATAGTGTCCAAATTTACATAAATGTGTTTTTAAAACAAATATTATATTATTAGTTGATATTCTATTCTTAAAAATCTATGGTTTGGCCAAAGGACTTATACCATGATAGGTGTATCATTAATGTACCACTTGGGGGTCTCTTTGATGTATATAGTATGTTTATTAACTATATAATATAAAAATACAAAGTGACATGGTAAATGTCAAACTAATTAACTAAGAGTTAAAACTAAAAGATAAGGTTAATATAAATACCCAAACCTGTGTAAAATATATTTTTTGAAAGTATTTAGAACCATACCTAACTTATTCTCTGAATTATATACTTTGGAGCCATTTGAAACCGAA
The DNA here is from genome assembly GCA_963277665.1 of Viscum album. Lineage (NCBI taxonomy): Eukaryota > Viridiplantae > Streptophyta > Magnoliopsida > Santalales > Viscaceae > Viscum > Viscum album. The sequence continues at coordinate 80,906 of CAUJRU010000708.1, read as the reverse complement.
TATAAATTTATTATAAAATAATATTTTATGATTTTCCAAAAGAGCCCATCCTCCCCCTTATAAAAAGACACCACTTCAATCCAATTCTTCACACCTACAAATCCTTTTGGTTCGGCCACACCCTGCACAATTATTCTCTCAAATTCCTTCACATCATCCTAGAGGCATTATTTTGATCATAAATCTAACCTATGGAGCCCTTTTGATCAAATCAAAAAGATGAACCCGAAGAAGATGTAATGTTTTCACCACCCTCTTCCAAGTTCCTTTTTTCTTCAACATCTTATTTCATTGTTATTTACATTTTAAGATAATAACTCCAATATCTTCAATATAATGTGATGTTATTATAAATATTGTACAACCATATTCAGTATTGTATCCATCCTTTTAATGACAATTAACTATACGTGCGTACGTACGGCCTACCGTATCCACGTCGTGGTGTAATTGTTTTTCAATACATTATTATTTCGATGGGTATAATAATGAAGTGAAATTCATGTAAATTTTAAATATAACATTATAATGATCTTGTATATATTATACAACATCCAATTATATATTATTTTAATATAAAAATAATGATATTTTCGCTCATGCGTACGTATGGACTACCGTCTCCACAAACAGGATGAGATTTATTCTCCATCATATCCATTCAAGTATAATTCTCATTTGTTGATTAAAAATAATTTATAAGGACTTGATATCTTTATGGATATGAATAAGATTCAACCTATTCATGAAAAACATGAATTATGTATCAAAACATATAAACGAAAACGAGTAAGTTAACACCCAAAACGACAATAATACTAAGATATTATTAACAAAGCAATGTTAAAAGATCATATATGATATCATATTAATGTATATGATTCTTGAATAACTTAATAACAATTATTTCACCATTATACATGAGGTTAACCTTCCCTCAACCAAGGAAAGGTACAAGGTAAGGGTTTATTTCACAATCTCTTCATTATCCGAGGTTGTTTATACGCAATTATCTACTGGGACCTCTTTATCATCCACATCCATGTTTCTTAAAAATGTATTTCAGAACATTATTAATATTTTACAGAATATGGGTTAATGTAATTTATACCCTTTTTTTAACTTTTTATAAGAAGTTTATAATGTAATCTTTCCTTCATTTTCCAAACAATGTCCTTTTATACCTTTTCGATAGAATTAAGGTAAGAATGTCTTTTTTAACTTATATGGTGGGTGTGGCTATTTTATGCCATTATAAAATATTAGAAGCTTCCCTTACAATCTTATAAGTATATTTTAAAAGTAAATGTTTTATAATTATGTGAATTTTAAGTTATTTCAAAAAAATATATACTTCTCTCAAATAGTTTTGATTTCATCTATGTCAACATACTTTGATGGATTTTAAGCTTATTTTAAGTTGGTTTATTATGATACAAAACATCCATATTGTATTGAAGGTTTTGTGATATGTTTTACTATGGATGTATTATTTTTATACCATTCATGGTTTATGGAGAATGTATTTATATTTTGTATCCTAGTTTTAATACGAATGTTTATTTAATGTTTAAACCTATTCATATGAGGAATGCATTGGACTTAATATGTGACGGGTGGAGCCCTCTTAGCTCCTTGATGCATCGGTAGGTCCCATGAGACAAACTAGTGTCTTGGCAGAAGGCTTTGAAAAAATCTTATTTGTAGTCTTGGCACAAGGCCTTGACTATGTGGTTATGATGGTCTGGCCTTATGCATTCTGTCATTATGAAAGTGGTAATTGATATTGCATGTGATTATTCGAGTAGTAGAATATCCATGTGAATAATTAAATTGAATTATATTATTTTATTTATTCTATATTATGCTGAAGTTCATGTTTAAAAGGATTTTTTTTAGTTATACATTGCCATAAATGTTTATGCTTATTTATGATTTTTTCCGCTATATTGTTATCCTTAATGGGCATCTGAGATCACCGCTTTCTACGTTTTATTTTTACCTGGATGTGAAGAAGTATTTTATGAATGACCTGCAAGGATAGTATGAGGGGATATGAAGGTGGACTACGGAGACTATGTTGTTGTAGTTTTCATTTTATTATGTAATGTAATCATAATTAATGTATCTAGTGATTCCAAGGCTACTAAACTAATCGGCCTTTCGAGACATGATATTTTGTGATCATTCCAATGTTATGTAATAATGCACCGACTCTGGGTAACTGGGGTCGAGGCATTACAAAATCAATTATGAGTATGTTTTGGTATAAAAAACCTATTTTAACATTAACTAATAATATAAATAAAAATCAACCAATACTCTAGATATGTTTCCTGATCATATTATAAAATTTAAGGAACATAGATAACATTAAGGATTGTTTTAATCATTATCCTTATTTAAATAGAACTTTTAAGTTGTATAATAATATTTTTTCATGAAAATGTACAAGAGTCATTGATAATCAAAACAATAGTTATCAAACAATCAATAATGTATCATGAGATAAAAACATGAAAAAATCATAATATCATATGTAGTTGCACCACTATCCCTTTTAATTTTGGTAAATATGCATTATTATCTACATAAGGTCATTCCCTAGCATTTAACCAATGGATTATATATCATGAAAATAATTTATTTATAGAAATATTATAATAGAGTTGTCTTGATTCCCCCTCCTTAATATAAATCTACAATTATTACCTTGAAAAGTGGAATTTTTAATGACGAACACCATCAGTTACCCACAAGATGATCCAATAAAACCTAAATGCATCATCCATAAAGAAACATCCATCACTATTAGATGTGGAATCCATTGAATTCAGGAGAATTGGAGTACCATGGAATAAAAGAAGAAATGGGAGAAGATGGAATATGATAAAATATAAAAAAGACATACATTGGATGAAGGATAATATTTTCACAAAGAAAATGTTACTATATCAATCATACAATCCTAAGCATATCGAAATTGAGATCAATTACACCTAGGGTTAGAGGGATGAAGGGTGAAATTGGAAAAATCTGTAAGGAACTTTAAATTTATAGATAAATCTAGAAAAAATATGTTGTAAAATGATATGGATTTTTTATATTACAATGGGCCCAGATCCAATGATCACAAAAAAATTTGACCCATAGATATCCCCCATTTCCACAAGGTCAATGACTATTTATTCATTTAGCATAAGAAATTTATAGGTACGGTTAAATGTGTTATACAAAAATATTCAATCATATTGAAATGAATGTGAAAATCCATATGCTTCTGCCACATCTTGATCAACCCACAGACTATGCATAAGAAACAACCTATAAAGGATGTTTCAAAAAAATCGTGTGTATATATAACCATTTAATCACCCTATACGATTTCATTGTGAAACACCCATAATCATAGTCCGATAGATCCAAATGTGAGATTAAACAGAAACCACTGATACCATTATTCAATGACATGACTCTCAACATTGTAATTGATACCATGTATAATTAACACGATGGAATTAATGTTTTTTTAATCCATGAAAATACAATTTTGTAATAATGAACCATGTTCTTCCATAATCCTTCAGACCATATTATACATAAATTTTATCATCACCGACCAATGTAGAGATGATATGAGTCTATTCAAGACTCCTCACACAACAACCTAAACTGTTATAATGCAATCAACAGATTTCTAATTAATTTCAGAAAAACCTTACTCTCTTGACCTAAACCACATACCATAAGACACCATAAGTCCATAATACAGTACAAATGATGTAATACATTCGGATAACTTGGAAAAATATTTCCCTTATACATATATCAACTGCCAAACATCCCTTGACACTATCATTACTCTAGAAATGAAAAATTAAGGGTTTGGAAACTGTTAGGACCTTTCATTAGATTCCTATTGAATGATTCTCGTCCTCCATAATCAAAACCAATCATAGGAAGGAAGAAAAATAGGTCACTAAACAAACAAACCATGTCGTACCTCTCAAATAGTTATCATATTATATGAAGATCACATCCAAATCCGCATAAGGGAAGTACAAAAAAACAAACAACATATTTGACATGTAACCAATTATTCTAATATCATCCAAATAATCTCCGAAAGATCAATAATCAAATAAATCAGGATATTGTGTACACATTTCCATCTCATGTTCTCATGAAGAGTATTGTAAGAAACTATGTATCAATTGGATATTAATAATCATTATAATATTCCCAATCACCACCAACTCTTATTGGTCATGAATATTAACTATTAATTCCGTAAACATCACAAAATATTAAAAATCAAAGTCACCATAGACAATGATGTGGTGGGTTGGTTGAAATTTTAAAGAATCCTTCATCAGTTACCACGAATCACTATGGTCATGATTAAAAATCCATGAATTTTACTATTCAATAAATTAAAAAAATTAAATATTCCATTCCTCATGTAAAGTGGACCAAAACATCATAATCATGCAAGAATTCCAACTAACATCACGTCTTAAAATAACAATATTTTCATGGAAGATATATTTCAAGTACTGGTATCCATTATGAACACTAGTGACTAACTGATGAAAGATAATCACGATAACATTTATGAAAATATAACTTTGTAAAGATAGAGATCATGTGTAGTGTAGTTACATTAATATGGTGATAATTTTATATACCTATATGATATGACTACTCTATATGTCATGGATTAAAAACCCATGACAATGAAACAATTATCATAGAAAACCTAAAACATGACTTGTGACCCTGGAAAATATAAATCAAGATGAATTATTATCTTCTTCTTTAAAAAGTCAATATATTTCCTTGATAATTTTTCAATATAATGGACATATAATTTCAATTAATGTATGTTAGTGGTGTCTCAATTTATGAGAAATCATGAAAATACTCCTTATAATAGCCTACGAGGACACAAAACCTAAACTGTCACAACATTCTTGGGGGGGGGGGGCAAACAATCAGACACCTTTATCTTTGTAGTATACAAAAAAAAATTCACAGATTTGATAAGCCATAAAAAATTCTACAAACATTTCTAATACATTCATTCTGGAAAATTTCAAAATTGTTCACCATGATAAAGAAAGATAAAAATGGCCCATATGTGATATTCAATATCATTATTAGACATTTAATTCACATGGATATCATTATTTACCACCACAAAAAATTAATTCTAGGAACTCATAAAATATAATGTTCATTATTCCGAAGAAAATATAATTTTAATTTGTGACACATGTAGGGATTTCCATTAATTAGTTGTGCCAATAATCGCACATGATGGTGTCTTATTGAATCAATTAACCTTCCATTTTTATCTTATTATATCTTTATATAAAATTGATCTTTTAGAATCATCAAACTCTATTGAAGTAATTATATAGATCATCAATACATATAATGGTTAATTGTTCTTCAGTGTCTCCAAATTTATAAAACTATGAATAATACACGATAATATAATACTATATATCTTTTTTCGAACTAGACCATAAAATTCTATGGTGACACACTATGTAGATTGAAACCCTTTTATTGAAGATCATAAACCTAAATCCATTGCTACTAAAACACATTAGGCACTATCAAATATGAAGACACCAAAATAAGGGAGATAATTGATTGTATTTCTATTCCAAACATGATTTAACCTCGTGGGGATATAACCGTATTCTTTTTAGAAAAAACATCATGTTACTATTCTAAATATCACTAAAACACCAATGAATTAACATCCGTTAAACTGAGTATCAAATTGGTAATTTTAGAAGATATAGACTCGGAACATCTCTATCCCATCATATGGTACCACTCACAAATGAAGACAACATGATCACCATTAACATAAAAAAATATAACTATATTCTAGAATAATTCCATGAAAATCTATACTAAATAAAACTAATCCTTTTCAAGATGAGATCATAAACGTTTATCCACAAAAATAAAAAACATAATAATGATCGGAATTTACATAACATCGACATAAAATTTATACACACATCGTATAAGAAAACATGAACTCCAACTAGATTAGTAAACAACAAGGGCATTAAAATCCTTTCTACCATATTCCATACTGACTGGAATAATATTGTTTCAATGAATATGTGTGTATATACATAATAAAAAATATCATACACTCATATTGAAAATTGATAGATGGTACCTTTCTTAATGTATAGATCACCTTCTGAGGGTAACTACATTGCATGAAAATGTTCACATTTTACCCGACTAACTCACATTCTTAGAAATTAACCAACTCCAAAACCACAATCAAATATGTGTACTTAAAGATGAGGGTAACCATATGCATAATATTTACCCACCTTTTCACTTTTCTATGAAATACTTTCTTGAAAATAGTACCGTTGTTGTGGCTACCACTTAGGATGTTATTGAAAAGAATAAACAAAAGTTGGACACTATCTCCACACTATCTATCATTGAAGACCAAACCTTAATGTCTCTAGTTACAATGATCGCTAAAATAAATTAAAAAATATCTAACCTCCTAGTACATTTAGGAGAATTAGATCAACTGTATTGATTTGAAGGATGTTTAATCCTACTTTATGATATTTAAAACATTTATTCACCATGAATTTCATTACCTATACTCATAAATAAAATACACGAGACATTTTGTGGAATTCTTTCATGTGATTACCTTGTCTAATAATATATTTTATTAATAATTTATTCTTCACCGCAATCTCAAGTAATGTAAAAAACAATATTATAGTGACCTTGAAATAGATATATGGATGAAAAACCATCTCATGATGCCAAACCCATTTCAATATATCTAATTAATAATGTTATTGAATTGAATAAAAAGATCACATCAGAGAACATCCCTAGGTGATTGAAAGCATCTCTCTCGAACATTCCAATTTTATAGTCAAAGAAATGATATTTGTAGAAAACTAATTGTCCAACTTATCCCATGAAACCTCTGACACCTCATGGTCAACATAGAAAAAAACCCACAACTAACAAGAAAACCATTCAACGTATAGATAGAAAATGGAATCCATTATTCCTTCCTACCATAGAACAAACTGAAAACAATCCCCACATCTTTTAACCAGGCCTGGATCTGCTGATCATAAATAGATGCCAAATAATTTTGTGGTCCCAAGTGATGGAACACACGAAGAATCTTCCACTAGTTTCCATCCTCATCAAACTCAACTCTAAATAAATATATTAATTTATTTTTCTATATATCATAGGAATGATCCTAGTAGGAATGTTGACTAGGATCTATTCCTTTATAAAGGGAAACATTGGGGTCTTCTTATATTTGAATAATATAATCCATAATATTATTTAATTATGATTTATATTAATTTTAATTGTCTACAAAATACTGTAATATGTTAGAAAAATTAATTTTTATTACTTATCATATTATTAACCCTATATGTAGAATCAATTCACCTAATATATTCAATAATGTTATGGTCCTTGATTCAGAAAATATTGGGACTAATCGCTCAGTTATAAATTAATCTCCCTTGTTGAAATTATGTACTAAGATCAACTGATATCATTTCTCACCCAACCCATTAAATACACACTTTTTAAATCTATTATAATAAAATTTATCTAACCCTAATACATAAAATTACATACATAGAATTTCCATGAAATAAAATTCCATGAGGAACTCTTATATAATGGGAAAAACCACACAAATTGAATGTTTTTCCTTCTCAGTCTATCTAATTCTCAAAAATACACACTATTATAATAAATATAAATAAATATAAATTCATTTAATTGCACCCTTGGTATGAAAAAAAATTAAAATACCATGATAAAATCATATATCAGGGATTTATGAATTGCATCAATCATTGAATGACTTCCATAAACTACTAAGTCCGCCTATGATCACAAAATCATTCCAGATAACATAAAACATGGATTAATGTCTTTATAGTGGTAATAATATAGGTATAAACTATTGGATACTCTTAATAATAGCTCATTTATTTGTTTAAGAATCAAACTAAATCCCTAGTGAGAAAATAGGGAAATTAAAAAATTGCCTAATTCAAGCCATTTATATTCCCAAACTCACCAAGGCACACTCTGAAAATATCACACATAAGTTGGTAAAAAAAATATTGAAAACACACATGCACACACAATTATATATATATTTAATGTTATCCTGCTTACTCTTCATACAAAATCACTCTCCCTATGCCCATGTATTTTACAAATTGGTAGTGTCAAATCCCTTATAAGTCATACTGCACATATTTATAAGAACATAAAAACACATCCACATAATTGTATTCAGGATAGTGCATCAAATCCACAACACTATAAAATCCCCATTATCACCTAATAAGACTTATATCCATTACAATCCATGAAAATGAAATCTATACCCGAATCCTTTATATCCTACATGTATATAAAAATATAACATCTATAATCCATTACTTTCAAGATAAAATTACATGCTATAACAATAAACTATAACAACCTATATATAAATGTATACAATAACCATGATCCACTAATTCACAAATTACAACACCTTATATAACCATAATATTGAATTGGAATGATAATGAAAATGCATATAATTGGTGGGAAATCATGCCCTTTAAAAAAATTACAAAAATCTAATCATCTATCTTGAATTAAAGAGATTTTGTACATCAATATTAAAAACATGTTATGAAACAAAAAATAAATATATAAATAGATAATAAGAGATGTTATAAAATGGATAGGGTCACATAAATCTCATAGTCCACTCCACCAATTCCCTCTCTATGGGCATGATTATTTTCACTAAGATGGTAAATTTCTCAGGGACCTCAACAATTAAGTCTGGGATTTTAACATCATACAACATGAATTTTGTATGTACTTTTGGTTCTTTTAAAGGGATCATTTCAATCTTTAAATTAGTACGAAAATTTGAAACTCATCGATGGATGAGTATAAGAAGTGGATAGTTTAGCCTAAAGAGATGATATGTACATGTTAAATACTAGTTAAAATCAGAGATGTCGTTATAACTGACAGATTTAGATGGTATTCATTAAATAATATAAGAAAATAAAATTATATTTGTCCGATTTTATTCTTGATAATTAATAAACATCAATAGTTAAATTTTTACATATTTGACACTATCTCTTGTTCTTTTTACCATTTCTGCATATTTAGGTTCAATGAAATATTATCACATCTTCAAATTTCAAATTGAAAATTGAAAATTTTCAGCACATTATTATCATAAGTATTTTCAAACTATTTTAGTTCCCACATTATTAACCATTCCACAAAATATATGTATATAGAATAAAATATACTGGGGTTGCATAAGCTCCTCATCCTTTAAAAATTCAAAAAAGTCAATTCAATAGCTCAAAAATTTTCCATTATAATATTTATAGTGTCATTATATTTTTTATTTCTAAAAATTTCCTTCAAAAGATACTCAATAAATGAATTTAAATTATTTTGACAATCTATTATAGTCGTTGAACAATCCTATGAAACAATTTCAAATACAATTTCATAAATTATTTTCCAAAAGATAAAATAGATTCTAATCTATTATAAGAAAATCAATAAGTGAATTTAAATATTAGAATTAAAATAACATGTTATTCTCCATCTTTATAGAAAAATGACGTTAAAATAATATTATAATTTTTATATCTACTTTTTTCACCAAAATATTCTAAAAACAACCACCATAATCATTAGTTTTTATGGATATTTATCCGACTGATAAAAAAGTGAGAACAATATAGTATAAAATGAAATAGAAATAATTATAAATAATATGGATAAATAGAACACCATAACCTATTTTGGAAATATCAAAAATATGTAGAATTATTTGCGTTCATTTTTCCATAATTTCCAATAAACATATAGAAAAATCATCAATAATGTTTGAACATATAAAAACTCTTCATAATATCGTGATGCATAAAATTATTGAAGTTATATATTGGTCATTATATTTTATAATGTACATCTTCTTTATATTCTACTGAACTGTAGATTAAAAATATTTTTCAGAACATTTAACAGTGAAGAGAAATACAGTATGAACACAACATAAGTTCCAATGACACCTAATATGTCACAGAATCTTCTTAGTTCTCCAAACATTATGGATATAAATCCTTCACATTGAAGTACCCAAAAAGCCATTGTTAACCGATTTTAATGGAGTTTTATTGAATATATATTCATTATGATAATCATAGTATCTTTACAGTGTTGAAGTTAATGTTGGTTAGATACAAATGGCTTCTCCATATGTAATATAAGATGATCATGTTGTTCTAGTTCATGAATTGTAAGGTCTTTCTACTTCAATGTTCAAGGTGTGATGTATGAGATCCTGAAGGTGTGTGATACTCAATATAGCGAACCTCCAATGGATGATGAATCCCTTTCTTATCAATGAATTTATATTCAATATCATATATAAAATACATTTTTGGAATACTGATTCCAAATCCTTTCAATGTTCACATTGAACTAGTGAAGAATAGTTCTCCCATATGTGGGCTCAATTTCCTACATCTTATAGATTTACATAAAAACAAAGTTTCATTGTTTTACTACTGATGCAACATTCTAATTACAGTGATTTCTAGACCTTAATGAACAATTTTTCTTCTTCATGTTCCACTCTTTTGGAAGGAGAAACAAGAGGAGTATCTTCTTATAATGGGTAACAACGTGATGTTCGACTTCATTACAACGTAGATATAAACACTTTCAAAAATGGGGATGAATAAATGAATTGTTATGTTTATAAACCATGATTCTAATTTAATTTCGGTTTCATTATTCATACTTTTAACAAGAACATTGTGTCCATATAATATAGGGATCTAATGAAATGGATGAAAATACTTTTATAAACTGAACATATTACCAACACAATATTCATGGAATTTTAAGTGTATTTCAACAACAGATTTAGCATCCAACCCAAATGTCATATATTAAAGAAATCATGAAATCATTCTATCAGATTATGAATCGCTTCAATATGAATTTCTCAAATCCTAATATAATTGAAAAATAACATGATAAAATTAAATTTAGCCTTAAATATAAATTTATTAAATTAAGAGAGATGTCTTGTCTTCCAATTAACCCATTATTAAAATGATTTAAATATTTTTAACTTTTGTAAAAAATGAAAATTATCATCCAAAAAATATGTTGACTTTAGGGACAATGAAATATTATTTAAACAACAGTTAATATTCAATGAACCAATGAGATCAATTCAGACATCCTCATAAAAGACAAAAAGTTAAACAAATCTATTATCGATCAAAAGTAAAAATCTTAGTGAGAATATAATCACAATAACATGATATATCATCAAAATAAAGAGGTTAAATTAAATATATAATCTATAACTTCAATAAAAAATTTATAATAGTTTTAGATAATTTCCCTCCATCTAAACATGTTAACTAGAATTTGACCTGAAAAGATACAACAAATAATTTTTTTTCATTATGATAAAGAAAACGATTTTATAATTTGATCAGTATATATTTAGACCTAAAATAATACCAAATATTTAGTAAATTAAAAAAAACTAAAAGAAAATTATTATTAGGAAACATGGGTTGGATAAATTACGAAAACCATGAATATAATTGAATGGATAGGGATCCACTCAACAATATACCATTTTAATACTTATAAATCATGAACTATAACTCCAAATTATATACCAATATTATAAGTATAAATAGAAAAGTTAGTGAGAAAAACATGTAAAATAAATTCTAAATACTTGAAAGAATATAACCTCCCACATAATTTATGTTTAATTTAAATGGATCAAATGTTATTCTAAAGGTTCCACAAGAACATGAAAATCATTAATCAAATAATAAAGGGTATATATAAATTAAAATATGATTCAAAAAAATTAATTTGTTCTGAAGATTTATTTAAAACATACATAAAATATAAAATTTCTCACCATTATAATGATAGTAGTGTAATTTTAATGAAAATGCCATTCAATAAATATAAATATAAACTCATTAATCTCACCCTTACATTAAAAATAACGTCTAAAAGGGTAACCCATGACAATAAGAATAATAAAGAAAATGATTAATTGTATCAAAATAATCCATGAAATTACTTCAGAACATAAAATAATATAGTGAGAAAATATTTAATAGTTTATGTATTAGAATAATCCATTATATAGGAATAAGAAGGTAAATGTTTTAAAATAAAATCATTCCCTATATAAACAAGATAGTGCATTTAAATTTTAAAATAAAAATAAAACATTTCATGGATTTTAGTAGTTTTGAAATAAAATAATTTGTTCTTATAAATAATGAACCACTTACTTTGAGTCAATATATGTAAAATAAATAAAATAATATAAAATAAAAATATATTAAATTAGTATATATAATTCAAGAATATTTTTAATGGTATGACCATGTAGCCTAGTGGCATAAAACTATATTAAAATTTAATACAATTTTTCGTGGTCTCCATATTATATTGGGTCTAGAAGTGCTAGTATTAAATGGCTTACACAAACAAATATAATTATTTTGATAATAAATTTAAAATTTAGATTTTTATTAATTTGTTGAATAATTAACATTATTAACACCATAAAACTTATAATATTTAAAATTTAATTTATTAGTTTAATTTTATTTAATTTCTTAATTTCGATACCTTGAGAAGCATCACTTAAATGATAGATTCTCTTTTTTGATGAAAATAGAATCCTATTATTTTCATATTTTTCATTTGTATTTCTTTAATGATTCAATTTTATCTTCATGAATATAGAAATACTCTTAATGCTCATCAAAGGAAAATTTTATAGAATAAGATGTATTAGAAAAAGTTGATTGTATATTTTTAGCATGATCCATAACACATAAATTTACCTTTTACATTCCTAGATTTAGATTGTGATATAGATTCATTGATTGAAACTTCATATTCACACAAAGTATCCTTCATAGATTTCCCTAAATTCATTCATAATGACCATTACTTAAGTGTTTATGAAAATTGTAATAAAGTCTTGAATTAAAATTCTTTTACATTCATAGAATCTAAAATCCCTTTATTAATTTATATTTAATATATCTTGTATAATTTTGTATATGTTGATGAATTTTTATTAATTATTTGATGGATCATCACAAACACCAAATGGACTAGAATATGGATCTAAAAATTCATCTATGAAAAGATTTAGTGAATCGTTTTCTATATTTATAAAATTATTATTTTCAGTTTCTTCTTAAATATCAGAATCCTCAATTTTCATTGTTCTAAAAAATTCATTCATCATTAAGAATTTATTTCATGTTTATTTTTGAATAGTTTCAAATATTCAATTACTAATAAAATTTAATAATCTATGTACGTTTAACGACTACTCACGTTATGGAATTAGAGTTCCAAAGGAAGCAACATCATTATAATCTATTTCGTGTATCTATTTCATATGAGTGATTTTTACATATTATAAAGTTTTAACTATATTCAATGTATACATTATAGTATTTTACATTAGTTTTTGTGCTTTATAAAGTCCTTCAAATGATACAATAGTGGTTTCCCACATTGTAGAAGTTGTATAAAATTTAGGAATGTGATTAAATTCATCAATTCCTCATCCAAAAACAATTATATTCATGGACCTAGAATTAATATCATAACAAATCTATTGAGTAGAATTCCAGTTCTATAGTTCTTAAATATGAATTACATTAGGGTTCAGTAATTTCAAATACAATCTTAATATTTTTTTTCTTTAAATGAATAATAACGAAAAATTCCATCACAACAAATTATCCCTTATGATATAATGATTGTAGATCCTTGACATACCTTCTATTTGATCAACTACAATAATTAGTCATCATCTAGAAGATTAAATATGTTTTTTAAAGGCCAATGTAAATATTAAATATTATATAATAGATCTAAACTATTTATACCAATTATTGTGTCATAATAATAACACATGTCTGGGTGAATTTTTTTCTATTTAAAATAATTATAAAATCAAATCATCTGTCATTAGTTAAATTGATCAATTCTACCATTGTTAAATATTTTTAATGTAGAATATAATAAATAAATGAAATAATTGGGTTGATGATGTATAGTGGTGTGGGGATTAAACATTCACATGTACACTGCACCATTTTTCTATCTATGGGCATGGTGACTTCCATTAAACATGCTCTTTCCTTGGGCACTGTGAAAACCGATTGATGGAAGTTAAAACCTAACAACAAGGCATTTATAGGGACATTGTGTTATCTTTTTGGGAACCATTATCTCTATAGATTAGTATGGCAAGATGGAACTCAACCTAGAATCAATATAATCAGTTGAAACTTCATGAGAAAGATATGAAATGTAGTATTTGTATAAATTTCCATCTCGTAGTTGTAGTAGAAACTGATAGATATTTATGATCGTTAATAAAGAATAGAAGAAAATTATATTATGTTCAATTCTATGCATACCTCTTCATTAATAAACTAATACAATTAAATTATTTGATAATTAATAGGATTTATTAATCTTTTTACTATGATGCTATAATGATGTAAAATAAAAAAATTTCTCTTTCTAAAATATCCAACATCAATATAATTTTTTTTCCAGTTTATTATGTTGATAATAGTTTTCAAACCCTTTTCTTCTCTTATTTTATATACATCAACAAATATATAAATAGAGAATAAAAATCATGTATTTTTATTGTATCTTCGTTCTTTGGAAATTCAAAATAAATTGACATAATATATTCCAGCAATTTTTAAATGAAAATTACAATACTATTGTAGTATTTATTTTTAAAAATAATCTTCCAATTAAACATAGTAAAATGGGTTTAAATTCATATGATATTCTAGCTTGATCATTGAATTTTCTTTAAAAAAGAACCCAATCTTTCGTTTAAATATATAATAATTTATAAATATTTCAAAATCATCAATAAGATAATTTAAATATTTGATTCAATATAAACTACTATCCTCCATATTTTCAAAAAAAATAATATTAAAATAATAGAATAATTTTTATCTCTATATTCTAATCCAAAATATTTTCAAAAAAAGTTTATCATCATCATATTTTACGAGAATTTATCTAGAAAATAGTATATTTAGAATAATATAGTTAAAAAGATATGTGTATAATGACTAAGAATATGTTCTAATAGATTTTAATAAATGAAATTATAAATAAAAAATAATCAATAAAATATTCTGCAATTATATTATGATTTCCAATAAACTGATAAGTACTATATTTATTCAATGTTAACTAATAAAAACTCCCAATAATATTTTGAAGCTTATACTCTATGAAGTTTTATTTCTCACCTTCTATTTCATAGTATACATATTTCTCAAGTTCTTATTAATTATAGAACTCTATTATTCTAGTTAAAATGTAACAATGTACATAAATATAGTAAGAACGCATCATGAGATCATATACTAAATACTAAATTGGGTAAAGTTATTGGGATCCACATGAATGCTAGATATATTGTGTTATTCCTGAAGTACACAACATTCCATCATTAACCAATTAATATTATGTCTTCTAGGATGTATATTGTAAATGTAATTCATAGAATCTATATAGTGTTTATGTGAATATTATTTAGAAAAACCATTATTCTCTATATAGATGGTTAATTCATCATGGTATTCCAGTTCATACATAACATTGGATTTCTCAAAATATATTCATGGTTCAAGGTAAGTGTTGATGTATGTGCATGATTCTACATAAAGAGAATATCTATTGGGTTATGCGTACTTATATTCTCCAAGTATTTAATTATAAATATTTTATACTCAACATATAATAGTAATAATGCTCACATCTCTAGTCAATGTTCATGTGGAACAAAAGAAGAAGAATTATCCATCATGTGGACTCATTTTATAGAATTTTATAACGTTCCAAAATAAATGAGGTTCATTGGTTTGGTGTTGTTCCAGGGTACTAATTATACTGAGTTCCAGTTCTTATGGTGTTGTGTATCTTCCTCTAGTTCAACATTAAATCAGTAGTGGTTGGAAAAAATTTCCTCTTAGATCATGTTGTTATGTTATGTTCACCATATTGAAAATATAGGGATCAATTCATCATAATGTGGCTATGAATCCATAGAGATTTAGGATTCAAAGACATAATTTAAAAAAAAAATTAAGGTAACATTACCATAATTTTAACATCAATGTTTGATCCTCCAATACAGGGTTACCAATGTATGAATTAAAATAATTATTGAAACTGAATATCTTACCATTGAAAATATCTCAGTTTTTAGAGGATTTAAAAAGTTGAGTCATCATCCATATAGAAGACTAATATTTAGAATATTTTTAGATAAATTTAATGGATTAAGAATAAATACAAATCAAATTACACTTATATAGATATCATTGACAAATAAAAGAGTGAAAACAAATTAGCATTCAATATAATTTATTTAAATTAATATAAATGTATTTCAGTTTAATTTCTCTAGGTTTTGGATGATTTTGATATATATAGCATATTTAATCTATGAAAATAATAGAGACAGAATATATATAATAGAGAACCTGAAATGTTATATAAACTTTTGTGAATTTTTAGAGCACCAAAAATATCATTCATACTTCCTCATAATGGAATAAAATTAATAATAATTCATGATCTATCCAATGTGATATGTTATTCAAGTATTCGAGCATTGTATCTACAGAGATCACAATAATATAGAGGAAATGATAAAATGAAGGACTATAATGTCCCTAAAAAATATATAACATATTCGTATAATTTTTTTCAAATTAAAAAAACTAATCTAGAAATCAACAGAAAAGGATAAAATTTATATTATTTTCTTATATTTACAATATAATAAATAGTTATTTAAATTGAAAAATATTTCCCCAGAAATACAATCAATACGTAGAATTTTTTAAACTAAACCCACTAAACGGTATATGTTTGTGAAACAATTAATTATCAAACCCAAGATGAGAATGGAAAGGAAACATATCCACTCAACAAAAAATCCAATATTTACAATATATCCCAACGTACCATGTGTATCAGAGAAGAGTGATTATGGAGGGTTTTTATTCATCCATTCATATCCTCCACATTCTAGATCTTGGGAAACACCCAAAAACCAAGTCCATGTTTTGGAATCGGTCACACTATCTGATTTAGGTCATGAAATGAATGAAATTAAAAACCATAATGAATTTGAGAAATTAAAAAACCATAATAATAGAAAGTAATTAAACTAATATGATAAATATAACTAACATTTCACATAAGAACCTATCTATCGTTACAAACAACAACGATGTTAGTGATACTATAAAAAAACAAAAAGTATCCGCGTTCATAATTATTAATTATCATTTATTATTAATCTAATGAAAATAATTTTATAACATTTCATCATCAATTCTATGTTATATTAGTCAACAATACGTATATTAATATGCACAAATCAACTTTAGGATATTTCTATACCATTTTATGGTTTATAATACTAAATTCATTTTATGGAAAAGAATGAATACTTCTAAAATTCTAGAATCAACCAAGGGGAATATAAAATCGAACACATAGAAATATGGTCAACCATGATGAATTTATTAAAAAGAAACCATTGGGGTATTATTGAATCAATCAACTTCATGAAAAATACATGAAGGTATAATGAAAAAAAATGAGTTTGAATGACCTACTGACTGATAGCATACCATGAAGATCAAGTGTATATATATTTTATCGCTAAATATTGGATCGATTACATGGGAAATGGTGAGACCGCATGATAAAATAAAGCCATTGCGCTCTCAAGTATCATAACTCAAAATTAATGGGATAGATCTCAAGTAAAATTTGATTGATCCAATGTACAAGATGAGTGATGGTAAATATAAATGAATTATTGTACAAAATATCAAAGTATCCACAATGTGTGGACATGGACACATATACTACTATAATAATTCAAAATAAAATCTGTATAACGGTTTTCATTATATTATAATATTATTAACAATTAAAATCCAACCATATTTCCTTCAAGATTTATGTTTTCTTTAGAAATATTTAATGAGCCTGGATTTCCAACCAAATTACAAGGATCATCATGATGATTTCTCAATGTTCATTTTCGGTGAGATATTTTATTTTTAAATGGATGAACGAATAAAAAAACATATATACTGATAAAAGTAAATGATAGAAATATATTTTTGTCATACCAAAGAGGTAACAAAATTATTTCAGAATAAAAATGAAGAATATATACCTCTTTTTAACATATGTGAAACCATATTCTCACAAGATCATTGAAGACACATCTAAAAACATATTAATGTATTCATAAATCAAATTGAAATAAAAATATGAAAGAAAGAAGAGAATAATGTCTTATGGAACAATATAAATACTTATTTTTTTATACTAAATTCTATCACATTTCTTATACTAGGTATTCTAAAATTCGATTCATGTGGTATTTTAATTTCAAATTTTAATATCAATGTCATGTACTAAATTAGAGATTATACAAAACCCAAAATCTCTCAAATTTCATTATTTATTTCTCCCATTTAGAACTATGTAATAGGCTCTATAAATTCTATTCCACCCTATGAACTATTGTGTAAAACATGATCCAGTTTTTGGATCATCTCATTATATAATAAAATACTTTGTAGTTGGTGATTTCCATACTGAGGAAATTATGTCCCATTGTGAGAACAAACATATTAATTATTTTTACTATGTTGTCATACCTTATTTACACTATTTTAAAAACAAATCATTTTCCATTTTAAAATATCAATTGGAAGTCATTTATTCTATAATAAAATAATTTTTTATTTATATATGATGTTTTAAAGAAATCTATTTTGAAAAGTAAAACATCTTTTTAAATTTTTTTTAATTGAGATGTGATCCAAAATCTAAAAAATATTTTTGAAAAGGTAAAACTATATAATTATATTGTTTTAATTAATTTTGTGTATATTTATATTAGGACTTTTTGTTTTAAATAATTTTATAAATGATATTTTAATTTTAATATATATTTACCCCCAAATGAATATTACACTCTAGTTAGAATTTTTTATCAATTTATTTTTTAAATACATTTTTAATTACTTTTATCAAAACATCTCAAATTTTTTAGAAAATCTATAATTTTTTTTATAGATTATAATAGACCTAAAGGAACTAATACTACTAGTCCTCCTATTTTAGAAGAATTATTTAATCTTAATGGAGATGAAGATGAAAATCCAAATAGAGTGTATATGCTTTGATATTTCAACTATTATTTTGAAAAAATATGAAGACCTCAAATATTCTAGAGCTATATGAGGAAATTCCCCAATGTAGGAATATTAATAGAATATTAATTATATGAATCAATTATAATATTAATTAAGAGAATAAATATTTAATATAGTATATGTTGTTCAAAAACTAAAAAATGGGATATAGTAGCTATATCTCATGATAGAACATCCAAATCAAATAGATATCCCTAAATAATTATACCGTTAAATATGATACCTTCATGATGAAACCGCATAATTTTTCGGATTTTTTATATGATATTTATCATGGTTTTCAACATGATGAATGACATTGGGAGGAAAACATAAGAAAAATATCAAGTGATGTAACTGTTGAGTTTTCTAACTAATATGTGGAGAATAATATTTATTTCAAATAAAGAATCATACGACATCATCAAATTACCATAAAAAAATAATATATCAATTTTTATGATGTATGTGTTAGGAACTCAATGTTAGTGAGCTGGATGATGATAAACTAAAGAGAAATTAGGTACCCTAAAAAAATTTAACACAACGGTAAAAAATATCAGATCAAATATGTTAGTTTGGGTGATGATAAACCACCTTCAGACCATGATGATCAAATGGATCATGTTACCAAATAATTCATGAAATTATACAAGAAGAATAAATTCTCAGAAATTTACATTATATAGTGGCATATATTAAAATATAAGGGAATCTGTTGAAATATTGAAAAAGTATGACCCCACTAATAGAATAATTTGGTTTGATTGTAATATTAGTGGACACATTAATATAGATTTCCCCTTTTTGAACTATATGAAATATAAAGTGTATAAAATAAAATTGTATATAATGGAAAATCAATGTCACATAGATAACCTCAAAATATATTTCAACAGAATCTAACATTATAATATAAGATAACAATGATTGATATGACATGTGTCTCATGACAAACACAAATAAAGAAATATATACAATTTTTGTATCTCAATTTAATATTTCAAATCATCCTAATAATGGGAATAATTATGAAAATTATAGTAGGGAGAATCTATTTGACTAGAGTAGAATGAAATTGGAAACATTAAAGTATTTGAAATAATAATATAAAGGTTTAGTGAAGTAAAATTATTTGATTTCTCAAATTAAGTTTGAATAAAAAACAGACAAGGAATAAAACAATAAATTGGTAAAGGAAATCAATGACCTCTATATTTCAATATGAAAAATAGAAGATTATATATAATTAATAAAATTTATTGAAAAACTTATTCTAATTCATTGTAAACTAAACACAACCAAGTATAACACTAACAGTGGATACCAAACATGATAAAAGATGATTTATAAGAACAGTTTTGTAAATAGTTCATGTTATTTTATTTCAGTAAATAAATATTCCTATTATGGACCAAATAATTCATTTGATCCTAATAGCATAAATTTAGTATACATCAATCTAAATAAAAGAATTTTAGTTCTTAAATCTTTTAGCACTAACATTTATTTCCCAAAGAAAATATGGGTACCAAAATCATTTTTTGATTAACATTTTTGTAAGAAACATTTTTGAAGAGTAGAATCTTGAACATGTAATATATAGACAATGAATGTTATAGAAACATTACTTGGGTAAACACAGACTTTATGATCATTATCAATGCGTATGGTGGGGATGCCACATTTTGTGACAATTATAAAGGGAATGAAATTGGACTTCATCAAATTGATAATTCTAGTGCTGTTTTGATTTCAAAAGCCATATTTGTAAATGGATTAAAATATAATGATCAATTAATCTGATATCATTGTGAGGATATATGTCATATAATATTTGAAAATAATTCTTGAAACAAATCATCAAAAAGGGAATTGCTTTTTACTACCATGCATAATATATATGTCAATGATGTTGATTTGAATTCATTATTTTCACAAAATATTTCTCATTTAACTACCATATATAAATATTCTTGGATTTGGAAATGGTTAATATTCCACTAAAACCTATTATAACAAGCAAAGATAACTTGGAAAATACTATTTAATGACAATACTAAACAATAATTCATAATAGATAGTGTCTGAAACCCATCTCAAAAATGAAATTATCTTAAGATATCTTTAAAAAGGATTTAATTATTATTTTCATGAAAACTATATTCGGTTCACATGTCCTTTTTTGAAAATCAAGAGTATATTCATATATTATAAAATCTATTCATATATTCTAAAATATTAATTTTCTAAATAAACCTAGGTATTCTTTTTTATCTCCCAAAAGTGAACTTTATTCAAAATACATAAAATATGAAAAATAAATTGAAACCCATAGTGGATATTCTATTGAAACATTAATAATTGATAGTGGTCGTGATATTGAAAATCAAGTCACTGAATTCCAATGCCTTTGACATAACTATATTCATTAATTTTTTGATCTTATGACACCGTTGTAGACTACCATAGTATGAAGAATAAATAATAATCTTCAGAATATTTCTCATACCTTGGTCAATGGGTATTATATAAAAGTTAAATTTTTAAAAGAGGCTATGAATACAACTTCTTATATTATTTATAAAATTATTATTCAAGAACATTTAATGAACACCCCTTATATGTTATGTAATGGGTGAGAAACAAAAGTTAATCAGTTCATTTTTTTCTACATTGTATTTATACTCAATAGAAATGATAATTTAGAAAAGTATACATCCAAAATTGAAGGTGTAATGTTTCCTGGTTATTCATAAAATTCTAAATTTGACAAGCTATTTACTAAATGGACCCAAATTTTAAAAGAATCTATACATGTATAATTAGATGAAATAGATACACAAGAACCTAATACAATAGTAGATAATATAGATTACGACCATTCAAATTTAAATATCAAATCCAATCCTATTTATAATTCATTGAAATCTATAGTAGATAAATCACTTAGTTCTGAGGATTTTTTTGAATATAAACCTACAGATGAAAACAAATAGTAAAATAATTCTATCCATATAACTATTATGACTCATAGATATTATCCATTAGATTCTTTAGTTAGAGATTTAGATAGAGAATCAATTATTATAGTTTCTCTTTAAAATCAGGAAGAACATCAATATATGTTATCAAAACCTGATCATAGGAACATCACAATAGAAAAATATGTTGAATAATGCGAAATGAAAATTCAAGATAAATTTAATCAGTTTGAGAGAAATAAATATTGTGAACTAGTAGAAATACATTTGAAATTTACGAACATTGGCACAATGTGGTTGTTTAGGATCAATGTAGATGACTCAAAAAAATATGAGATAAATATATATAGAATTGTTCAAAAAGGATATAGTGAAGAAAGATATTATATACTAAATGGAAACATTTCGACCTATAGCTAGACCAAATTCAATAATAATGTTTCATTCACATACATGAAATTTCAATTATTAATTACATTCAATGGATTTAAATATTTCATTCCAAAATTGTTATATAATTGATGTTGTTTGTATAATATTACCCCATAATTTCAAACCCTTTATTTTTTAGAAATTATTTTTTAATTAATTAAATATTTTAATAAATTAAAACAAGCTCCTTGAGCCTGGTATGATTGGTTGAACATTTTCATATTTCATGTTGATTAACAAATGATGTTTCTAATCCTACCTTATTTATAACTAGAATTTCAATATTAATTTTAGTAGAAAAAGCTTGTGATGATGATATTATTTTTGAAATATCCTAAAAATACTTTCGTAATGTATTTCATAAAATGATGAAAAAAAGAATTTTAAATGAGATTCATGTGTGAGTTAATGAACATTACTAGGGTAAAATGTTTTCAATGAAATTGAAAATATTTTAATCTGAATTTTGTACATAAAGGATCGTCTAAAATGATTTATATTTGATATCACATAATGCAGTGTTTCACCCAGGAGTACAAGATGAAATCTATATCTTTATGAAAAATGAAATATACTAGATCATTCTACTTATAGAGGTATGATGGGATGTTTAATATACAAAACTATTATCTTTTTGGGATTTATGTTTACTATGCATGCTTGTGTGCACATTTTCCTACAAACCCAATGGAATCAAATTTATATGTGGTTAAAATAATAATTATATACCCTACGATACAACCAATTTTAAATTATTTTTCCCTAAATAAAATTCATTTTTATTATTCTGTTAGTTACTTAATGATTTTTGTGTTTGTAGGATAGATATGTTGAGAACCTCTTGAACATTTCATCATTTTGTAATGTCTATATTATTATTGTGGAGTAAGGAATGGAGTTAAATTTATTTATATACTATTAAAGTTGGGTGAAAAGATGTAGGTAGTAGTTGTACACCAGTTTTTTTAGATTAAACCAAGATTATTAGACTATATATATCAATTTAGTCAAGTCCCTATAAGTTTTAACAATAAAGTTTCTACAAATTTTGTGAAACAACATTTTTCCGTCTCACTGACACATAATCTTAATACAATAAGTCAATTTTTGAGAGAATATTTCCAGAAATTAGATATCACTCTAGAATTAATTGGCACAGAACATCAACATGTTGACTATTTAGAATAGACTCTGAATAATGATCGATTGTGTTATATCTAACATTAATTATGTATGATTAAATATTTTTAATATTTTTTATTTTTAATAGTATTGTAAATATTATTTGTTATATATATTGTTATATTTTATCAATTATGATAATTTAGTTATTTAATTTTAAAATTTATCACATTGGATAAGGAATATATTAAATTCTTATTTACATTTCTCACATATCACTATGCAAAAAAATCCCTAAATGATTAAAATTTAAAATAAAAACTGAGTAATCACATTTCAATCTAAACCAACCCAGAAAATCCTTTTAAACCCTATTTTGATCCCTCTTTCTCAAACCTTTCTTTAAATAATTAATTTTTATTCATTGTATCATTTGTGACGATGAATATAACTTTCAAATATGATTATCTTCAATCATCATAGAGATTGAAGTCTAGTTAATGTAATTCGAAAAAGCATTAAACCCCTTATATTTTAAAACAAGAATTAATATTTTAGAGAAAAGTAGATTTTTAATGATTCATAATCAATGATTCATTTATGTGATGATCTGTTCTATATCCAAAAGGGAGGAATCAAATTTAATATGAAAAGTGACCATTCTATCATCACCTATTAATTTTTTTAACCAAATATTATTTTCAAATATATAGAGGATGAGGTTGTGTTTTAAAATGTCATCTAGAGTCAAGAGTGTGAGTTCACTTCATCCTTCAGGGCTTATTTTCTATGAATCCCCCATATTATAGATTATATGGTCCACCATAGCTCATTCAAATTGAACCATCCTCATTTCAGTATTGTAAATGCACAAGAGGAATTGATTAATGATAGAAAAAAATAAATACCCTTCACAATGGATATAAATGTTAAAAACATACTACTATTGAAGTTCATTTAGCATGTTATCTTCCCAATGATGGGAGATTTCATCCACGTTTGGTATCAAGATTTTTTTATTTTATACCAGATGATTATGAGAAATCAGATAATCTTGCCTCAAGTCTAGATGAGGAATAGGAAGTAGTAAACCAAACCAACATCTCATTTCAACACCCTTTCATATACTAGATTGAAATTTATTTGACTAGAATCAATGTGAATGGTTAATATGATATTTGAGAGCACTATGATTCTATGTGATTTTAGTTTTGAATTAGGCAACCCCTAAGTTGATTAACATCATAAAGAATATTTTAAAAAAAGTTTGGGATTCCATTTTTGATAGACAATATGATGAATTCAATCCATTAGAAACCCATAAGTGATTTTGAGGTGATATTTTTAAAGGATTCATGTTCATAAAGTTATAGTATAAGAATAACATATGATAGAATAAGTATATCATGCTCTTGATATTTCTCAATCTTCACCCATTACAATTGATGCTATGAGTAATCATGAATTACCATTTATAGTTGAATCAGTGAGTCAAATTATGCCTCTCTAGGTGGATAGAGTTATTAGATAACTTTAATTTGGACAAAATCTTGTGTATTTATATAGTGATTTGAATTTTGATATAATACTGGGTATCCCAAATATTTTTGAAATAGTTAGAGCTCTCATTTTTTATTTCTATCCTTCAAATAAATAACCCCTATATACAATCCCTGCTTTTATAATGATTTTTATCTTCACTGAGTTACTAATAGTAAAAAGCTTGATGAAGTTTCTCGTAAATGTAATCAGGATGGTAAGGATGGTGTGAAGGGAAATGATTATGATGATGCAAATAATTATCATCCTAATCTAAAAGAAACCATTATTTTTGTTATTATTAGAGTACAAAAATCAATTGATCCAAAGGTTTCTACCCTTGTTTCATGTATACCATTAAGGATAGACTATTTTAATTATTTTATAAGGTAGTTGGTCACTCAACCATACCAAATATATTATTACTCAATCCCTTATCAAGAATAACATGGTTAAGAATCTTATTTTAGGAATGAAGTGGTAGCTATAGAAACTTTTCGGGGTGAATATAATGCCTCACTAGAAGAAAAATCTAGACCTGCTAGTCTTTTCTCCCCTATGGATGAATTCTGGAGAATGAATCATGATTTTAGTCTCATTATATAGTTTAGAAATATCATTTCATTCTTGAATATGATATTACCCAAGCTCAATCTACTCAATCTCGTGAATATAGACCCTCTGCTTCCCATCCATCAGTAATGAGATCTATAGATTCCAATAATTTCAAGAATTTATTTTTTGAATGGCTTAGAGGATGTGTTTTTAACTATTAGTTGGGCTAATTCTCTTAATAGAGAAGGGGAAATTGGTTAAAATATTGAAAGTGTTCTTTTTCAGATCCATCCAAATCTGCTTTTGAATATAAAAATTATACACCAAGAGATTCAGTCATTAGTAAGAGAAATGGAATATTTTAAATGACATATCAGAGATATGAAATTACAGCTGTTAGATATGTTGTTTACCAAGGATAAAAGGTATCATATAGTAATGAACAATCCCTCCAATCCATCTGATTCTGATCAAGCATCATTTCTTTCTTCAGTTATTATTGATGAGTATTTGATTTGAAGACTGTTTCATAAAGCGATTCATTATATCAAGAATACAGTAAAATATTTTATAAAAAATTTACAAATTGACATAGCTACACCTAGAGAAAATAAATTTGTTTTGATTAGAGTGTAATATTGTATGTTTTAAAAGGATAAATATTTAATATATGGTGTCATAAAGTGTTATATCAAAAGGATTTACTCTAACGATGATCATAAAACTCAATTCCTATCATTTACAAGAGATTAAAAGATTCCACCTCTGACTGCTTCCATAAAATATGTTATAGGGATGTTATTATTAATTATTTTTATAATAAATCAATTTATGATAGAGAAAGAGGAATTCCATCTTGTTATAGAACATTGGATAATATTATTTCTTGATAACTTAATGATTTTTTAGCCGTATATTTATGTTTATAATTCCCATATGCTAGAACCTTATCCTCTGCATATATATCACATGCATTCCTCTATTCTCATGAACTCTACCTCAATTTAAAGTTATCATTTTACCTCACATATACAACTTACATGATTTTTTTCAATCACCATTTACCAATACCTTGATACCCAATACCATTTATAATGGCTATATCAATTTATGGAGCTACTGCAATTCGTTGGACTATTCTTACTCCCACTCATTATGAGTGGAGGATCCCCTTGACCTTTTACACATACAATGCCTATTGATTCTGATTATCTAAATACTATTATAAGGCCTATATGATTATTTTTTATATGTCAATGAAATATTAGTTTAATCTTATTTTGGTGTCTATTTTATTTTTATTCTATCATTTTTTTCTATTTATTATTGGTTTACTCATTAAACCTTTATGAGTTCTTTTTGATACTCCCAAATGGGAGTAAATTATATGGAATAAACAAATCCATAATTGATTATTTAATTTGAATAAAATATCATATTAATAAATTGGCAATGATTTATCATTAATTCCTTTTTCTATAGTAGCTTATAATATTGGATGTTAAATCATTACACATTTGGATAATTTTTTATACGAAGATTTCTGATAATCAAAAGCGGGGATATTGTATTCTTAGTAAAAAATAAATTATATTAATAATAAAAATTCATTCTAAATATATTTTTAATTCTATTTATGTTGGATATATTTAATATTAATTTTTGGAATGGAATGAAAATTTCAATATGATAGGAGTCAACCACACAACATATGAAATGTATTCCAATGAAAACTAATCAAACATGAGGAATTTATTATAAAGGAAAAAATTTCAACCATAATTTGAAATTAATTGATCGAAACATAAATAAAAGTGACCATATGAATACCCCATCTGAGTGCAAGATTGCCCGATCGACCACAAAACATGAAGATTGTCTGCAGTTATCTCATCATTAAATGTTCGATCGACCACACAACCTTCCATCCAAAAACATGGGTAAATGATATTATTATGTCTAGATGTCTCAATATTTTCATGGTATGGGATTAGTTGATTGTAAAAAGTGATTGACCACATGTAAAAAATTATTGATCTATGATAAAAGTGGCTGACATTACAAGATGTGAATGAGTCTGTAATGTATGGAATCAGACATGGGTGAATATGTTGAATTTTTAAATCAAACATGCTTAAATTTATTTATTATATTATTTTATTACTAAAAATACTGATACATCTATAGTTCAATATAGAATTAAATGTTTTTTAGAATTATTTAAATATTTCATATTTCGCAAATAGTATGAGGATCTTTTTGATGATTTTTCAATACACATTTTTAGAGATTTATTTTGATTTATATTGATGAATAATGACATATATATATTTAATAATAAACATGAAGTAGATAAAAACATCAATGCATAATACAGAGGTATCCATATTTTTCTAGAAAAAACATAAATAATATATACTTTGTTTTGAACATCCGTGACACCCTTTTCACACCATTCCATCAAAGACACATTTGACAAAATTTGAAATATGTGAACATCAAATCTAAATGAAAATATGAAATGAGAAGTAATAAAAATATTAATTTACAATAGAAAAAAATTTAATTCAACACTATATTATTTATCCTTTCAAATACATTATTTTTATATATTGAATCTATGAGTAGTTGTTTTTTGTAAATCATAAGCACTAACTCTGAACTATATTGTGTGACACACGTATGTACTCTCTCTCTCATTGCATTATTTATTTCTCTCATTTGTAACTGTGGAATAGGTTTTGTGATGCATGGATGTATATGTGTGTTGTTGTGTAAAACCTGAGTCAGGTTTTGGATTTCGTTAATTTATAATAAACTTCTTAGTAGTTGTTGATTTCCAAGTAGATGGGATTAGTTCATTGCTTAAGAATAAATCCATTATTTATTACAAGTATGTTGTTATCTATTTTGTTTTATTATATTTTAAAAACAAATATATATCCTTATTCCAAACTCATTTCATAAAATATAAATTCGTAGATAACAATAATATGTGTTTTATATATGATGTTTTTTTTGTAAAATTATTTAAATATTCAAAAAAATGTAAAACATGTTTTACATAATTTGTGATCAAACATCCAATAAGTTATTTGAAAATATCATATTATATAGTTCATTATTTTTTTAGTTTTCCATATTTTAATCTTGAATTATTTTATTTTAAATATTTTTTAAATAGAAATTTTAATGGGGAAATAAATTTACGCACCTCGTGATTATTCCACCCTAATAAGAATTTTGGATTAATATTAACATTAACCAAATAAATACAAGGTCCTTGTATTGAACATTATATTTTTGGATACCATAATCAAGGATCTTGATTTCCCTCTTTAATGAATTCTTTCACTTAATCTTTTTCATGGACATCCAAGAAATTGCATAACCAATAACAATTTATTATTTAATTATCCATTGAACATTATATGATTTTAGTTTGATAATACACCACCACTCTATTATAAATATATATTATACTATAGGTACAATAACACAAAAAATCATGTAATTAGTAAAAATGGATAAAAAAACTCGAAAATATAGCCAAAAAATCAATCTAATTATAACAATTATAAAATTATCCCCAAAATATTACAATTTCAACCATACCATTCCACCATAATCCAAAATATCCACAACCAGAAAAATATCAAGGACATGTCAACCACTTCCTTTAAACTGACCCATCTTCAGGTTTTGTCATTAGATAACAAGGTCTCTATATTCTAAAATATATGGATGTAATATCATAATACTATAAGTTTAATAAAATTTATCATAAATTATACATCATTTCAAAAATTTATGGGATCTTAAAGGAATTAATAACCTGACATGGATGGTCACTATTAATAATTATACGCATGTTATCCATTCTAACCATCTTAATTAATTCAATCCATTATGGCCATGTTTCATATTGTAAACAAAACTAGTTTAAGGGACATTAATAGAATAAATGAACATTAATAAAGAGACTAAAAATAATACTTGGTAATATTATGATATTCTTTGTAAAAATGGTTAATTTAATGAAGTCATCATTAATTATACTTCATGTATTATTGTCTTATGTTTGTTTAATATATTTTCCACAAAAAAATATCAATGTGGAATTGATTATAATATTAATAGGATATAACACTACGTATAAAATCACTTTTAGTATCAAGATGAAAAAGATTCATAATTCAACTCAAATCTACACACACATTCCTTTCAAATAAATAAACTCTAGATTATTATCACCCATTATAAAATCTTAAATATTTACTATGTGAAAAATAAAAAATTTTAATCCAAAATTTAAATAAATATATTCTCGAGAAGTCCCAAATCATTTACCTTGATATGAAGCTACACTTATCTCCAAACAATATAGAATAATGGAGGAAATACACCTATGTAAACCCACATGATAATCCCACTAATCATAAGGACATCAACCATTAATAAAAATCTATCAATATTTAATTTGGAATCCATATAAATTAGGATAATAATATTTCTATGGATTGGAAGACGAAATAAGAAAATATTAAAGAGAATAAAAGGGGGAAAACATATACTTGGTGTAACATCCCATGTAATTAATGAATAATATATTTTCATATCTATGTCTATTTATGAATTACATAGTGTTTTAAGTGGCTTAAAATGAGAATAAATCCAATCTTAAGCATAGATTTCTCTAGTATTTTAAAAAGATTGTTTTACCTCCTTTTGATGGCGAACCATTTTTAAATATATCTATTGACAATTTAATAAAATATATTTGTAAAAATAAACTTATTATTTATTATAGGGATATTGAAATTTACTTTTTATAATTTGTTGGTATTTTTCTGACAATGTTCATTTTTAATGAATAGTGAAAATACAGCATTTTAAATCAAAACTGCTTTTCCATCTAATTTAATTATATGGTTATATTATTTTTTTAATTGGTCTTAAAGTTTAATTATAATATATTTTAACCATTTAATCAAATGGTTGTCATTATAATTAATTTCACATTGGAAATGGACATAAACAAGTGCCAAACGTTTGATAAATATTGTTTCAAAAAAACCCGCTATTTGTTTTGCCAACAGGAATTATTTTTAAATTAATTATTTCAATTTATATGTTTGGAATTTGGTAAAATGGATTCCATATTTCGAATCAGAAGGTCCAAATTATGTAATTATGACTCTTTTGTTTTTGGACATTGTGAATAGTAACGATGATAATTATCTTTAATTATCTTGATTAATTAGTAATCGGGTAGTTAAGGATAATAAAATAATATCATAATAATAACAAATGATCCCAACATGTGTCCTAGTGCTACTTGGTGTGTCATTTCCGACCATGGGATGCCTTGGTCCAAACTTAGGGACCCCATGTAATCACTTGTGGGTGAAAGTGACACTTTATAATTTTATTTTTAAAGAAAAGAGAATATCACAATAGAATGTATCACCCAAGTAAAACATTTTTAGTTTTGTCTGTGTAAAAGATATATTAGAATATAAATATTAATTGGAAAAATAAACATATTTCCTACATCATATTATTTTTTTATAATTTTTAGACATTAAATATATAAAATTATTTATGACATCATGATGATGCATCGATTACCTCATTAATGAACAATTTAAATAAAATGAAAAGATAATGTAAAATCTAAGACATACACTTTCAAATGCCTATTTGATGAATATATTTCGAAACCTTATCACCTTTTCCACAAAATATATCAATGTACGAACTTTAAAATCTGAAACTCATTTTAATATAAAGTAACATTTTATAACATTCCAAGAGTGCCCCTCCTCTCCTCTTATAAAAGCCCCCCACCTCTACCTCATTACCCACACCTCTCAAGCCTTTGGCTCGGCCAAAATCTGCACATTTAATCTCTCAAAATCCCTCTCTTCATCCTATAAGCCTTACCTTAGGCAGAAAGATCTTCAAGAAACCCTTTTGATTCAAACTAAGATGAGTTACCCGATTTAAATGTAAAGACTTCTCTATTGTTCTATTATTTTATTTTGCTTCTCTGACCACCTAAACTCTTTTTATTAATTTATTTTTTAAAAAATATAGTATCTTAAGTATACTAGGATGTTTTTATATTAATTATTCTAGCTACACTTACCCACACCTACATCGAATGGTTAAAGAACATACTGTTTCTGTGGATGGCGAATTTCTGCCTCAAGAAACGATGATTGTTCAATATTCTTCTAACACCTTCATAGGTGGCCATTAAGATGGAACTATATTTATATATGATATATAATATGTTTATAATTTCCTTAATATTATGTATTTTTCATTTACATCATACCATTATGGTTTCCATTATGGGTAAACGTGATATCTTCATTTTAGGAAGTGCGGACTACCGCCCCCTGAAAGTGATTTGATTCGTTAATGCCATATGTGGGACGTATAAAGGATGGAGTTAATGATATTATATATGATATTATACTGGAATTATAATATACCTTTATATCATTATTATTCCAATCCATTAAATAGGAAATAGAAATGGAAGTAGCGTTCATGCATACGTACGGCTTACCGTCACCATGAATGGTGTATTTCATTTCATACCTCTAAATGTTTGGAAATAATATAAATGCATGTATATAATAGATATATATTATATATATGATATCTAAATCATGAAGATAGTTCTAGATATAATGGATATTATACCACATGAATAACTTGTAATTACAAGAAGTTTATTTTTGACTCAAGTGCCCAGGGTCGACAAAATGTCCATTATTAACTTAAATAATTACATAATGTTCATGACATGGTAATAAGTGATATAAAAGTAATAATGAACCTGAAAAATGTTCTTAAGAATGTATAAATTAACTCACGTTTATTATTTAGGTGGTTAAAAAATGATCAAGTCGAGTCGAACACGAGGTATGGGACTTCGTCTCAATCTCCTTTCATTGAGGAATATTTTTCTTTATACACAACTTTCTTTTATATGTTGTATAAACCCCTTTAACTCTTACGTGTATTCAAAATGAATCTTTTTTATACAAAATGTTTGGCTAAACATCAAAAGGGAATTTCTTTTCGTTCGTATGTGGTGACAATGACTTCTCTGCCATCGTGACCATTATTTGAGTTTTGGCTTCCTCTACAAGCCATAACGTTTTTAAAAGAAAAATAAATACCATGTTTTACTTTTCATTTATTTTGGTATTGAAAATGGTTATGATAATCTTTTTATTATACCAATGTGTTATTGATATCTTGTGATTGAAATGTGGAAATGTTATATTTCCTTTATGCATGTCCTATGTGATACGATTATGTTATGGTTCTTGGAAATTGTTTATGAAGAAGGGTGGTTCCATGATAAAATACGGGAGGCTGAGCCCGATATATCTCTCCAATGCATTGGGTAACACGAAGGAGTTAAATGCTTATGTTTCTCCGAAGATATTTAGAGAATATACTGCGATGGGAATTCCAACCATAACCATGAGGGTTACTCCCTACGTAAGAATGTTATGAATGCCTCAAGTTACCTTTATGTCTTATGACTTCTATGAGTTATTCATAAATATTATGACTCATGATGTATGTTAACTTGCTTATGTTTTATTAGTAAAGTATGATTTCATTGATTCTTATGTATACATGTACAAATGTTTCCTTTCCGTATTTCTATATCTCTTACTGAGCTTTTTATGCTAATCCCATGTTTTAGAAATGTTTTTACAGGTCAAGGGAAAGGTACATGATCTGAGGATAGTGTCAAAGAAGTGTCATGAAAGAATCCATGTTTTATTTTTAATATGTTTCCGTTGATGGGAAAAATGAATACTGTCTTTTATGTAACCACTTTGTTTAAATGTGGAATGTAATGCATAATTTATGATATAATTCTCTAAAACGCTAAACCTGAAAAGATCCTCAATGTGAATTCTTGAAATATCTCATGATTAAGTAATGCATAAGGCTGGGGCCTTATAGTTGGTATCAAAGGTCGGTTTAGATTACATTAGGAGTTAGAATTATATTAAACGATTATCCAAAAAGAATTTTTTATGGTCAAATTGAAATGATATAGCATTTGAGGATTACCATATTGCTTCATCTAAGACATGTTTGTTCAGAATGGTTTTCCGCATAGGAGATAGGGAAGCAGTTCTAGGAAGGCTTACAGAATGAAATGTCCTTCCGAATCAGCATCCTGAGATGGTCATAATTATAATTGAACAGTTTGTTGCAGTAATGGCGTAGTTGACTCAAGCGATAAATGGTGGGTGTATCCATGCACGATATCAGCCATATCTACTGCTGAGGAACATGTCAGTGGTAGAACATTTCATGAGGTGACATCCCCCATCATTCAGAGGATCATCTGACCATATGCTAGCTGAAGGGTGGATTAGAGCACTAGAGAATATTTTCAATGTCATGGGGTGTCCAGACAATCAAAAGCATAGTCTTGCTATTTTCCGTTTGGAGGGTGAAGCAGATCATTGGTGGTCGATGGTTAAAAATATCAGGGACTCTGATGAAATTGATGCTCTCAACTAGGATGAATACAAAGGTATGTTTCTTGACAAATATTTTCCATAGGTTTTTCAACTTAGGATGGAAAAACAATTCATGGAATTGAGGCAAGAGGAAGACTCAGTGGCTGCATATGAATAAAGGTTCACTCGATTGGAAAGGTATGCTCCAAATTTTATCCGAGACCTTGATATTAAAATCAGTTGTTTTTACTCACGATTAAAGCCAAAATATCGAAGGTCATTGGCTTCTCATGTGTTCAAAAGTTATAAAAATCTTGTTCGATGTGCTGAGAAGGTGGAAATGGAGTTTGTTGATGATCATGTGTTCTATAACAAGCAACAAAAGAAGAGACCGTGGTGGCAGGAGAAAGGGAAGAATTTTTCAAAAAGTCTGATGGTAAGAAAACTAAGTTTCTAGTATGTGATAAATGTGGTAAAAGGCATGTTGGGGAATGTATTTTGAATTATAGAAAGTGCTACAGATGTGGTAAGATGGGACATAAGGCATGTGATTGCACTTAAAATGATCAGGGTGATTGTAAGACCAAATAAGATATATAGTTAGTGAAATGTTTCAAGTACAATGAGATTGGTCACTTTGAAAATGAGTGTTCGTCAAAGAGCTCGAATGATGGGAAGTAGTCAGACTACAAGTAGAAAGGTGTAGTGAAATCCTATGCAACTACTTCAGCAGATGTTGGGCCATCAAATTAAGTGGTATCAGGTACATTGTTTGTTTTCTCAGATTATTCTAATGTGTTGTTTGATTCGGGGTCTACATATTCTTTCATCTCTAAAAAATTTTCGTGTAAATTTAGAATACCATCTTAAGAAATGACTCCTAAAATTTTGGTAAAAACACCTGGGGGAAATGTTGAGGAAAAAAGAATTTATAAGAATCTTACTATTCTTATCCATGGAAAGAACCTACTTTTATACCTTATTGTTTTACCTCTAGTAGAGTTTGATGTTATCCTACATATGGATTGGCTCTCTATTTACCACGCTAAGATTGATTGTTGAGCTAAAGAAGTTTCTTTTCAAAACGAATTTTAGTTTGTGTACAAGAATGAAGCCTTATGGTTGATAACATATCAAGAGGCTGAGAAACTTGTAAAAGATGAAAATGAATGTTACCTTGCACATATTGTTGAAAACAAGGGAACTATTCAGATTAATGATGTGCAAATGGTAAATGAGTATCCTGATGTTTTTCCTGATTAGTTTCCTGGAATAATACCAGATCAGGAAGTTGAATTTACTATTGACTTAGTACCTGATTCTAAGACAATTTCCAAACCCCCTTATCGAAGGGATCAAATTGTACTTTTAGAGTTGAAGGAGAAATTGCAAGATTTATTAGTGAAAGGATTCATTCGACCTAGCACATCACCATGGGGTGATCCTCTCTTATTTTTTAAAAATAAAGATGGTTCTATGAGTCTTTTCATTGATTATATAGCCTTTAATAACATCACTGTTAAGAATAAATATCCTTTTCCTCATATCGATGGTTTGTTTGATCAGCTCCAAGGAGCTCAGTATTTTTCCATGATTGACCTGAGATCGGGGTACCATCAGTAGAAGGTAAAAGATGTAAATATTCCAAAGACCGTGTTTTGTAGAAGATATGGCCATTATGAATTTGTAGTTATGCCTTTTGGGCTAACCAATGCACATGTTGTATTCATGGACCTTATGAATAAAATTTTCCACGAGTTCTTGGATAAGTTTGTGGTTGTTTTCATTGATGATATTTTGGTGTATTATAAATGAAAATAGGAGCATGAAAGTAATTTAAGGGTTATTTTGAAAACCTTAAAAGAAAATAAATTTTATGGGAAATTCATAAAGTGTGAGTTTTGGTTACAACGAATTTCTTTCTATGGTCATATTGTTTCTAAATATGGAATAACTGTTCATCCTTCAAAAACAAAGGTTGTTGAAGAATGGACAAGACCCACAAATGTAACTGAGATTCATAGTTTTCATGGTTTGGCATTCCATTACCGAAGGTTTGTTAGAAATTTTTCACGGTTATCTAGTCCAATGACTATGCTAACTCGGAAGGGTGTTAAGTTTATCTGGGCAAAAGAATGTGATGATTGTTTTCAGGAATTGAAAAAAAGATTGGTGAATGCTATAGTTTTGGCACTACCTGCCATGAATGGTGAGTTTGTTATCTACAGTGATGATTCATTAAAAGGACGTGGTTTCATCTTAATGCAGAATCATCAGGTAATTTCTTATGCTTCACGTCAGTTGAAAACTCGTGAGGTAAATTACCCTACACATGATTTGGAATTAGCTGCAGTTGTTTTCTCTTTGAAAATTTGGAGGCATCATTTGTATGGTGTAAAGTGTGAAATATATACTGATAAAAAATGTTTAAAGTTTATATTAACTCAGAAATAATTGAACATGAGACAGAGGAGATGGTTGGAATTAATCAAGGATTATGATTTTACAATTCAATACAATCCGGGAAAAACAAATAAAGTGGCTGATGCTTTGTGTTGAAAAAGTAATTCTTCATTAACAATGTTTCATTTGGAACGCGATCATTTGGTTAAGGATTTGATGAAATTTGGCATTGAAGTTGTTGGTGTAGGATGTTATTCTGTTTTGTTTTAGGTGTCAGTGAAATCTTATCTCTCAGACAGAATTAAGCAAACATAGAAGCAAGACAGTGAGTAGCAGAAAAAGGTAGAGCTGGTTCATAAGGGTATGTTTCCTGAATTCAACATTGATAATGATTGTGTTTTGATATTTGGGAAGAGATTGTGTGTGCCTTGTGATTCAAAGTTGAAGAGAGAGTTGTTATGTGAAGCTCATAGTTCTCCATTTTCAGTTCATCCAGGCAGTACTAAGATGTATAGATATTTTCAGGAGTATTACTGGTGGGATGGAATGAAAAGAAATATTGCTAATTTTACTATGAAGTGTTTGACTTGTCAACAGGTTAAAGTAGAATGGAAGTTACCAATAAGGATGCTTCATCCTTTACCAGTGCCAGAGTGGAAATGGGAGAATATATCCATGGTCATCGTAGTGGGATTGCCGAAGACACCTCGAGGTAATAATGCAATCATGGTTATTGTTGATCGCTTGACTAAATATGATCACTTCCTTGCTATGCGAGATAATTTTCCCCTAGATCAACATTCCTATTTGTATCTTAAAGATATAGTCAAGTTACATGGAGTTCCTCTCTTCATTGTATCTGATCGTGATCACAGGTTCACTTATATCTTTTGGAAAGCCCTTCAGAAGTCATTGGGTACTGAATTAAATTTTAGTAGAGCTTTTCATCCTCAATCAGATAGGCAGTCAGAATGAACGATTCAGATTTTGGAGGATATGCTACATTCTTGTTCGATGTATTGTTAGGGATGTTGGGACCAACATATTTCATTGGTTGAGTTTTCTTATAATAACAGTTTTCATTCTATTATACAGATGGAACAATTTGAGGCATTATATGGGAAGCAGTGTTGAACTCCAGATTTTTTGGATGAAGTGGGTGAAAGGAAGTTGATGGGACCAAATTTAGTAGAAGAGTTGTCAGAAAGAGTTCAGCTGATATAGAAACTCATGAGAATAGCTCAGAGCAGGAAGAAGAGTTATGTGGACAACAGGAGGAAGCATATCTCTTTTGAGGTAGGTGATCATGTCTTCCTCAAAGTTTCACCATGGAAAAGTGTGATGCGATTTGGTAAGAAAGGAAAGCTAAGTCCAAGGTTCATTGGACCATATGAAATTCTGGAGAGAGTTGGATCAGTTGCATACCGAGTGGCTTTACCTCCTATTTTATCTGAGGTATACAATGTTTTT
The DNA here is from genome assembly GCA_963277665.1 of Viscum album. NCBI lineage: Eukaryota > Viridiplantae > Streptophyta > Magnoliopsida > Santalales > Viscaceae > Viscum > Viscum album. The sequence continues at coordinate 42,431 of CAUJRU010000708.1, read as the reverse complement.
CATGTTTCAATGCTAAGGAAGTACATGCCAGATCCATCTCCTGTTTTGAGTTCAGAGGTAGTTCAGCTGGAAGAGATTCTATCTTATGATGAACAAACAGTCTAGATTCTTGACCATAGGGAGTAAGTGTTATAGAATAAGGTGATTCCTCAAGTAAAGGTTTTATGGAAAAACCACTTGATTGAAGAGGCAACATGAGAATCTGAAAATGCAATGAGGGATAAATACCCCAACTAATTCATTAAGTAAATAAATTGCGGGGACACAATTTTCGAATGGGGGGAAGGATGTAACATCCCATGTAAGTAATGAATAATATATTTCCATATCTATGTCTATTTATGAATTAGATAGTGTTTTAAGAGGCTTTAAATGAGAAGAAAAACAATCCTAAGTATATAATTCTCTAGTATTTTAAAATTATTGGTTTACCGCCATTTGATGGCGAACCATTTTTAAATATATATTTTGGAAATTTTATAATCTCTATTTGTCAAAATAAACTTATTCTTTATGATTGGGACATTGAAATTCACTTTGGATAAATTTTTGGTATTTTTCTGACAAGGTTCATTTTTTAATGAATAGTGAAAAATACTGCATTTTACATCAAAACTGCTTTTTCATCTAATTTAATTATATGGTTAGATTATTTTTTTAATTGGTGTTAAAGTTTAATTACAATATATTTTTACCATTTAATCAAATGTTGGTCATTATAATTAATTTCACTTTGGAATTGGTCATAAAAAAGTGCCAAACTTTTCATAGTTATTGTTTCAAAAAAACCTGTTATTTGTTTTGCCAACGAGAATTATTTTTAAATTAATTATTGCAATTTATATGTTTGGAATTTGGTAAAATGGATTCCATATTTGGAATCATAATATCCAAATTATGTAATTAATACTCTATTTTTTTGGACATTATGAATAGTGACGATGGTAATTATATTTAATTATCTTGATTAATTAGTAATCGGGTAGTTACGGATAATAAAATAATATCATAATAATAAAAAATGACCCCAACATGTGTCCTAGTGAGATTGGTTATGTCCTGACCAACCATATGATGCCTTTTACTAATCTTTGGGACCCCATGGATTCACTTTTGGGTGAAAGTGACACTTTATCATTTTATTTTTAAAGAAAGGAGAATATCACTAATGAATGTATCACCCGAGTAAAACATTTTTAGTTTTGTATGTGTAAATGATCTATTAGACTATAAATATTCATTGGTAATATACAAATATTTACTACACCATAGTTTTTTTTATAATTTTTAGACATTAAATAAATTAAATTATCTATGACATCATGATGATACATCGATTACCTTATTAATGAATGATTTAAATAAAATGAAAAGATAATGTAAAATCTAAGCCTTACACTTGTAAAAGACCTATTGGAAGAGTATATTTCGAACCCTTATCACCTTATCCTCGAAATATATCAATGTGGGACCTTTAAAATCCGAATCTCATTTAAATATAAAGTATCATTTTTTAACATTCCAAGAGTGCCCCTCCTCTCCTCTTATAAAAGGCCTCCACCTATACCTTCTTACCCACACCACTCAAGCCTTTGGCTCGGCCAAACTCTGATAATTTCATCTCTCCACATCCCTCTCTTCATCCTAGAAGCCTTACCTTAGGCAGAAAGATCTTTAAGAAACCCTTTTGGTTCAAACCAAGGGGAGTTACCCGATTTAAAGGTAAATACTTCTCTAATGTTCTATTATTTTATTTCTCTTCTCCAACCCCATAAACTCTTTTCATTAATTTATTATGTAACAGAACATGTATCCTAAATATATTAGGATGTTTTTATATGAATTAATCTAGCTAAACTTATACACATCTACATCTAATGGTTAAAGAACGTACTATTTCTATGGATGGCGAATTTCTGCCTCACAAAACGATGATTGTTCAATATTCTTCTAACACCTTTAAAGGTTTCCATTAATATGTAACTATATTTATATATGATATATAATATGTTTATGTTTTCCTTAAGCATCTGTATTTTTCATTTACTTCATGCAATTATGGGTAAATGTGATATCTTCATTTTAGGAAGTGCGGACTACCGCCCCCTCAAAGTGATTTGATTCATTAATGTCATATGTGGGTAGTATAAAGGATGGAGTTAATAATATTATATATGATATTATACTGGAATTATAATATACCTTTATATCATTATGATTACATTCCATTAAATAGGAAATTGAAATCGAAGTAGCGTTCATGCATACGTACGACTTACCGTCTCCATGAACGGTGCATTTCATTTCTCACCACTAAATGTTATGTAATATTATAAATGCATGTATATAATAGATATATATATGATATATATTATATCTACATCATGAATATAGTTTTTGATATAATGGGTATTTTACCACATGAACAACTTGTAATTACATGAAGTTTATTTTGGACTCAAGTGCCCTAGGTCGACAAAACGGCCATTATTAACAGAAATAATTACATAATGTTCATTACATGGTAATATGTGATATAAAAGGAATAATGAAATGGAAAAATCTTCTTAAGAATTTAGAAGTTAACTCAAATTCATTATTCAGGAGTTTAAAGAACGATCGAGTCACGTCGAACATGAGGTATGGGACTTCGTCTCAATCCCCTTTCACTGAGCCATATTTTTCTTTATACACAACATTATTTTATACGGTTTATAAACCCATTTAAATTTTAAATTTAGGAAAAATTAATCTTCTTTATATGAAGTGTTTTACTAAATGACAAAAGGGAATGTTTTTTTTGTACATATGCGGCGGCAACAACTTCTTCGCCATCGTGATCATTATTTGAGTTCCGGCTTACTCTACAAGCCATAAAGTTTTTTAAAAGAAAAATAAATACCATGTTTTACTTTTCTTTTATTTTGGTATTGAAAATGGTTTTGATAATGTTTTTATTATATTAATGTGTTATTGATATCTTGTGATTGAAATGAGGAAATGTTATGTTTCCTTTATAAATGTTTTATGTGATGCGATTATGTTATGGTTCTTGCACATTGTTTATGAAGACGGGTCGTTCCGTGATAAACTAATTGTGGGTGAGCCCAATATAGCTCTTCAATGCATTGGGTAACATGATGGAGTTAAACGCTAAGGTTTCTCCGAAGAGATTTAGGGAATATACCATGATGGGTATTTCAAACGTAACCTTGAGGGTTACTTCTTACGTAATAATGTTATGAATGCTTGAAGTGAACTTTATGTATTATGATTTCTATGAGTTATTCATTAATATTTTGATTTCAAGAGGTATGTTAACGTGATTATGTTTTATGAGTAAAGTATGATTTCATTGATTCTTATTTATACATGTACTAATGTTTCCTTCCCGTATATTTATATCCCTTACTGATTTTTTTATACTCATCCCATGTTTTTGAAATGTTCTTCACAAGTCAAGGGAAAGGTACATGATATGATGATAGGGTCAAGGATGTTTCAAGATAGATTCCATTTATTTTTTAATATGTTTCTGTTGATGGGAAAAATGAATACTATCTTTTATGTAACCACTTTGTTTAAATGTGTAATGCAATTCATGATTTATGATCTAATTTTCTAAAACTCTAAACCGGAAAAGATCCCCAATGTGTATTCTTGAAATATATCATTATTAAGTAATGTTTAAGGTTGGGGCCTTATAGTTGGTATCAAAGGTCAGTTTAGATAACTTTAGGAGTTAGAATTCTATTAAATGATTATCCAAAAATATTTTCTTTATGGTCAAATTGAAAGTATATAGCATTTGAGGATTACTATGTTTCTTCACATAAGACATGTTAGTTCATAATGGGTTTCCATAGAGGAAATAGGGAAGTAGTACAAGGAAGGAATACAGAAGGAAATGACCTTCTAAATTAGCATCTTGAGATGGTCGGAATTGGAACTGAACAGTTTGATGCAGTAATGGCATAGTTGACTCAAGCGATAAATACTGGGGGTATCCATGCTCAAGATCGGCCATATCATCCGCATAAGAACATGTCAGTGGTGGAACATTCCATGAGGCAACATCCCCCATCAATCAGAGGATCATCTGACCCCGTGCTAGCTGAATGGTGGATTAATGCATTGGAGAAGATTTTTGATGTCATGGGGTGTTCAGACAATCAAAAGTTTAGTGTTTTTATTTAACTTTTGGAGGGTGAAGCAGATATGTGGTGGTCGATGGTTAAAAATATCTGGGACGCTGATGAGATTGATGCTCTCGACTAGGATGAATTTAAGGATATGTTTCTTGAGAAATATTTTCCTAAGGCTGTTCGACTGAGGATGGGAAAACAATTCTTGAATTGAGGCAAGAGGAAGACTCAGTGGCTGCTTATGAAGAAAGGTTCACTCGATTGGCAAGGTATGATCCAAAATTTATCCGTGACCTTGATTGTAAAATCAATCATTTTTACTCAGGATTAAAGCCAAAATATCGAAGGGCATTGGCTTCTCAAGAGTTCAAAAGTTATAAAAATATTGTACGATGTGCTGAGAAGGTGGAAATGGAGTTTTCTGTTGATCAAGTTTTCTATAACAACCAACAGAAGAAGAGACCGAGATGGCAGAATAAAGGGAATAATTCTTCAAAATGGTCTGATGGTAAAAAAACTATGTTTCCAGTTTTTGATAAATGTTTTAAAAGACATGTTGGGGAATGCCTTCTGAATTCTGGAAAGTGCTACCGATGTGGTAAGATGGGACATAAGGCTCGTGATTGCACTGAAAAAGATCAGGGTGATGGTATTACAAAATTTGATTTACAGTTAGTGAAATGTTTCAAGAGCAATTAGATGGGTCACTATGCAAATGAGTGTTCGTCAAGGAGCTCAAATGATGGGAAGTATTCAAACTACAAGTCAAAAGGCATGGTGAAATCCTTTGCAACTACTTCAGCAGATGTTGGGCCATCAAATGAAATGGTAACAAGTACTTTGTTTTTTTCTCATATTATGCTAATGTGTTGTTTGATTCAAGGCCTACACATTCTCTCATCTCTAAAAACTTTTCTAGTAAATTGGGAATACCATATCAAGAAATGACTCTTGAACTTTTGGTAAAAATACCTGGGGGAAATGTTGAGGCAAAAAGAATTTATAAGAATCTTCCAATCCTTATCCGTGGAAAGAACCTACTTGAAAACCTTATTATTTTACCTCTAGTAGAGATTGATGTTATCCTGGGTATGGATTTGATCTCTATTTACCATGATAAGATTGATTGTAGAGATAAAGAATTTTGTTATCAGAAAGGCTTTCAATTTGTGTACATGAATGAACCCTTACTGTTGATAACATATCATGAGGCTGAGAAACTTGTAAAAGATGGAAATGAATGTTACCTTGCATATATTGTTGAAAACAAGGGAACTGTTCAGATTAATGATGTACCAGTGGTAAATGAGTATCCTAATGTTTTTCCTGATTAGTTTCCTGGAATAATACCAGATCGTGAAGTTAAATTTATTGTTGACTTAGTTCCTGATGCTAAGCCAATTTCAAAAACCCCTTATCGAACGGCTCAAATTGAACTTTTAGAGATGAAGGAGAAATTGCATGATTTATTAGAGAAAGGTTTCATTCGACCTAGCACATCACCATGGGGTGCTCCTGTATTATTTTTTAAAAAGAAAGATGGTTCTATGAGACATTGTATTGATTATAGAGCCTTAAATAACATCATTGTTATGAACAAATATCATTTTCCTCATATCGATTATATGTTTGATCAGCTTCAGGGAGCTCAATATTTTTCAAAGATTGACCTGAGATCAGGGTACCATCAGTTGAAGGTAAAGGAAGAAGATATTCCGAAGACAACGTTTCGTACAAGATATGGCCGTTATGAATTTGTAGTTATGCCTTTTGGTCTAACCAATGCACCTTCTATATTCATGGACTGTATGAATAGAATTTTCCATGAGTTCTTGAATATGTTTGTGGTTGTTTTCATTGATGATATTTTGGTGCTTTCTAAATGTAAAGAGGATCATGAAGGTAATTTATGGGTTATTTTGAAAACCTTAAAATAAAACAAAATGTATGGGAAATTCAGAAAGTGTGAGTTTTGGTTGCAAAAAATTTCTTTCCTTATTCATATTGTTTCTAAAGATGGAATAACTATTGATCGTGCAAAAACAAAGGTTGTTGAAGAATGGAAAAGACCCAAAAATGTAACTGAGATTCGTAGTTTTCTTGGTTTGGAAGGCAATTACCGAAGGATTGTCAGAAATGTTTTACGGTTATCTAGTACAATGACTAAGCTAACTCGAAAGGGTGTTATGTTTATCTATACAAAAGAATGTGATGATTTTTTTCTAGAACTGAAAAGAAGATTGTTGAATGCTCCAGTTTTGGAACTACCTTCTAGGAATGGTGAGTTTGTTATCTATAGTGATACTTCATTGAAAGGACTTGGTTGTGTCCTAAGGAAGAATGATCAGGTAATTGCTTATGCTTCACGTCAGTTGAAAACTCATGAGGTAAATTACCCTACACATGATTCGGAATTAGCTGTTGTTGTTTTCACTTTGAAAATATTGAGGCATCATTTGTATTGTGTAAAGTGTTAAATTTATACTGATCACAAAATATTAAAGTATATATTCACTCAGAAAGAATTGAACATGAGACAAAGGAGATGGCTGGAATTAATCAATGATTATGATTGTAACATTCATTACCATCCGGGAAAATAAAATAAAGTTGTTGATGCTTTGAGTCGAAAAAGTAATGTGTCAATAACAATGTTGCATTTGTACGTGATCCTTTGGTTAAGGATTTGATGAACTTTTACATTGATGTTGTTGGTGAAGGGTTTTCTTCTATTTTTTTAGGTATCAGTGAAATCTTCTCTATCATACAAAATTAAGAAAGCACAGAAGCAAGACAGTGAGTTGCAGAAAAAGGTAGAGCTGGTTTAGAAGGGTAAGTTTCCTGAATTCAACATTGATAATGATTGTGTTTTGAGGTTTGGAAAGATATTGTGTGTTCCTTGTGATTCACATTTAAAGGGAGAGTTGTTATGTGAAGATCATAGTTTTCCATTTTCTGTTCATCCAGGCAGTACTAAGATGTATGGGGATCTTCGGAAGTATTACTGGTGGAATGGAATGAAAAGAGATATTGCTGATTTTACTGTGAAGTGTTTGACTTGTCAATAGGATAAATCAGAGTGGAATTTACCAAAAGGTATGCTTCAACCTTTACTAGTGCCATAGTGGAAATGGGAGAATATATCCATGGACTTCGTTGTGGGATTGCCGAAAACACCTTGAGGTAATAATGAAATTTGGATTATTGTTGACCGTTTGACTAAATCTGCTCACTTCCTTGATATATGAGATACTATTTACCTATATCAACTTTCCTATTTGTATCGTAAAGAGATAGTCAGGTTACATAGAGTTCCTCTATTCATTGTATCTGATCATGATATGCGGTTCACTTCTAACTTTTTGAAAGGCCTTCAAAAGTCATTTGGTATTGAATTAAATTTTAGTACAGCTTTTAATCCTCAATCCGATGGGAAATCAGAATGAACAATTCAAACTTTGGTAGATATGATACGTGCATTTTCGATGGATTATCAGGGATGTTGGGACCAATAGCTTTCTTTAGTTGAGTTTTCTTTTAATAACTGTTTTCATTCTAGTATATATATGGCACCATTTGAGGCATTATATGGGAAGTGGTGTCGAACTCTAGATTTTTCGGATGAAGTGGGTGAAAGGAAGTTGATGGGAACAGAATTGGTATAAGAGTAGGCAAAAAACGTTCAGCTGATACAGAAACACATGAGAACAGCTCAGAGTAGGAAGAAGAGTTATGCAGACAACATGAGGAAAGATCTCTTTTTTGAGGTAGGTGATAATGTCTTCCTCAAAGTTTCACCATGGAAAAGTGTGAAGCAATATGGTAAGAAAGGAAAGCTGAGTCCAATTTTCATTGGAACATATGAAATTCTGGAGAGAGTTGGATCAGTTTTATACCGAGTGGCTTTACATCCGAGTTTATCTCAGGTACACAATGTTTTTCATGTTTCAATGCTAATGAAGTACATGCCAGATCCATCTCATGTTTTGAGTCCAAAGGTAGTTCAGCTGGAAGAGAGTCTATCTTATGAGGAACAGCTGGTCCAGATTCTTGACCATAGGGAGCAAGTGTTAGGGAATAAGGTGACTCATCATGTAAAGGTTTTATGGAAAAACCACATGATTAAAGAGGCAACATGGGAATCTGAAAATGCAATGAGGGATAAATACCCCAAATTATTCAATAAGTAAATAAATTGCGGGGATATAATTTTCTAAAGGGGGGAAGGATGTAATATCCCAAGTAAGTACTGAATAATATGTTTTCATATCTATGTCTATTTATGAATTAGATAGTGTTTTAAGAGGCCTAAAATGAGAATAAATCTAATCTTAAGCATAGAATTATCTAGTATTTTAGAAAGATTGTTTTAACCCCTTTTGATGGAGAACCATTTTTAAATAAATCTTATGAAAATTTTATAAGATAAATTTTTCAAAATAATCTTATTATTTATGATTAGTACATTTAAAGTTACTTTGGATACATTTTTGGTATTTTTCTGACAATGTTCATTTTTTAATGAATAGTGAAAAATACTGCATTTTACATCAAAACTGCGTTTTCATCTAATTTAATTATATGGTTAGATTATCTTTTTTAATTTGCCTTAAAGTGTAATTAGAATATATTTTTACCATTTAATCAACTGGTGGTCGGTATAATTAATTTCACTTTGGAATTGGTCATAAACAAGTGCCAAACTTTTCATAGATATTGTTTAAAAAAACCCGCTATTTGTTTTGCCAATGGAAATTATTTTTAGATTAATTATTTAAATTTCTCTATTTGGAATTTGGTAAAATGGATTCCATATTTGGAATCATAAGGTCCAAATTATTTAATTATGACTATTTTGTTTTTGGACATTGTGAATAGTAACGATGGTAATTATCTTGATTAATTAGTAATCGGGTAGTTAAGGATAATAAAATAATATCATAATAATTACAAATGACCCCAACATTAGTCATAGTGCTACTATTTGTGTCATGGCTGACAATGGGATACCTTGTGCTAAATTTTGTGACCCTATGGAATCACTTTTGGGGGAAAGTGACACTTTATCAGTTTATTTTTAAGGAAAAAAGAATATCACTAAAGAATGTATCACCCGAGTAAAACATTTTTAGTTTTTTCTGTGTCAACGATCTCGTCACAACCCGTCCTCGGGACCCATGCTGTAACTACCCCAATCCTGCCTTCCATAGGCTAGGGGTTTGCAACTAGCACCAAATGCGTAAATCCCGATAAAAGGGAAGGCATTGCCTTTATGTAAGAAAACAATCACCACAGAGTATGCAAGAAGAAGTAAGCACAAAGTAAACTGAACACAATAGTAAGTGATGGAAAGTAAATGGACCAAAATACAAACCCTAGTAATGAAAAGTACAACTGAAAAAAAGTACAGCAGTAGAAAAGTAAAGTAGCAACTCCGAGCCGTCCTCTGGTAATCCCACCAGAAGGGTGGGAACAGTTAGTCCCCTCTGCTCCTCGGCTCCAGCCGTCCGCTCCGAGTACGTCCCATCCAGTGGTCCACCTCCAGGTGCGTCCATATCCATGAGGTCCCACCTCGATCAGCACTATCCGTCGTCTACATCCAACACAATGAAGTGCGGGAATAACCCGTGTTGGGGTGAGTATACACTACTCAGTAGGGTCCCCGAGACCCCCGAAGGTCTCCCGGAATCCACGAAGGATAAACCACAAATGAAAGTTACAATCACGAAGTAACAACCAACTCTACATAGGTATATGCCCATACATATACCTAAGTCATCAATTCCAGCTCAGCTCTAGCACACGAGCCCAAGTACAACGAAGTCCACATACGAAAACATAACCCATTCCACATAGGAAATCACAACCCAATCCACAGAGGAAATAACAACAATCATATCAATGATAATGACTGAAATTTAAGACTAGGCTCACATAGGTATACTTATTTATAAGACAATAGAGATGATCAGATGTAGCCACTGATTCATCTAAGCTGTCAGACCCACATAGGATACAAGACCAGCCAAGCTGTCAGACTCACAAAGGATACAAGACCAGCTACTCTTCCAGACACACATAGGATACAAGTACAGTGTCTAATACTGTCGGACCCACATAGGATACAAGAACAGTAGTAAAGTACTATCGGACCCACAGAGGATACAAGAACAGTAGTCATCGCCGTCAAACCCACGGAGGATTCTAGTACAGTCATCGTCGTTGCCGAGCCCACGAAGGATTTTCGTACAGTCGTCATCGTCGTCACAGTCGCAGCCAACTCTAGGGTTTCCGCACACAGCATGCTCGATTCCAGGAGGGTCCACTCCACGAGCCAAGGGGGGGGGGGTCGATACATCAACTGACACGTAGTCCGGAGTTGATGTATCTCAAAGTTCCGTCTCGTCTAAAGAAACACAACGCGATAGACGGCGCGTCAATCGGACCCCCGGTCTAAAAGTTATTGGCTTTTTCGTCCTAGGGGCCCGGTTGGTTTTTAAGTCAAAACCAATCCAACCGTACTCCAACTGCGTCCAAACCTCGAGCGGAGTAATCCAGAAGAACCATCTCACAAAGAGGAAACAAACAATGTCAATGTCATGTCAATCGGACGTTCGGAGCTGAAGTTAAAAGCATTTTCGCTCTGAGGGCCCAGTTGGTTTCGTGTTCGAACCAACCCGGCCGTACCCAAAATTCTCTGAAACCATGAGTGTAAAATGTTGAAACGACTATCTCAATCCAAGGATTTCTACTCAAATGAAGGTGCATCGATTGTAGGTTCGTAGCCCATGTTATGTGCGTTTGAACGGATCTGTCCGAAAACAGGGGGTTCAGGCCCGGTCTGACCCGGACCGATACCCCTGGGTCGGCCCGAACCGGGTCGGCCCGAACTGAGTCTGCGTCCGTCCCGGTTGGGTGTAGCCCGACCTTGTTGGGCACGGCCCAACCTGGCTGGCGCGGCCCGACGCGAGGGTCCTGCTCGGAGCGGGCGGCCCGGCCCGGTGCGGGCGGTCCGACCCGACGCAGGCGGTCCGACCCGGTGCCGCCGGTCCGATCCCGTGCGGGTGCCAGCTCGCCAAGCGGATGTGGAAGGGGGGTGGGGGGCGGCGCTGCCCCCATTGCTGGACAAACGGCTGACCATTTATGGTCGTCCTTAACCGAACCAGCGGCACCCTTGGGGTCCCACCTCCAGCTGGCTCCAGCGGCCTCCTCAGCCGGCCGCTTTGTCGAACCTCCGCGGCCATAGGCCGCGGCTCTTGGCCATCCGGCACTCTACGATGGGGCCGCGACCCTCCGCCGCAGCCCTCCCTAGCTGCGGCCCCCTTTGATGCTTCGGCACGATGTGATGACATTGCGCCCCATTGCCACGACCCGACTCCGACCACTGCCTCTTTCTGTCTCAACGACGCTTCGCAATGGCGTCGCGCTTCTTCACCGCGGCCCGCACCGGCCGCAGTTCCTTCATTTCCATGTGGTGCGATAGTACGACGTTGCCTCCATTCCAAACCATAACGAAGAAAAACAAAAAAGGGGAGGAGGGTCAGCCGTGTTTGTGCAGTCCGGCCTCCTCCCATTAATTTCATAACAAGAGACTTATTTAATTAATGATAAACTCCAAAAATAACCACACACATAAAATCAAACACCGACCTCGAATAAGTAGTCAAACGTTGATCGTCGTGGTAAAATGGCGTCACGGGGGGGGGGGGGGGGGTTAGATGATGGCGTTGGCAAGCGTCAAGAAGAGGGTGGCATCTCACACCAGCTATAGAGAAGAGAAAGATCGGCATGCCGTCTCTCCTTGGTGCTCCGACGTTCATTGCGTTCTTCAACGAGATAGAAGTTGTTCTTCAAGACTAGAGCATTCTTCTCCAATCCTCAACACAACCAATCTAACCCAAAAATAAAATAACCTCCACTTATTTTATTAAGCCATGCCATGAGTTCAAAATTGAAAATCTCAAATCCATTAATTGAATTAATGTGTTGGCTTAATTAAATGAGAGGAGATAGGAAGTCACAACATTAAAAACAAGGGAGGTATTAAAAGGAGTTTAAAGGGGGTTATGGGGAAATTGAAAAGGTGGGGGCTCGTGTGGTCCCCAACTCACTAATATCCTAACCTGAAGTTAGGAACACATAGTAGAGTGAAATAAAGTTGTGACACAACACAATTTCACTTAACACTTAAACCAATTAGTAAAGAAATAAAAATAAAACTGTAAAACAGTAATATTTTTGTTCTTCACATTTTTAACATCTCCTCCCGAGCAAAGGAACCTTCAGAAATGGTGTTCCTGTAAAATTATCGTCACTACAGATTCATCGGTGCCCTCAGATTTTGATTACGAGCACCAGTTCAGAAGATAGGAAAACCCGCTCGTTCGTTCACTGAACGTACCCAAGCTAAACTTCGGAAATTTATTCCGGGAACACCGGGCCTCAGAATCAAGTGCTGTCAGATACATCTTACTCGTAAAATCCCAAAGAAATTAATAAAAACATTTCATTGAAATTTAAGGGTCATTACATTACTCCCACCTCATGGCTTAACGTCCCCGTAAAGATACATCAAAAACTATGGGAATAAATGAGGGTACTGAGCGCAGATCTCAGCCTCCCTCTCCCATGTTCTCTCCTGGAGGTTCCCATGCTTCCACCTGATGCCTACTAGAGGAATCGACCACCCATGTAGGACCCGCTCCTATCAATCCTCGATCTCCACCGGGACCTCTGCAAAAGTCTCCCCTTCATCGATGTCTAGCTCCCCATGGTCGATGATATGTGTCGGGTCATGCACGTATCTCCTCAGCTGAGATACGTGGAAGACGTCATGCACCAGGTGTAACTGAGGTGGTAGAGCCAGGTGATAAGCCACCTCCCCTGTCTTGCTATGAACCTGGAATGGTTTAATGAAGCTCAGGGATAACTTGCCGCCCCTGCCAAATCTCAGTAATCCACGTCGAGGTGAGACCCGCAAGAAAACGTGGTCACCATCCTCAAACTCTAGTGGTCTCCACCTCCTTTCAGCATAAGACTTCTGTCAGCTCTGAGCTGTCCTCATCTACTCCTGCATGACCTGGACCTTCTCTGTCGTGGCCTGACCATCTCTAGTCCCACAAGTGCTGACTCCCCAGGGTATGTCCAGCACAAAGATGATCTGCAAGGTCGGTCGTATAATGCCTCGTATGGTGCCATCCCAATGGTGGAGTGGTAGCTGTTTTTATACGCAAACTCCAACACTGGTAGGTGATCATCCCAGCTGTGACCAAAGTCGAGGAAACATGCACGGATCATGTCCTCGAACGTTTGAATGGTCATCTATGTCTGACCATCCATCCGAGGGTGAAAGGTGGTGCTCAGACTTAGCTGCATCCTGAATGCCTCCTGCAATGCCTTCCAAAGTCGGGATGTAAAATGACCATCATGATTGGAGATGATTGATGATGGCACACCATGAAGTCGTACGATCTCCTGAATGTAGAGGTGTCCCATGCTCTCCACTGAGCCCTTCTCTCTGATAGGTAATAAGTGAGCCTAAATGGTGAGTCGGTCTATAATCACCCTAATGGAGTCATGTCCTCTGGATGTATGTGGATGCCCAGTCACGAAATCCATATATATCACATCCCACGTCAACTCTAGCACCTCTATTGGCTTTACCAAGCCTATAGGTACCTGGTGCTCTGCCTTCACCTGCTGGCAGGTGAGGCATCAAGAAACGAATTATGCTACAACCTTCTTCATACCCGGCCACCAGTGTTGTCGTCTGAGATCCTGGTACATCTTCGCCGCTCCTGGAAATACCGCTAAATGGGAAGTGTGAAATTCTCTCAACACCTCCACCTGTAAAGCAGCTGGTACCATGGTAAGTCCTCTGAAATGGACGTTGTGCTCTCCTCTTATAGAGAAACCATCAGGTGCATGTACTGTGGAAATCTGTGCACGCCGTGTCTCACGGTCAACATCCCCATGCTGTGCCTCTTTGACCCGCTGAAGAAGTGGAGGTGTGACTATGAGTGATTGAAGGAAGGCTGCCCCATCTCTATCCATGAAGGATATCTGTAAAGTGGCTAGCTGATCTGTAGCCTCTCAAAGTAGATGAATTCCCATCCTCCTGCTGAGAGCATCAGCTACTACGTTCCCCTTTCAAGGAGAATATATTATCTCAAAGTCATAGTCCTGGAGGAACTCGAGCCATTGCCGCTGTCTCTGGTTCAGGTCCTCCTACGAGAAGATGTACCAGAGACTCTGGTGGTCATAATAGACTGTAAAGCTCTCGCCCATCAGATATTGCCGCCACATCATCAGAGCGAAGACCACTACTGCTAACTCTAGGTCATTGGTAGCGTAGTTCTGATCATGCTGCCTCAACTGTTGTGATCCATAGGCGGTCATTGCCTGCTCCTGCATCAGGAGACACCCGAGTCCGGTCCCTGATGCATCACAGTAGACTATGTACCCCACTCACTCATTCGGTATCCTCAATATGGGTGCACTAGTCAATATCTGTCTCAACTATTGGAAGCTATGCTGACATCTTCTTGACCAAACAAATGGTTTCCCATTCTTCATCAAAGATGAAAGTGGTGCTGTAATGCTGGAGATGTCCGGCACAAACCTCTGATAGTACCCAGCTAGACCCAAGAAACTCCGCACCTCCGTCACACTCCTGGGTGGCTCCCAAGATAGCACTGCCTCGATCTTCACAGGACCCATTGAAAATCCCGCCTCAGAGATGGCATGTCCTAAGAAGTGGACCTCATGTATCCAGAAATAACACTTCAAGAGCTAACCATATAGCTGGTGCTCTCGAGCTGTGTCGAGCACAACCCGCAAATGGTAGGCAAGCTCCTCTCCAGTAGTCAAGTATATCGATATGTCTTCGATGAAGACTACGACAGATCGATAGAGGTAAGGCTGAAAGATCATGTTCATGAGACTCATGAACACTGCTGAAGCGTTGGTTATGACGAAAGGCATAACCAATAACTCATAGTGGACATACCTAAATCTTAAGGCCGTCTTCTGCACATCCTCATCTCGAACTCTGAGCTGATGATAGCCTGACCTGCAGTCTATCTTCGAGAACCATAATGCTCCATTGAGCTGATCAAAGAGGTTGTCAATACCTAGAAGTGGATACTTATTCTTCACAGTCACCTGGTTTAGGTGACGGTAATAGACACATAGTCGCAAGCTCTCGTCCGCCTTCTTGGAGAACAATATCGGGGAAGCCCATGGTGAAACACTGGGTCGAATGAATCCCTTGCCCTGCAAGTCCGCCAACTGTACCCATAGCTCTCGAAGATCAACGGGAGCCATCCAATATGTTGGAATAGTTATCAGGGCTGTCTCGGGGTATATGTCAATATAAAAGTCTACCTCTCTGTGAGGAGGTCGACCTGGAACGTCATCAGGAAAAACGTCCGCATACTGATCCAACACTACAGAAAAACTCGGACTCCGCACATCCACTACTCCTAGGATGAGGCTATCCAACTAATGAGTGATTGGTTGTCCTCTCCTCTATGTGAGTTCATCCTGCGCTGCAAAGGCACCCTTCTAGCCGGTGAAGGTGAACATGCTTCCATCGGTGCGGACACATCACACCTTTCTCCTAATACAGTCGATCAGAGCATGGACTGTAGATAAAAAATCCATGCCCAAGATGACGTCGTAAGGCCTCGACGTCTCTACCAGAAGATCCGAGCTAAATCTCTCACCTCCTAGAGTAAGCTAACACTACTGGAACGAGTGCGTAATCATCGAGTCTTCTTCAATAGGAGTCTCTAGATGTAAGAATCGAGCTAACGGCTCCATCGGAATCTCCGAGCTCCGAACAAGGGCAGCAGCAAAGAAATAATGACTGGCTTCTATGTCTATAAGAACTGTAGAAATGGTAGAGTAGACATAGATAGTACCTCGAATAATCTCTAGTGCACCATGGTTGTAGGGCTCCACTACCTGACACTGCACCTGCCTCTGTCCGCTATCTCCCGGTGGTCGGGGTGGACTTCCTGGTGGTGTTGGTGGTAGAGCCTCAAAACGTCGCCCACCAACTGCTGCTCGGCCAGCTCATCTGCCTAATCCACCTGCTCCCTACAGACCTCCACGGTTGAACCTCTGCCTCTACCTGGGTGGTCCCTCAATCTTCTGCTGCTTCTCTGTATGGAGGGTCGGGCAGTCATGGGCCATGTGGCCCTGCCCGCCGCATGCATAGCACTATCTGCTCTTCATAAGACTGGATTTGCATCGTGTGCCCCGCATCTCTGAGCCAGTGTCCTAAGGTCATCTGCCTGATGGTCTGGTCTGCTTGGACCACTGTGACATCCGTCGACTGCCAGCTACAGAAGACTCCGCTACATGCCACCCTATGGTAGGACTTATTGCTGGTGTGTAGACTCAGAAAGGAAGCTCTGCACTAAAAGGGATCTCTCTAGTACTCATGCATGTGTCTTAATACTGAGGGAGATCATCGAATCCCTGATCTCATGCCTGAGTTCCTACTCAAAGGTCCGGTCCCGGAAGAATGGGTCCTATACCATGTCCGTGGAATACAGCGAGAGATCGGTAAATCTCACCGAGTACTGGGATACTGTCATGATTCCCTGCCGCAGTTGTAGTATATCATGAATGCACACCGCACTGAGGGTGGCTGGGACGAACTCTGAGCGAAAGAGGCTCTCGAAGTCTGACCAAAGGAAAGATGCCTCATCGTGCACCTGGAGCATCAGGCTCCACCATCTTCCTGCTGCCGCGTGCAGGAGACTCGCTGCAAGGATCACCATGAGGTCAGATGATGTCCCTACTAACATGAAAACATGAACAACAACCTCTAGCCAATCCTCAGATTCCTCAGGGTCTATATCCCCATGGAACCTTGGAGGTCTCTAATGCTGAAACTCGTGCAGTGCACTAAGGAAATGTGCACTCTCAGCTGTTGGGGATGGTGGCATCGGTGGCTCGGCGGGTAAAGGAGCCGCCCGTGCCTCCACTATATTGGGTCCTGCACCGAGGCCTCGTCGCTTGGTGGGCTGTCATCTCTTACAAAGCTCAGAACCCTAGCTGGCTGTCGTCATGGGGCCATCCTGAAAAGAGACAGGTGCACCACATTTAATACAATATACCTGGTGAGCTGACACAAGTAATCACATAGAAAACATTGAAACACACATGCAACCAATGTTTTCATGCATTGAGTCGGAAATCAGAATTCAGGGTCCTGGTGTATGGATACGTCGGCCACCACACCGACACTGGACTCCCTCGACCGATAGACACACTCAATACCCATAACACTATTTCTTCACATAGAAGAACGATCAGAGTCCTGAGTTCTGCAGTAGAACCGAAATCCTCTAATACGAATTTGTCATGACCCGTCCTCGGTACCAGTGCCGTGACTAACCCATGCCTGCCTTCTATAGGCCAGGGGTTGGTGACTAGCATCAATGGCGTAAATCTCGATAAAAGGGACGACATTACCATTTTGTAAGAAAATAATCACCAGAGTATGCATGTAGAAGTAAACACTAAGTCAACTGAGTACAATAGTAAGTGTTAGAAGGTAAATGGGCCAGAATACAAACCCAACTGAAGAAAAGTACAACTGAAAAGAAATTACAGCATTTGAAAAGTAAAGCAGCAACTCCGAGTCGTCCTCTGGTAATGCCACCTGAAGTGTGGGTATAATTAGTCCCCTCTGATCCTTGGCTCCAGCCGTCCTCTCCAAGTACGTCTGGTCCAGTGGTCCACCTCCAGGTACCGTCTAGCTCCATGAGCTCCCACCTCGATCAGTGATGTCCGTTGTCTGCATCCAATACAACGAAGTGCGGGCATAGCCCGTGCAGGGGTGAGTATACACTACTCAGTAGGGACCCCGAGACCCCCGAAGGTCTCCTAGAATCCATGAAGGATAAACCACAAAGGAAAGTTACAATCACAATGTAACAACCAACTCTACATAGGTATATGCCCATACATATACCTATTTCATAAATTCCAGCTCAGCTCTAGCACACGATCCCAAGTACAACCAAGTCCACACATGAAAACATAACCCATTCCACATAGGAAATCACAACCCAATCCACACAATAAAGCGTGACTATCATATCAATGATAATGATTTAAAGTCAAGACTCAGCTCACACAGATATATACTTCTTCGTTAGATGAGAGAGATGATCATATGTATCCACTGATTCATCTATGTTATATAACCCACATAGGATACAAGACCAGCTAAGTTGTCAGACCTACAAAGGATAGAAGACCAGCTACTCTGTCGGACCCACATAGGATACAAGTACAAAGTCTAATACTGTCGGACCCACATAGGATAAAAGAACAGTAGTCAAGTACTTCCAGACCTACTTAGGATACAAGAACAGTAGTCATCGTCATCGAATCCATGGAGGATTCCAGTAAGGTCATCGTCGCTGCCGAACCCATGGAGGATTTCAGTACAGTCATCATCGTCGTCACAGTCGCAGCCAACTCTAGGGTTCCCACACACAGCATCTCGAATCCAGGAGGGTCGGCTCCATGATCCAAGGGGGGGTCGATACATCAACTGACACACAATCTAGAGTTGATTTATCTCGAAGTTATGTCTCGTCAAAAGGAACTCAACGCGACAAACGGCGCGTCAATTGGACGCCCGGTCTGAATGTTATTGGCTTTTTCGTCCAAGGGGGGCCGGTTGGTTTTAAAGTCAAAACCAACCCGACCGTACTCTAACAGTGTCCAAACCTCGAGTGGAGTAAGCCAAAAGAACCGTCTCACAAGGAGGAAACCAAAAAAGTTGACGGCACGTCAATCGGACGTCCGAAGCTCAAGTTATAAGCATTTTTGCTCCAAGGGCCCGGTTGGTTTTGAGTTCGAACAAACCCCCATACCCAAAGTTCTCCGAAACCTTGAGTGTAAAATACCAAAACGACCATATCGATCTAATGCAACTGACGGTGCGTCGATTGGAGGTCCGTAGCCCAAGTTATGGGCGTTTGAATGGATCTGTCCAAAAATAGGGGGTTCAGGCCCGGTCTGACCCAGCCCGATACCCCTGGGTCGGCCTGAACGGAGTCAAACTGACCTGGGTCCAGGACCAGACCGGTTGCGCATGGCGTGGTCCGGCTGGCATGGCCCAGCCCAGCCGGTGCAGCCCGGCCCGGCGCGGGGGTCCGGCCCGACGCGGGATGCCCGACCAGACTCTGGCAGCCTGGCCCAGTGCGGGCGGTCCTACCCGGTGCGGGCGGTCCGGCCCGGTGCATCCGGACCGGTCCCGTGCGAGAGCCCGCTCACCGAGCTGACACGAAAGGGGGGGGGGGGGGGGTGCGCTGCCCCCCTTGCTGGAAAAACGACTGACCATTTATGGGGTACCTTAACCGAACCTGCGAGACCCTTGGTGTCCCGCCTCCAGCTGGCTCACTGGCCGCTTCCCCGAATCTCCAAGGCCATAAGCCGCGGCTCCTAGCCGTCCGCTGTGGCGCGATGGAACCGCGCCCCTCCTCCATGGCCCGACTCCAGCCGCAACCTCTTTCGGTCTCAACGGCGCGGTGCGATGGCTCTGTGCTCCTTCGCCGCGGCCTGCACCGGCCGCGGTTCCTTCGTTTCCGCGCGGTGCGACGGCACCGCGTCGCCACCGTTCCAAACCATAACGAAGAAAAAAAGGGGAGGAGGGTCGGCCGTGTTTTTGCGGTCCGGCCTCCTCCCATTAATTTGATAAAAAGTGGATTATTTAATTAACGATGAATGCCAGAAATATCCATGAACGTATAATCAAACCCCTACTTGGAAGAAGTTGTCAAACGATGATCATCGCGGGAAAATGACATCCCGGGGGGGTGGTGTTTTCGATGACATCATTGGAGAGCATCAATAAGAGGATGCCGTCTCACCCTGGCTGCAAAGAAGAGAAAGATCAGCACGCCATCTCTCCTTGGTGCTTCGACATTCTTCGCGTTCTTCAACAAGATAGAAGATGTTCTTCAAGACTAGAGTATTCTTCTACAATCCTCAACACAACCATTATATCCTAAAAATAAAATAAGCTCCACTTATTTTATTATGCCATGCCATGAGTTCAAAATTTAAAATCTCAAATCCATTAATTGAATTAATGTGTTGGCTTGATTAAATGAGAGGAGAGAAGAAGTTACAACATTAAAAACAAGGTATGTTTTAAAAGAAGTTTAAAGGGGGGTAATGGGGAAAGTGAAAAGGTGGGGGCTTGTGTGGGCCCCACCTTACTAATATCCTATCCAGAATTTAGGATCACATAGTAGAGAGAAATAAAGTTTTGACACAAAATAATTTCACTTAACACTTAAACCACATACTAAATAAATAAAAATAAAATTGTAAACCAATTATATTTTTATTCCTCACATTTTTAACATCTCCTCCTGAGCAATCACACCTTCATAAAAGGTGTTCTTATGCAATTTCCGGCGCTGTGGTTTCATTGGTGCCCTCAGATTTCGATTCCGAGCACCGGTTCAAAAGTTAGAAAAACCAGCTCGTTTGTTCACTGAACTTACCTGAGCTAATATTCGGAAATTGATTCCAGGAACACCGGGCCTCGAAATCAGGTTCCATCAGAAACTGCATACCTGTAAAATCTCTAAGAAATTACGAAAAAAATTTCTTTGAAATTTACGGGTCTTTAAATTACTCCCGCCTCGGGGATTTACGTCCATGTAAAGATTATCAAAATCTAGGGAACAAATGAGGGTACTGAGCACGCATCTGAGCCTCCCGCTCCCAAGTTCTCTCTTGGAGGTTCCTGTGCTGCCACCTGATGCGCACTAGAGGAATCGACCACCCACGTAGGACCCGCTCTTTTCAATCCTTGATCTCCACCGGACCTCCGCAAAAGTCGCCCCGTCATCAATGTCTATCTCTCGATGGTCGATGATATGTGTCGGGTCATGCATGTATCTCTTGAGCTGAGATATGTGGATGACGTCATACACCCTATGCAACTGAGGTGGTAGATGTAAAGACCCGTAAATCTCAAGGAATTTTTTTTCTTAATTTTCTTTGGAATTTTACAAGAGCGCAGTTTCTGACGGCACCTGATTCCGAGGCCCGGTGTGCCCTGAATCATTTTCCGAAGTTTGGCTCGGGTACGTTCAGTGAACAGACGAGCAGGTTTTTCTAAATTTTGAACCGGTGCCTAGAATCGAATTCTGAGGGCACCGATGAAATCGCAGCACTGGTATTTGCTTAGAAACACCTTTTCCGGAGTTGCGTTTTCTCAGGTGTGGTTTTTAATTTTTGGGCTTAAAGTTTTGAAATAAAATAATTTGTTCGACAAACATTATTTTATTTCACTTAAGCCACTTGAAGCAACTTTAAAGCCAGTTAAACTGAGTTAGAACGGATAGGGTGCTATACAGAAATATCCTACCCCCTTGGTAGGATATTTTTGAGGTGGGGCCCGCACGAGCCCCGCCATTTCTTTCCGCTAAGTAACGCAGCCGTGAAAACCCGTAATTATGAAAGTCAAATGACGCGTGTTCTTAAATCCTTAACACACCATTTAAGTGGGAGGTCTATTTCGTGAATTAAATTGGTAGTTTCTTTCGTTTAATTAATTATACGAATTGATGGGTCGTTACATACATTTTTTGTTTGTTGGCGTAAAAATAAAATAAGACCAACAAGTCTTTTTGGAGGATTATTCGTTGAAAGGTTTTGTCAGAGCCTTCATCCTCCTTCGAGAAGAACGCGAAGAACGTGAAGAACGCGAAGAACGCAAAGAACGCCGGCCTCCGACAACGAACGCCGAACCCGCGGAAGGGGACGACGCGGCGCCGTGTTCCGTGACGCCAACGTTCCCTTCCTGCAACTTTCTTGTGTGACGTCTCTTCCTCCGCAACGAATCTTCGATCAGCTGTTTGAGGTAAGAGACTTCGGGATTCTCATAAATCACCCATGTGTTTTTCTTTAACAAAACAAGGATTTAATTTTATATAATTAAATTAAATCTGTTGTTTTTTTGATCCGTTGAGTTCGCCGACTCAACGCCGGTTTCCCCGACGACGCGACGATCTCCTCCTTCCGCGAAAAGCAATTCCACGAAGGACCTGCGTACGACGACGACCAACGAGGTAGGGGTTGTTGTGAACTTTTCCTTTTTCCCGTGTTGTTTCCATTCAAGAATGAAGATCCCGATTCATAAACAATTTTTATTTCCTTAAAAATTGTTTTCGGATATGTATTCATATGATGAATATTTTTCCTCCCGTTGTTTATCACTAACGCGGAGGGTGGGGGCCAAACGAACACGGCCCGACAACCCTCCGTCGTTCTTCGTTATTGTGTGGATTTGACGGTCGACGATGGAACGTGCCGCAACGGAAGTGTGATGGTTCCGCAGTGAAGAGAAAGTCCCGGGAGGAGCAGCGGCGCAGACGGGAATAGAATCGGACCACCAGAACGACACCAGTGGCGCGGGTCACCGGCGCGGCGGCGCCCCGGCGAGCCGCCGGACAAGGCCGCCGCGGCAGAAGCCGCGACGGCGGCACTCACGGACCCGCGGCCGCGTAAGTCTGGCGCGCGCGGGACGCGGCTGAAGCCGCGTCCGGTTGTCCGAGCGACACCCCGCAGGTGCCGTGGGGTTGTCCCGCTGGGGCGGCGGCTCCCCCACGCGTCGCTCGGTTGTCCAGGGCGACACCCCGTGGGTGCCGCGGGGGTGTCACGTGGGGGTGGCGGCTCCCCCCACGTCGCGCGGCCAAGCCGAGCCGAGTTGGCCAAGCCAGGCCGGTCCGACCGGCCGGGACGCGTCCCGGCCGGGCGGGACCGGGTTCGACCAGGTCGGACCGGGTCGACCCGGTTTGGCCGACCCAAGGGGGGGGGGGGGGGGTCGGGCCGGCTCGGCCCGGGCCCGGACCCCCCATCTTCGGACTATTTTCAGTCAAATGCCCGTAACATGAGCTACGAGCTTCCAAACGACTCGCCGTTAGTGGAAACACTCTCCTTGGATCAAGATCGTCATTTCGGTATATCACAATCAAGGTTTCGGAATACATTGAGTTCGGTCGGGTTGGTTCGTACACGAAACCAACTGGGCCTTCGGAGCAGAAACACTCATATCATGAGCTACGAACGTCCGATTGACGTCCCGTCGACTTTGGTGGATTACTCTAAGTGAGACGGAACTTTTGGCTTACTCATCCCGAGGTTTGGACGCAGGTGGACTACGGTCGGGTAGGTTTTGCCTTAAGAACCAACCGTGCCCCTGGGACGAAAAAGCCAATAACTCTTAGACCGGGCGTCCGATTGACGCGCCGTCTACGACGTTGAGTTCCTATTAACAATACGGAACTTTTGGATACATAAACTTCAGACTTTGTGTCAGTTGATGTATCAGCCTCTCGGCTCGTGGAGCGGACCCTCCCGAACGAGCTTGCTGTGTGCGAGAACGCTAGAGCTGGCTGCGACTGCTATTTCGACAGCGACGACCGTGCAGAGATCCTCAGTGGACTGCGGCGACGACCGTGCAGAGATCCTCAGTGGACTGTGCCGACGACTATGCAGATATCCTCAGTGGACTGTGACGACTACTGCACTCAGCGATCCTACGTGGATCAGTGATATAGGTCCTGTGTGGGCCCGATCCTGTGTGGGTCCGATCCTGTGTGGGTCAGCGCTCAGCGGTTCTGTGTGAGCCTGCTCCTACAGGTCCTGTGTGGGCCCGATCCTATGTGGGACTTTGTGGGGTTTTGTTACCTATCGATCCTTTGTGGGTCTGACGACTTAGATGGATCAGTGATCATCTTTATCATCATCCGAAGAAGTATACCTGTGTGAGCTGAATCCTGTGTTACTCTCCTTTGTGGATTGTGTTGAGCTATCCTGTGTGGGTTTACTGTTTACTCCCCTTTGTGGACTGTGTTGAGCTATCCTGTGTGGATTTACTATTTACTATCCTTGTGGATTGTATTGAGCTATCCTGTGTGGGTAAATGTTTTTCTTTCCTGTGTGGACTGGGTTGTGCTTGGGCTCGGAAGTTGGAGCCGAACAGGAATTGATGACTTAGGTATATGTATGTGCATATACCTAAGCCGTGTCAGATGTTACTTTGTGATTGTATACTTCCTTTGTGGATTATCCTTTGTGGATTTCAGGAGACCTTCAGGAGTCTCGGGGTCCCTACTGAGTAGCTTATACTCACCCCTGCACGGGCTATGCACCCACTTCGTTGTGTTGGTTGCAGACGATGGACAGCGCTGATCGTGGTAGAGGCGTGCGGAGCAGGACGGTACCTGGAGGTGGACCACTGGGCGGGACATACTCGGAGCAGTCAGGTGGACCCGAGGAGCAGTGGAGGCTATCAGTACCCACCCTTCAGGTGTTATTTCCAGAGGACGGCTCGACGCTGCGGCTTTTCCTTTCAGTTGCTGTTTTTCCCTTTCAGTTGTACTTTACAGTTGGGCTTGTATTTCCGGCCCCCTTTACTTTCAGCACAGCTTGATACAGTTTTTACATAGTGTTTACTTTTCTACTTGCTTACTCTGTGGTGCTTATTTACTATTCAATGGAAATGCCTTCCCTTTTTCTGGGATTTACGCCTTGGTGCTTGTCGCCAGCCCCTGGCCTATGGAAGGCGGGCTTGGGGTAGTCACGGCACGGGCCCCGAGGACGGGTCGTGACAAATTGGTATCAAAGCTGGTCGGTTCTACCGCAGACTCTAATCATTCTTCTATGTGTATAAATAGTGTTTAGTGTATTGAGTGTGGTTATCAGTGCAGGGAGTCCAGTGTTGGTGCGGCGGCCGACGAATCCGTACACCAGGACCCTGACTTCTGATTTCCGACTTAATGCACGAAAACATTGATTGCATGTGTGTTTCAAGTTTTCCTTGTGATTACTTGTGTCAGCTCACCAGGTATATTGTTCTGACCGTGGCACACTTGTTTCATTTCAGGATGGCCCGACGACAGCAGCCAGCTAGGGTTCCGAGAGTAGAGCGCGATGACATCCCGCCGAGCGACGAGGCCTCGGTACAAGGCCCGTTGACATCAGAGGCACCGGCGGTACCTTTCCCTGCCGAGCCCCCGATGCTTCCAGCGTCGATCACTGACGATGCACGACGCCTCGGAGAACTGCACGAGTTCCAGCGCCAGCGACCACCCAGGTTCCGTGGGGAGACGGACCCCCAGCCATCCAAGGACTGGATGGAGGCAGTCGTCCGAGTTTTCAGGCTAGTGAGGACACTAGCAGACCTCATGGTGATCCTCGCGGCGAGCCTACTGCACGCAGCAGCAGGGCGATGGTGGAGCTTGATGCTCCTGGTACACGATGAGGCCTCCCTCATCTGGACGGACTTCGAGATCCTCTTCCGCTCAGAGTTCATCACGGCCACCCTCTGTGCGGTGCGCATTCAGGAGCTTCTTCAGCTGCGGTAGGGCAGCTTGACGGTCGCCCAGTACGCGACGAGGTTCACCGATCATTCTCTCTACACGACCGACATGGTACGCGACCCCTTCTTCCGGGCCCGGCCCTTCGAGCAGGGATTAAGACAAAAGATTAGGGCATCGCTGATCTCCCTCAGCATCCCGACCCAAGCAAGAGTGCTAGAGCGAGCCCTTCTGATCGAGAGCGTTCTGGCTGAGTCCACAGCGAGACCTACCGCAGGGCGGCAGGTAGCGGAGTCTTCGGCAGCTAGTAGCCGACGGATGACTCATGGTTCCAGGCAGACCAGACCCTCTCGTAGACGACCTCAGGACACTGGATCAGCAGTGCGGGGAACACAGCGCGGAGCCAGTCTTCCGAGAGGTAGGCAGTGCTACTCGGGCGGCGGGCAAGGCCACATGGCTCGTGACTTCCTGACCCGCCGTACCAACGAGCAGTAGACGGTGGAGGGGCCACCCAGGTAGAGGCAGAGGGTCGACCATTGCGGTCCACATGGAGGAGGCGGACGAGGCAGAGGAGCTGGCCGAGCAACAGGTGGTGGGCGATGCTTTGAGGCTCTGCCACCAGCACCACCACCAGGAGGCCCGCCCCGACCACCGGGAGCTGGCGGGCAGAGACAGGCACAGCTCCAAGCAGCGGAGGCCTACCATCACGGCGCACCAGAGATGATTCGAGGTACGATCTATATCTATTCCACCGTTGCTGCAGTTCTTATAGACACAGGAGCGAGTCACTCTTTCATAGCCGCTGCCCTTGTTCGGAGCTCGGAGATTCCGACAGAGCCGTTGGCTCGATCCTTACGGCTAGAGACTCCTACGGGAGCAGACTCGACGATTACGCACTGGTGCCGGAAGTGTGAGCTTACTCTAGGAGGCGAGAGCTTCGGCTGGGACCTTCTTGTAGCGGTGTCGAGGCCTTACGACGTCATCTTGGGCATGGATTGGTTATCTACGGTCCATGCATAGATTGACTGCATTAGGCGCAAGGTGCGATGTGTACGCACCGATGGGAGAAGGTTCACCTTCACCGGCGAGAAGGGAGCCTTAGAAGCACAGGATGGACTCCCGCAGAGGAGAGGACAACCCATCACTCATCAGTTGGCTAGCCTCATCCTTGGAGCAGTGGACGTGCGGAGTCCTAGATTTTCTGCAGTGGTGGATCAGTATGCGGACGTCTTCCCCGACGACGTTCCAAGACTACCTCCTCGCAGAGAGGTAGACTTTTACATTGACCTGTACCCCGGGACAACTCCGATATCCACTTCAGCATATCGGATGGCCCCTGCTGGGCTTCGAGAGCTATGGGTACAGTTGGAGGATTTGCAGGGCAAGGGGTTCATCCGACCCAGTGTCTCACCCTGGGCTTCCCCGATTTTGTTCACCAAGAAGGAGGACGGGAGCTTGCGACTGTGCATCGACTATCGTTTCCTGAACCATGTGATAGTGAGGAACAAGTATCCGCTACCGAGGATTTATGACCTCTTTGATCAGATCAAGGGAGCACAGTGGTTCTCGAAGATAGACCTTAGGTCAGGCTATCATTAGCTCAGAGTTCGAGACGAGGACGTGCAGAAGACGGCCTTCAGGTGTCGTTATGGCCACTATGAGTTCTTGGTTATGCCTTTCGCTGTAACCAACGCTCCAGAAGTGTTCATGAGCTTCATGAACAGGATCTTCTAGCCGTACCTCGATCGATTTGTCGTGGTCTTCATCGACGACATTTTGGTGTACTCGACCACCGTGGAGGAGCACACCTACCACTTTCGGGTTGTACTAGACACACTCCGAGAGCACCAGATTTATGGAAAGCTCTCGAAGTTCCAGTTCTGGTTACGTGAGGTCCACTTCTTGGGGCACGTCATTTCTGAGGCGGGATTTGCAGTGGATCCCGCGAAGATCGAGGCAGTGCTAGCTTGGGAGCCACCCAGGAGCGTGACAGAGGTGCGGAGTTTCTTGGGCCTAGCCGGATATTATCATAGATTCGTGATGGAATTCTCTAGAGTTGCGACGCCACTCTCAGATTTGACGAAGAAGGGGAAACCCTTTGTGTGGTCAGACAAATGTCAGCAGAGCTTCCAGGAGCTGTTGCAGAGATTGACCAGCGCACCTATCTTGAGGTTGCCTGAGGGGGGAGTTGGTTATGTAGTCTACTGCGATGCATCAGGGACTGGATTCGGGTGTGTCCTGATGCAGGAGCGGGCTGTGATTGCCTATGGATCACGTTAGTTGAGGCCGCATGAGCAGAATTACGCTACCCATGACCTGGAGTTATCAGCAGGGGTCTTCGCTCTGAAGACATGGTGGCACTATCTGATGGGCGAGCGCTTTACAGTCTTTTCTGACCACCAGAGTCTCAGGTACATATTCTCGCAGAAGGACCTGAACCTGAGACAGCGGTGATGGTTTGAGTTCCTCTGGGACTATGAATTTGAGATATTCTATACTCCTGGGAAGGGGAACGTGGTAGCTGATACCCTCAGTAGGAGGACGGGCATCCAGCTACTTGAGGAGGCGATAGAGAAGCTATCCGCTTTGCAGATATCCTTCGTGGATAGAGACAGAGCATCCTTCCTTCAGTCTCTCACAGTCACCCCTCCACTACTGCAGCGGGTCAGAGAGGCACAGCGTGGGGATGCTGACTGTGAGACACGGTGTGCACAGATATCCTCGGGACAGGCACCTGACGGTTTCTCCCTTAGAGTAGAGCACGGTGTCCTTTTCAGAGGACGTACCTTGGTACCAGTCGCTTTACGAGAGGAGGTGCTGAGAGAGTTTCAGACTTCTCGTTTGGCGGTACATCCTGGAGTGGCGAAGATGTACCAGGACCTCAGGCGACAACACTGGTGGCCGGGCATGAAGAAGGCTGTGGCAGAGTTCGTTTCACGGTGCCTCACCCGCCAGCAGGTGAAGGCAAAGCATCAGGTGCCAGCAGGCTTGGTATATCCCTTGGAGGTCCCGGAGTGGAAGTGGGACGGGATATCTATGGAATTCGTGACTGGAATTCCACGCACTTCCAGAGGCCACGACTCCATTTGGGTGATTGTTGACCGACTCACCAAGTCGGCACACTTCTTACCCATCAGAGAGCAGGGCTCAGTGGAGAGCTTGGGGCGTCTCTACGTTCAAGAGATTGTACGACTTCACGGTGTGCCATAGACTATCGTCTCTGATCGGGACGCTCGTTTTACTTCCCGACTTTTGAAGGGGTCGCAGGAGGTGTTCAGGACGCGGCTACATCCGAGAACCGCCTTTCACCCTTAGACGGATGGTCGGACGGAGAGGACCATTCAGACTCTCGAGGACATGCTCCGCGCATGTTTCCTCGACTTTGGTCGCAGCTGGGAGGACCACCTACCCTTGGTGGAGTTCGCGTACAACAACAGCTACCACTCCACCATCGGGATGGCACCATACGAGGCGTTGTACGACAAGCCTTGTAGATCTACTTTGTGCTGGACCGACCCTGGGGAGTCAGCACTCGTGGGACCAGAGATGGTCCGGGCCACGACAGGGAAGGTTCAGGTCATCCAGGAGTGGATGAGGACAGCTCAGTGCCGGCAGAAGTCATATGCTGACAGGAGGCGGAGGCCACTAGAGATCGAGGATGGTGACCACGTCTTCTTGCGGGTCTCACCTTGACGTGGTTTGCAGAGATTTGGCCAAGGCGGAAAGTTGTCTCCACGCTTCATCAGGCCTTTCTAGGTCCTCAATAGGATTGGTGAGGTGGCTTATCGCCTGGCTCTACCACCTCAGTTGCACCGGGTGCACGACGTCTTCCACGTATCTCAGCTGAGGAGATATGTGCACGAACCGACGCACATCATTGACCATGGGGACCTAGACGTGGATGATGGGGTGACTTTTGCAGAGGTCCCAGTGGAGATAGAGGATCGACAGGAGCAGGTCCTATGTGGATGAACGATTCCTCTTGTGCGCATCAGATGGCAGCACGAGAACCTCCAGGAGAGCACATGGGAGCGGGAGGCCCAAATGCGTGCTCAGTAGCCACATTTTTTCCCTAGTTTATGATGTATCTTTACGGGGACGTAAATCCCTGAGGTGGGAGTAATGTAAAGACCTGTAAATTTCAAGGAAATTTTTTTCTTAATTTTCTTTGGAATTTTACAAGAGCGCAGTTTCTGACGGCACCTGATTCCGAGGCCCGGTGTGCCCGAAATCATTTTCTGAAGTTTGGCTCGGGTACGTTCAGTGAACGGACGAGCGGGTTTTTCTTACTTTTGAACCAGTGCCCAGAATCAAATTTTGAGGGTACCGATGAAATCGCAGCGCCGGTATTTTCTTAGAAACACCTCTTCCGGAGTTGAGTTTGCTCGGGTGTGGTTTTTATTTTTTGGGCTTCAAGTTTAGAAATAAAATAATTTGTTCGACAAACATTATTTTATTTCACTTAAGCCACTTGAAGCCACTTGAAAGCCACTTAATCTGAGTTAGAATGGATAGGGTGCTATCCAGAAATATCCTACCCCCTTGGTAGGATATTTGTGAGGTGGGGCCCGTAGAAGCCCCACCGTTTCTTTCCGCTAAGTAACACACCCGCAAAAACCCGTCATTATGAAATTCAACTGACACGTTTTCTTAAATCCTTAACGCACCATTTAATTGGGCGGTTTATTTCATGAATTAAATGGGCAGTTTCTTTTATTGAATTAATTCAATGAATTGATGGGTCATTACTTACCTTTTTATTTTGTTGGCGTAATAATAAAATAAGACCAACAAGTCATTTTGGAGGATTATTCGTTGAGAGGTTTTGTCAGAGCATTCAACCTCCTTCGCGAAGAACGTGAAGAACGCGAAGAACGTGAAGAACGCCGGCCTACGACGATGAACGCCGAACCCGCGAAAGTCGACGATGCGACACCGTGTTCCGCGACGCCGACGTTCCCTTCCTACAACGTTCTTCTGCGACGTCTCTTCCTCCGCAACGAATCTTCGATCAGCTGTTTGAGGTAAGAGACTTCGGGATTCTCTTAAATCTCCCTTGTGTTTTTCTTTATCAAATCACGGATTTAAATTTATATAATTAAATTAAATCTGTTGTTTTTTGATCCGTTGAGTTCACCGACTGAACGCCGGTTTCTGCGACAACGCGACGATCTCCTCCTTCCGCGATGAGCAATTCCGCGAAGGACGTGCGTACGACGACGACCAACGAGGTAAGGGTTGTTGAGAACTTTTCCTTTTTCCCGTGTTGTTTCCATTCAAGAATGAAGAACCCGATTCATAAACAATTTTTATTTCATTAAAAATTGTTTTTGGATATGTATTCATATGTTAAATATTGTTCCTCCTGTTGTTTATCACTAACGCGGAGGGTGGGGGCCAAACGAACACGGCCCGACAACCCTCAGTCGTTCTTCGTTATTGTGCGGATTTGACCGGCGACGAAGGAACATGCCGCAACGGAAGTGTGATGGTTCCGCAGTGAAGAGAAAGTCCCGGGAGGAGCAGCGGCGCAGACGGGAACAGAATCGGACCACCGGAGCGACTCCGGGGGCCGGCGGAATCCGCCGGCGGTGCCGGCAGCCGGGAGCGGCGGTGCCCCGGCACGCCACCGGACAAGGCCGCTGCAGCAGAAGCCGTGGCGGCGGCACTCGCGGACCCACGGCCACTTAGGTCCGGCGCGCGCGGGACGTGGCTGAAGCCACGTCTGGTTGTCCGAGCGACACCCCACGGGGGCCGCGGGGTTGTCGCGCGGGGGTGGCGGCTCCCCCCCCCCCCCCCCCCGCGTCGCTCGGCTGTCCAGGGCGACAACCCGCGGGTGCCGCGGGGGTGTCACGCGAGGGTGGTGGATCCCCCCCGCATCGCCTGGCCGAGCCAGGCCAGTCCGGCCGGTCGGACCGGGTTGACTCGGTTCGGCCGACCCAAGGGGGGGGGGGGGGGTCGGGTCGGCTCGGCCCGCGCCCGGACCCCCCATATTCGGACTGTTTTCGGTCAAATGGCCATAACATGAGCTATGTGCTTCCAAACGAGTCTCTGTCAATGGAAAAAAAATCCTTTGATCGAGATGGTCGTTTTGGTATATCGCACTCAAGGTTTCGGAATACTTTGAGTTCGGCCGGGTTGGTTCGTACACGAAACAAACTTGGCCTTCGGAGCGGAAAGACTCATATCTTGAGCTACGAATGTCTGATTGACGTGCCATTGACTTTTGTGGATTCCTCTAAGTGAGACGGAACTTTTGGCTTACTCTTCCCGAGGTTTGGACACAGGTGGAGTACGGTCGGGTTGGTTTTGCCTTAAGAACCAACCGGGCCCCTAAGACGAAAAAGCCAATAACTCTTAGATCGTGCGTTCGAATGACGCGCCGTCTGCAACGTTGAGTTCCTGTTGACGATACGGAACTTTTGGATACATCAACTTTGGACTTTGTGTCAGTTGATGTATCAGCCTCTCGGCTCGTGGAGCGGACCCCCCCCCCCCGAACGAGCTTGCTGTGTGCGGGAACCCTAGAGCTGGCTGTGACTGCTACTTCGACAGCGACGACCATGCAGAGATCCTCATTGGATTGCGGCGACGACCGTGCAGAGATCCTCAGTGGACTGCAACGAAGACTGTGCAGAGATCCTCAGTGGACTGCAACGACTACTGCACTCAGCGATCCTACGTGGATCAGTGCTACAGGTCCTGTGTGGGCCCGATCCTGTGTGGGTCCGATCCTGTGTGGGTCAGCATTCAGCGGTTCTGTGTGAGCCAGCGCATATAGGTCCTGTGTGGGCCCGATCCTGTGTGGGTCTTTGCGGGGGTCAGTTACCTATCGATCCTTTGTGGGTCCAATGACTTAGATGGGTCAGTGATCATCTTTATCGTCATCCGAAAAAGTATACCTGTGTGAGCTGAATCCTGTGTTACTCTCCTTTGTGGATTGTGTTGAGCTATCCTGTGTGGATTTACTGTTTACTCCCCTCTGTGGATTGTGTTGAGCTATCCTGTGTGTATTTACTGTTTACTCTCCTTGTGGATTGTGTTGAGAAATCTTGTGTGGGTATACGTTTTTCTTTCCTGTGTGGACTGGGTTGTGCTTGGGCTCGGACGTTGGAGCCGAACAGGAATTGATGACTTAGGTATATGCATGGGCATATACCTAAGCCGTGTCAGATGTTACTTCGTGATTGTATCCTTCCTTTGTGGATTATCCTTTGTGGATTTTGGGAGACCTTCGGGAGTCTCGGGGTCCCTACTGAGTAGCTTATACTCACCCATACACGGGCTATGCCCGCACTTCGTTGTGTTGGTTGCAGACGACGAACAGCGCTGATTTGTGGTGGAGGCGTGTAGAGCAGGACGATACCTGGAGGTGGACCACTGGACGGGACGTACTTGGAGCAGTCAGGTGAACCCGAGGAGCAGTGGAGTCTATCTTTACCCACCCTACAGGTGGGATTTCCAGAGCACGGCTTGACGCTGCGGCTTTTCCTTTCAGTTGCTATTTTTCCCTTTCAGTTGTAATTTATAGTTGTGCTTGTATTTCCGGCCCCCTTTACATTCAGCGCAGCTTTTTACAGTTTTTAATTTGTGTTTACTTTTCCTATTGCTTACTCTGTGGTGCTTTTTTACTATTCAAAGGCAATGCCTTCCCTTTTTCCAGGATTTACGCCTTGGTGCTAGTCGCCAGCCCCTGGCCTATGGAAGGCGGGCTTGGGGTAGTCACGACACGGGCCCCGAGGACGGGTCGTGACAAATTGGTATCAACGTTGGTTGGTTCTACCACAGACTCTGATCTTTCTTCTATGTGAAGCAATAGTGTTTAGCGTATTGAGTGTGGTTATCAGTCCAGGGAGTCCAGTGTTGGTGCGGTGGCCGACGTATCCATACACCAGGACCCTGACTTCTGATTTCCGACTTAATGCATGAAAAAATTGATTTCATGTGTGTTTCATGTTTTCTTTGTGATTACTTGTGTCAGGTCACCAGGTATACTGTTCTGACTGTGGCGCACTTGTTTCCTTTCTGCATGGCCTGACGACAGCAGCCAGCTAGGGTTCCGAGAGTAGAGCACGATGACAGCCTGCCGAGCGACGAGGCCTCGGTACAGGGCCCGTTGACAGCAGAGGCACCGGCGGTACCTTTGCCCACCGAGCCCCCGATGCTTCCAGCGCCGATCGCTGACGATGCATGATGCCTCGGAGCTTTGCACGAGTTCCAGCGCCAGTGACCACCCAGGTTCTGTGGGGAGATGGACCCCCAAGCAGCCGAGGACTGGCTGGAGGTAGTCGTCCGAGTTTTTAGGCTAGTGAGGACACCAGCAGACCTCATGGTGATCCTCGCGGCGAGCCTACTGCACGCAGAAGCAGGGCGATGGGGGAGCTTGAATCTCCAGGTACACGATTAGGCCACCCTCATCTGGATGGACTTCGATAGCCTCTTCCACCCAGAGTTCGTCCCGGCCACCCTCCGTGCGGTGCGCATTCAGGAGCTTCTTCAGTCGCGGCAGGGCAGCTTGACGGTCGCCCAGTACGCGGAGAGGTTCACCGATCTTTCTCGCTACTCGACCGACATGGTACGGGACCCCTTATTCCGGGCCTGGACCATCGAGCAGGGATTAAGACACGAGATCAGGGCATTTCTGATCTCCCTCAGCATCCCGACCCAGGGAGGACTGCTAGAGCGAGCCCTTCTGATCGAGAGCTTTCTGGCTAAGTCCACATCGAGACCTACCGCAGGGCGGTAGGTAGCAGAGTCTTCGGCAGCTGGTAGCCGACAGATGACTTAGGGTTCCAGGCAGACCAGACCCTCTTGTAGACGACCTCAGGACACTGGCTCAGTAGTGCGGGGCACGTAGCGCGGAGCCAATCTTCTGAGAGGCAGGCAGTGCTACTCGTGCGGTGGGCAGAGCCACATGGCTCATGACTGCCCGACCCGCTGTACTGAGGAGCAGCTGACGGTGGAGGGGCCACCCAGGAAGAGGCAGAGGGTCGACCGTGGCAGTCCGCAGGGAGGAGGCGGACGAGGCAGAGGAGCTGGCCGAGCAGTAGGTGGTGGGCGACGCTTTGAGGCTCTGCCACCACCACCACCAGGAGGTCCGCCCCGACCACCGGGAGCTGGCAGGCAGAGACAGGCAAAGCTCTAGGCAGCGGAGGCCTATGACCACAGCACACCAGAGATTATTCGAGGTACGATATGTGTCTATTCCACCCTTGCTTCAGTTATTATAGACACAGGAGTGAGTCACTCTTTCATAGCCGCTGCCCTTGTTCGGAGCTCGGAGATTCCGACAGAGCCGTTGGCTCGATCCTTACGGCTAGAGATTCCTATGGGAGCAGACTCGATGATTACGCACTGGTGCCGGGAGTGTGAGCTTACTCTAGGAGGCGAGAGGTTCGGCTGGGATCTTCTTTTAGTGGCGTCAAGGCCTTACGACGTCATCTTGGGCATGGATTGGTTTTCTATAGTCCATGCACAGATTGACTGCATTAGGCGCAAGGTGTGATGTGTACGCACCGACGGGAGAAGGTTCACCTTCACTAGCGAGAAGGGAGCCTTAGCAGCACAGGATGGACTCCCGCAGAGGAGAGGATAACCCATCACTCATCAGTTGGCTAGCCTCATCCTTGGAGTAGTGGAAGTGCGGGGTCCTAGTTTTCCTGCAGTGGTGGATCAGTATTCAGACGTCATCCCCGACGACGTTCCAGGAGTACCTCCTCGCAGAGAGGTTGACTTTTACATTGACCTGTATCCAGGGACAACCCCAATATCCAATCCAGCGTATCAGATGTCCCCCACTGAGCTTCGAGAGCTACGGGTATAGTTGGAGGATTTGCAGGGCAAGGGGTTCATCTGACACAGTAATTCACCCTGGGCTTCTCGCTAAGAAGGCGGACGGGAGCATGCGACTGTGTGTCGAATATCTTCGCCTGAACTAGGTGACAGTGAGGAACA
The DNA here is from genome assembly GCA_963277665.1 of Viscum album. Classification (NCBI taxonomy): domain Eukaryota; kingdom Viridiplantae; phylum Streptophyta; class Magnoliopsida; order Santalales; family Viscaceae; genus Viscum; species Viscum album. Next base: position 6,961 of record CAUJRU010000708.1, on the reverse strand, counting down.
AGTATCCGGTACTGAGGATTGATGACCTCTTCGATCAGCTCAAGGGAGCACGGTGGTTCTCGAAGATAGACCTCAGGTCAGGCTATCATCAGCTCAGAGTTCGAGATGAGGACGTGCAGAAGACGGCCTTCAGGTGTCGGTATGGACACTATGAGTTCTTGGTTATGCCTTTCGGCAAAACCAACGCTCTGGCAGTGTTCATGAGGCTCATGAACAGGATCTTCCAGCAGTACCTCGATCGATTTGTCGTGGTCTTCATCGACGACATTTTGGTGTACTCGACCACCGAGGAGGAGAACGCCTACCACTTGTGGGTTGTACTAGACACACTCTGAGAGCACCAGCTTTATGGAAAGCTCTCGAAGTGACAGTTCTGGTTACCTTAGGTCCACTTCTTGGGGCACGTCATTTCTGAGGCGGGAGTTGCAGTGGGTCTCACGAAGATCGAGGCAGTGCTATCTTGGGAGCCACCTAGGAGAGTGGCGGAGGTGCGGAGTTTCTTGCGCCCAACCGGATACAATCGGTGATTCATGCCGGACTTCTCTAGAGTTGTGGCGCCACTCTCATCTTTGAAGAAGATGGGAAAACCCTTTGTGTGGTCAGAAAGATGTCAGTAGAGCTTCCAGGAGCTGAGACACAGATTGACCAGCGCACCTATCTTGAGGTTTCCTGAGGAGGGAGTTGGTTATGTAGTCTACTGCGATGCATCATGGACCAGACTCTGGTGTGTCCTGATTCCGGAGCAGGCCATGATTGCCTATGGATCACGTCAGTTGAGGCCGCATGAGAAGAACTACGCTACCCATGACCTGGAGTGAGCAGCAGTGGTCTTCGCTCTGAAGACATGGCGGCACTATCTGATGGGCGAGCGCTTTACAGTCTTTTCTGAACACCAGAGTCTCAGGTATATCTTCTCGCAGAGGGACCTGAACCTGAGACAGCGGCGATGGCTCGAGTTCTTCCAGGACTATGACTTTGAGATAGTCTATACTCCTAGGAAGGGGAACATGGTAGCCGATGCCCTCAGCAGGAGGACGGGCATCCAGCTACTTGAGGAGGCGACAGAGCTGCTATCCGCTTTGTAGAAATCCATCGTGGATAGAGATGGAGCAGCCTTCCTTCAGTCTCTCATAGTCACCCCTCCACTACTGCAGCGGGTCAGAGAGGCACAGTGTGGGGACACTGACTGTGAGACACGGCGTGCACAGATATCCTCGGGACAGGCACCTGATGTTTTCTCCCATGGAGCAAAGCACGACGTCCTTTTCAGAGGACGTACCTTGGTACCAGCCGCTTTACGAGAGGAGGTGCTGAGAGAGTTTCACACTTCTCCTTTGGCGGTACATCCTGGAGTGGCGAAGATGTACCAGGACCTCAGACGACAGCACTGGTGGCCGGGCATGAAGAAGGCTGTGACAGAGTTCGTTTCACAGTGCCTCACCTGCCAGCAGGTGAAGGGAGAGCATCAGGTGCCCGCAGGCTTGGTACCGCCCTTGAAGGTCCCATAGTGGAAGTGAGACGGGATATCTATGGACTTCGTGACTGGACTTCCACGCACTTCCAGAGGCCACGACTCTATTTGGGTGATTGTTGACCAACTCACCAAGTCGGCACACTTCTTACCCATCAGAGATCAGGGCTCAGTGGAGAGATTGGCGCGTCTCTACATTTAGGAGATTGTACGGCTTCACGGTGTGCCATCGACTATCGTCTCCGATCGGGACACTCGTTTTACTTCCCGGCTTTGGAAGGGGTTGCAGGAGGCGTTCGGGACACGGCTACGTCTAAGCACCGCCTTTCACCCTCAGACGGATGGTCGGATGGAGAGGACCATTTAGACTCTCGAGGACATGCTCCGCGAATGTGTCCTTGACTTTGGTCGTAGCTGGGAGGACCACCTACCCTTGGTGGAGTTCGCGTAAAACAACAGCTACCACTCCACCATCGGGAAGGCACCATACGAGGCGTTGTACGGAAGACCTTGCAGATCTCCTTTGTGCTGGACATACCCTGGGGAGTCAGCACTCGTGGGACCAGATATGGTCCGGGTCACGACAGAGAAGGTTCAGGTCATCTAGGAGCAGATGAGGACAGCTCAGAGCCGGCAGAAATCATATGCTGACAGGAGGCGGAGGCCACTAGAGTTCGAGGATGGCGACCACGTCTTCTTGCGGGTCTCACCTCGATGTGGTTTGCAGAGATTTGGCCGAGGCAAAAAGTTGTCTCCATGCTTCATCGGGCCTTTCCAGGTCCTCAGCAGGAATGGCGAGGTCACTTATCACCTGGCTCTACCACCTCAGTTGCACCGGGTGCACGACGTCTTCCAAGTATCTCAGCTGAGGAGATACGTGCACGACCCGACGCACATCATTGACCATGGGGAGCTAGACGTGGATGATGGGGCGACTTTTGCGGAGGTCCCTGTGGAGATAGAGGATCGACAGGAGCGAGTCCTACGTGGATGATCGATTCCTCTTGTGCGAATCAGATGGCAGCACGAGAACCTCTAGGAGAGCACATGGTAGTGGGAGACTCAGATGCGTGCTCAGTACCCACATTTGTTTCCCTAGTTAATGATGTATCTTTACGGGGACGTAAATCCCTGAGGTGGGAGTAATGTAAAGACCCGTAAATTTCAAGGAATTTTTTTTCTTAATTTACTTAGGAATTTTACCAGAGCACAGTTTCTGACGGCACCTGATTCTGAGGTCCGGTGTGCCCGGAATCATTTTCTGAAGTTTGGCTCGGGTACGTTCAGTGAACGGACGAGCGGGGTTTTCTAACTTTTGAACCGGTGCCCGGAATCAAATTATGAGGGCACCGATGAATTCGAAGCCCCGGTATTTTCTTAGAAACGCCTCATCCGGAGTTGCGTTTGCTGGGGTGTTGCATTTAATTTTTGGGCTTAAAGTTTAGAAATAAAATAATTTGTTCGAAAAACATTATTTTATTTCACTTAATCCACTTGAAGCCACTTGAAAGCCACTTAAACTGAGTTAGAATGGATAGGGTGCTATCCAGAAATATCCTAAACCCTTGGTAGGATATTTGTGAGGTGGGGCCCGCACGAGCCCCGCCGTTTCGTTCCACTAAGTAACGCACCCGCGAAAAACCCTTCATTATGAAAGTCAACTAACGCGTTTTCTTAAATCCTTAACGCACCATTTAATTGGGCGGTTTATTTCGTGAATTAAATGGGTGGTTTCTTTCATTGAATTAATTCAACGAATTGATGGGTTGTTACTTACGTTTTTTGTTTGTTGGTGTAATAATAAAATAAGACCAACAAGTCTTTTTGAAGGATTATTCGTTGAGAGGTTTTGTCAGAGCCTTCATCCTCCTTCGCGAAGAACGCGAAGAACGCGAAGAACGCGAAGAACGCGAAGAAAGCCGGCCTCCGACGAAGAACGCCGAACCCGCGGAAGTCGACGACGCGACGCCATGTTACGCGACACCGACGTTCCCTTCCTGCAACATTCTTCTGCGACGTCTCTTCCTCCGCAACGAATCTTCGTTCATCTATTTGAGGTAAGAGACTTCAGGATTCTCTTATATCTCCCTTGTGTTTTTCTTTAACAAAAAATGGATTTAATTTTATATAATTAAATTAAATCTGCTTTTTTTTGATCCGTTGAGTTCTCCGACTCAACGCCGGTTTCCACGACGACGCGACGATCTCCTCCTTCCGCGACGAGCAATTCCGCGAAGGACGTGCGTATGACGACGACCAACGAGGTATGGGTTGTTGTGAACTTTTCCTTTTTCCAGTGTTGTTTCCATTCAAGAATGAACAACCCGATTCATAAACAATTTTTTTCCTTAAAAATTGTTTTTGGATATGTATTCATATGTTGAATATTGTTCCTCCTGTTGTTTATCACTAACGCGGAGGGTGCAGGCCAAACGAACACGGCCCGACAACCCTCCGCTGTTCTTCATTATTATGCAGATTTGACGGGTGACGACAGAATGTGCCGCAATGGAAGTGTGATGGTTCCGCAATGAAGAGAAAGTCCCGGGAGGAGCAGCGGCGCAGACGGGAACAGAATCGGACCACCGGAGTGACTCTGGTGGCCCGCGGAAGCCGCGGGCGGCGCGGGTCACCGGCGCGGCGGCACCAGCAGCCGGGAGCGGCGACGGCCCAGCGCGCCGCCGGACAAGGCCACCGTGGCAGAAGCCACGACGGCGGCTGAAAGCGCGTTGTCGTGGGCGCCCTCAAATGATTAGTATGATTTTGGGGTAGTTAGGTTCAGCAGAGTGGCTGACCAAGGTCGTCTCTCAAAAGAAGAAGTGAATTAAAACAATTTTTAGAGGTATTCTAGAAGTAAAAGAAAAGAGAATAAAAACACTACTTGAAAGGATGGGGGTGGTTGTTTATAGTTTATGAATCTAGAAGAAGTTTGCTGGAAGAATATTGTGTTTGTTTTGTTTTTAGTTTTGAAATGAAGTATGATTAAAATGACACAACAAGAAGATGTTTTTTAGAAATCTATTTTAAAAGGCGTAATCGATCTAACACTACCTCTTAAATAATTTATTAATCATTATTATTTAAATTAATATTCACTTAATTATGATCCCTTAAATTGTTAAATCCCGAACCCTACGAGAATTAACTTTACCACGAAGATGAAGTGAATTTAACCTTTGGCTAACTTCAGAACATGCAATCGCAACACCCGGCTTTGATTGATGTTCAATGATTAGCTTATGCTCAGTGGTAAATTAAGGCACATAACCACTCTGGAAATGAGGATTAATTGAGTTTAGGGATTATATTTGAACTCTAAAAATTTATCCCGTATGGTCTTATATTACCGATTATGATTGCACTCTCACAATTTACACAATTCCCGGCCTCACGTGTTATGTGTTAACTATTCAATTGCTTGCTTAGTTTAATTTAAATTAAAAACTCAGTTAATGGATCATGTTTAGTGAATTATAGTAGATCATTGATTCAAAATAAATTAATTAAGAAGGTGAGAGGTCAACCGATTACTAAAAAGAACTACTCTTCCATGGGCGGTGTAGTCATCGTGGAGACGATTTGCATAAGCAAAGGATTGAAAGGGTATAACCCAATCTTGTCTCCATTCTTGATTCCATCCCAAAGAGGAAGATTAAGATAAGTAGAAATTTAAACAAAACTGAAGGAAATAGAATAAATAAAATAATAACAAAGAAGTTTATTACATAAACAAAATCATTACAACATGAAGAAGAGAAGGAGGCTTCGATGAGGGGATCCTTGCTTCAAGAGCTACCCCTCTTACAATGGTTGGAGAATTTGGGTGAAACAAATTATCCTCTGCCTCCAATATCCTAATGCACGTCCCAACCCCTCCAAATGAGAAAAACTACAATTTATAGAGGGGAGGGGAGGAGAGGTTACAAGTGGTTTCAAGTGTGAATGTGGAAATTTGGCCAAATATTTTAATGCAAATTGCACCGCCCATTTGACCACCAAAACGCGTGAATTGGATGGCCTTCCAGAAGGATCAAATGTGCCGATATGAGTCTTCTAACTCTCTCAAAATTTGGGCTCAATACTTGCCAATATGAAAGCGTTATGGCCGACATACAGAAGCTTCTCCATTCTGGCGAGCCCAACCCAACTTTGACTTCATGGCCCAATTTAAACAACCAAATGAACTCTTTAGCTCTAGTGTCCTGAATAAAAGTTGTATATACTTCAGGTAGGAACACTGTTACAAAATTTCAAATTCCAATAATAAATATAAAAATATATATCTTCGAAACACTACAGTGAACTATAAAGGGTAAAACTGGAATTTTAATCAAATATTCAAATGAATGATCTAATCCCAAATACTTTCTAATTAAACATATTTAGCACAATGTGAGGAAATTATATCATTTATTATCAATAAAATATTCAATAAAATAGTGTTTTATCAACTCTCCCACACTTACCCTTTTGCACTCCTGGGCAAAATATCATATCAAGTAAACATCAATATCAAATCCAAACCAATTTTAAAACACATATCCTTGAGATCAATCAATTTCCCACCAAGAATCAAAAGATATCATGCCTCATAAAAACATTATTTCAAGTTCTCCATTTATATCATTCAATATATTTCCACTTCATTTATCCTCCCATGCACAAAACACTTACCTCGCTTGAATTTTCCCTCATCACTCAAATATCAATTTTTTTACAATGTCTTTCTCATCCAAACTCATACAAGGGTCACCATAGGCTTGATAGATTCCTACATCGCTAACCTATGTGAGTCAAGGACATATGATTATCATGAGGACTTTTCAGGGTTGTTCTGTGGCTTTCGGTTGGTAGGATTAAGATGTGAAAAATTCTGAGGCTGAATGAGGAGGGCTTGACTCTTTTGAAGCAAAATTGCATTAATCTAATTTTCACTTAAATATGGTCTTCTCTTCAATCCCCATAGTATCAATTCAGCTCCATCATCATGAAAAGTCATGAAAGTTTTACACCATTCATTATTTCAGCATAAAAAATGTCAATCTTCTCAAGCATAATTTTCTTGAAAGCTCCAGATGGGCACAACTTTGCACCTCAATTAGAAGCTCCAGAAAAGGCATAGCTTCACTTGTCATGAAAGCTCCAGAAAAGGCACATCTTTCAATATAATGACATTCTTTAGTAGTAGACACATCTCTTCAGAATTTAATTTTCCACCCAAAGTATCACATAATGTTGTGGCACAACACAAGACAGCTTCCCCCACACTTAAGCTCAACTAGATTATGCAATTTCACTTCAATATTTGGTTGTATAGAGAAAATTGGCTTGTAATTTGGCTAACCTAATAGGATTTGCATGGCTTCTAAGGGCTACAAGGATTAAATATTCAAGTTAGTCCATTATAAAAAAGGATTATTTGAAATAGGGGCTTTAATACCAAACAAATGCCTCAATAATTGAGTGTACTTGAACGGATGAATTTGATAG